>JAZGLO010006649.1:3710796-4160796 GCA_036873155.1 Biomphalaria sudanica
TTGAGTAGTAACTGATGACAGCTACACCTAAAAAGTATATGTCAATTTTTTGCATGCCACCTAAAGAGTAACTGTATCTAGAAGCAAGAATTATGATTGACCGACCCTTTATTATAGAAGCTACCATAATTTTAATTCTTTTTAGCCCCGATCGCCGTCATTCACTGTGGCTAGAATAGAGTCTGGTCACGTAACAATATTCATTACAGAGATAAATCTGAAACTAAAGACACATATATAAATCAACATAAAAAAAATTGCTGATAAAAATTTCTTGGACATGCATTTCCCGTTTCTACATGCACAAAACAGCCAGCCACTATACAGCTGACAGCTTCTCAGACATGGCAGATAATGTGCTCATATTGAATTTATACAATACATATAAATATGGATTTGTATAACGTCATTAAGTATTTCATTGTAGTCTCCCTTTTACCATTACGCAAGTAAGTTCATGTATTAGTCTAATTTAGTTTAATTTATAGAGCGCAGTTTATAAATAGAATTTAGGGTAAAGGCGCTCGGATAGCATTACAGAAGAATGAATAAATTATTGTCTGTTAAGTTTTGTATGCTTTTTGTATATTATTATATTTTTTTAGATGGGAAATGTTTCAATTCAGCACAAAAGCTCCCCTTTCAGACCTTGTGATCTATAGGGCAGATGATGTAAAGATTTTCTGTTTCTGTGGCCTACAGTTAACAAGGGTGTCATGTGGCCAGCACCTTTACTTTTCCACAACTAATGTCAGGTACCAATAAGAGCTTGGTGGACTCGAAGATCCCGAAATTAAAAATCCCAGTCTTCACCAAGATTCAAGCCCCTGACCCCGATTCGGAAGCCAAGCACTTTACCGCTCAGCCACCGCGACTCACATACGACATACATTAAGTTTAATTTTTGCAAACATGATTTTGTTTCGTTTAAACAAATACAAATTTATTTACTAAAACATGTTACTGATCTTTATGGGAAAAGTCAATTTTTTGACCCTTTGCTCTAGAAAAATATAATTTGGAATAGTTTTTACCAAGCTTATATCAACTCACTCTGCCTGTCCGGTAAAGAGTTTGTGGACGTCATTTCTACCACACAACTGGTAATTTTTTTTTGTTTGATACAAACAAGGGAAATTAATGCTCCAGTATACAGAGATATGGCTAAATATGTAGGATCTCGTCCCCTTAGATAATTGTACACTTTATTTCTCGCACAGCCATTCTCGGATCAAATTGTTTGTTGTACCTAACAAAATACGAACCAACAAAAATTAACCAATTAGTCAATTAAATATTGGTAATTAATTAATTTTGTGACATCGAAAAAGGGAAATAACTTTTACATTATTCAGAGATATCATTGTAAATGCAAAGCGATACACCTTAAATAAGATTTGCTTTCTAAAAAATATTATAAATATATGTATATATATTTTTTCCCACCTGCTACAAAGCTTATAACACAGTTCTGTCTGACTCGTAACAAGTGTGTACATCACGTGATTTCTCCGACTCCAAATCTCGGATCAAAAATTGAACAGTTTACACACTTATTTCTTGTACGTGACAACACAAGAATCGATAAACAGAAAATATTTAAATTTTGGTAAAGTAATTATTTTGTTTGGTATCTCGAACAAGGGAAAGAAATTTTACTTGACTGAGGTAGTGGTATAAGTCCCCTTTATATGTAACTGCTTTAATGTAAGTTTGAAACAAACAATAGACAACTATACAACCATCTATTTTCATACACACATCACTAGTATAAATATTTAAAAAAACGAATACAGTAAAATTCATAAAGCTGTATCTTTCTCTCTCTCTCTCTCTCTCTCTCTCTCTCTCTCTCTCTCTCTCTCTCTCCCCCCCCCCCCCGCTCCCATTTTCACAAGTTTTCCAGATAAGTGATAGGTTCATTGCGTATTGAGAAAACTAAAAGTATAAAATTGCGCTAAAAACTATCTTTAATCACACGGATTTTTTGTTAGTATAGATCTATTTCAAATTTAATTTGCATGGCTGAAACAAACTACCTACGCTTTTTATTATATTTAAAAAAAAAAGTTAGTTAATATTTTCCGACAAAAGTAGGGAAACACTGATCTATATTAATGTCTGTTGTTTTTTTTTACAGGTAAAATGTATTTGGTCATTGGTTTTCTTTGTCTACTTCCTTATTTGACCAACGGTCAAGTGGATCTTCAGGCGATCGCGAATGGAGAGTTTAAAAGAATAGACGCCAACAATGATGGACACATCGAGAAAGAAGAAATCTCACAGTCCTTTCAAGTATTTTACGCTTTTTTTTTTTTTGTGGTAGTTTGGTAGTTCAGTTCAGGTATATTTATACATTTGTATAATAATAATAATAAAACTTGTCTTCGAGTCCGAAGATTAATGAGAAATACGGTATTTCCCGTGGCTACACAGCCCCAGTTGTGACCTACATATTTTGCCACAAATAGGGCAAGCATAACCATTGTCAATTTGGAATTTCTGTCCTCGGCAGCGGATTTTCGTTTGGTCTCATATAATGTATCCCTCCCGCGCTGTCTCGTTTTAAAGCCGCGTGCAACCAGGTGTATACTTTTATTAAACGGCGACTGTTAATTGAAAGCTTTATTTTCTACACAATTTTAATCGTGTTTTTTTTTTCAATAACCGTGCAAATAGTAATGATATAAAAAGGAAACTGCGTAATATAGTTTGTGATGGAAGTGCTTTATTTATACCGTTCGGCAATACTAAATACTTAATAATTAATTGAATGTAATTTAATCGCCCCAGTGGCGCATGATAGACCCCCGGCGGACAACGTTTTTTCTTCATCTTACTAAGGACTTAGATCCTCCCGCGCCGTCCGGCGCATTGGGCGGCAAGCTGTCTCTACAAAGATTTGTCATGGACAATGTCTGAAATGTCTTCTCACTTGTTGTCTACTGCTCATTTCTTCATCCGATGTGTACATATATTTTTGGTCGCAACTAGGGTTTGCTCAGTCATGTGAAACGGTGCACTTAATCTTTGGAATCAAAGACATTGTCATTATTATTATTATCATTATGTTAGAAAAGAACGGGTAGTCCTTCTCTGACATTGCCAGGCAGTGGCGTAGCTAGGGTATATGATGCCCAGTGCGGCAGCTCCTCGTGATGCCCCCCCCCCTCCTAATAAAACGAAATAAAACATCTAAATAACTTTTTTTTCGACCTTATGTGTATTTCTTGTTTTAAAAAATCAATTTAACAACAAGATACTACAAAATTTCTTGCTGGCAAAGTTGAAATCTATTTTTTTCTCAACAATTGCCAAATTAGTGAGTCGCAATTTTTTTCAGCGTTGATTGCCATTAAGTCATGATCAGCTTGAAAAACTTTGCTCGTACAGAACCTCACTTACAATTGTCAGAAAAATTAAAATAAAGACAATATTTAGAACTGAATCATCTAGTTAACATTTTTTGAATTAAAACTCAAGATCTCAAACAGGTCCTTGTTTCAGAAGCTCAAAGGCTTTTGAAGAACCTGCGACAAACCGTTGAAGTATCTTTCGCTGCAGACGAAATTCGTTTTTGTCAATGTCGCTTTGAGCACTATTGAGATTGATTTTGATCTGAGAATTCACTAGTTGGGATGGTGACAAAATGCATATTTACCTACCAAGTCATGATATTGCTCATATCAGGTATCATTTCTTGAACTACCCTGCCCAAGGAAGAATACATTTCCATCCTTAGTTCTGTCTTGTGTGTTAATACAGAATCTTCACGTTTTTTTTGTCTGGCATCTTGTGTCTCTGCGAGCTCATGCATTCTGTAAAGGTAACACTGGCTTCAGCCATGTTCTTCCGACTAGTTAAGAATGTTTGTAATCTTTTTCGTTCAAGTGTCAGTCTTAAATTGAAAATCTCTTAATTCAGCTAATAAAGGGGCCAAAAACCCAAGGTAGGTGAAAAAAATGAAGACTGCATAACAACTAACAATCCGCCTGATCAGACCTGGTAGAAGAGTTTTCATCTGCTCTAGTCAATGTCTCTAGAGTTTCTATAATTTTTAAAAAATTGAATCAATATCTTAACGACTTCTCCTCTGGCGCTTCATCGCGTTTTATTAACCCAGCGCTTAAGGTTAGTTTCAGTTATTTTGTTGAGGACGTCCTAGCGGTGTGCTGAAGTGGATAAAAAGATGTGTAAACGGTCCAGTGTATCGAAAAATGTTACTGAATAGATTTCAGCTTCAGCCCGAACTCCAGCCAAACTCAAGAGAATGTTTCGAGCGGATAATGAATTAAGATGATGTCACTGAAAGACTACAGGATTTGTACTCCGTCAGTATCCATGACAATGTAACTTCATTTGGAAAAATTGATTCAGTTTTTGATGTCAGGTGAACTGTTTGGAAAAATCGAAAAATATTTGGATCATTATAACCCGATATTACAATAGGTTCGTTTTGTATTTGTGGAGACATGTACGTGTTTGGTCTGAAACTAAGTTTAGTTCAAAGCACAAACTTTCTCAGAAGTGGATCGTACTTTAATAATAATTTTACAAACTCCTAGAAATGATCTAGATTTTGTCTTTGTCATTCTTCTTCAACTTGTTCGCGATGCCCATTAAGTGCCAGATTCTAGATTCTGCTATTTTAGCGTCTAAGGCATTTATTTATAAGCTCTAGATCTAGATCTAGCTGAAACCAGCGTATTAAGCAATGGAGTAACTAAATATGGTTGGCTTCAGAGATTTAAACAAATCTAGTTAATTTGATTCAACCTGGTTAACATATTACATATTACTATTAATTTAAGAAAGAACACAGATTAATTCATTAATTAAGTCAATTAATTTCTAGTTAACATTTCAAATTCAGTAGTTTGTCTTTGTTCATGTATGTACAATGCGTTGATTTTAGTGAGAAAATTTATCCTTAGTTTGATGCCTCTCACCACTTGATGCCCCGTGCGACCCGCATCACCCGCACACGGCTAGCTACGCCACTACGCCACATGGCTAGCTACGCCACTGCTACCAGGATAGAGTTTTGTAAAAGAGAAACACAATTCAATGTAGTTTATTAGTCCACTGAGGAATTTTCTGGTGATGTGGCAGGTCTCATTTTTGGACCAGTCCGGGAGAGGGTATTTGGGAGAAGGTTTTCCGTGCTGCCTTTAGGCACTCCGTAAACACAACTCAGCCCTAGTCGGGTGTCGAGGCTCGAGCCCCATTCATAGGTAGCCAAGACAAGCCAAGTTCAAGCGTACTTAGCTTCTGGACCACGCTTTTTCTTTTTTTTATCAATGAACAGGGTGATTAAAATCTACCGTTTTGTCAGTCAAATTAGGCCTATTCGTATTATTATCCTCTATTATTATTATTTTTATTATTATTGGGCTAATAATACTTTGGTTAAAGTGGAGTCTCCTAGAGGCACTGGATAGTATATCGTAATCCGTGCTCGCTTGCCTGTGGGAATGCTTTAGTTAGATTACACTGTCAATATCAAGAGAAGGACCTTGGCGCACGAGAAGCCCATACTATTTTTATCTAAGACCCGGGAATGCATCCAGAATCAAAAAAAATTTGGGTGCATCCATAGCCTCTCAGAAACCAAAGGAGGTAAATATAACTACGTTATAAATAACTTGAATTGTTCAGCCTCGGTTTCGTTGTTTGTTTTTTTCCTTTTTAGCTGCTTTTTTCTTCTCTTTGTTAGGCCTTTGATAATAACCATGACAACAAAATTACCAGGCACGAGTATGATTCAGGGGTGAACAACCTGCATCCCAACGACCCATTCACCGTCCACGTACTGACCGCTCTTTTCGTAGAGCTGGACTCCAACAACGACAAACATCTGGACGACTCAGACTACGACAAATTCTTCACCAACGCTGACACGGACAAGAACAACCTGGTCACCAGTGAGGAGTTTCTCAGGTTAGAGCCGTAGTCAAATCGGAGCGGTTAATTTCCCTTTCTCTGACTTTTAAACATAGGAAGAGAAGGTTGACTATTGAATAGACATAAGAAAAAGTCGAGGACAGCACTTTGTACAATATAACCTTTGACCATTATCTAGTATATGCACCCTAGTCTTTTTGACGCAAGTTTTGTTTACCATTGAGGCCCCAGTATTAATCAGTAAATCGGTGTAAATGTTTCTGTTTCCTGTAATAATAGCAACTAATCCAGGAAACAAAATTCAAATTCGCAAACATTTGATTCATTTCCTTTTCCTGATGCTTACTCGCACAGGCAGTACTACTTGAATGGAGTGCAAGTCTAAAAATAGAAGACTTTTACCTGTCTTTAAAAACAATAACTCAAATTTGATACGTTTGAACTGGCGCGGTGGTTGTGGTGGAGAAGGATTCAAGGGTTCGAAACCTGATGAAGACTTTAACTTTTAATTTCGGAAACTTTAGGGCGCCTCTAAGTCTACCTCTAATGGGTACCTGACATTAGTTGGGGAAAAGTTAAGGCAGTTGGTAGTTAGTAATTGTGCTGGCTACAAGACACCCTCGTTAACCGTATCAAAGAAAGACATTACCTTTTCTTCATCTCCCCCTATAGATAGCAAGGCCTAAAAGGGGAACTTATTTTTTCGGGTAAGTTTGAACACACTGCATGTTTAATTAAAAGAAATCAAATAGTACTGTGATTCAATAAAGTCAAGTTGTTTTATTTTAAAATTAATAACCACTGAACTGACTGATGTACAATTTTAACGTCAGCCCACGTTTTAAGTTTTTTCGGAATCCAAATATCTCCATAGCAACCCCACTATTTTGAAAGCTACACGAAAAGAAGCATATTTTTCGAAATATTTGGTGTTATTAATATCATTTCATTTTCATTAGCACTAGGTTATATTGACTCTACATTCAAGCGTAGCCGGGAATATTTGAATTGGTAAAGACACATTGATATCCTCTCTAGAGAATTGCATATTTTAATGATTCAAATGGAAATCCATAAAAAAAAAAACTTTAAAAAAAAAAAGCAAAAAACCCTAGACTTATATCTAATACTAGACTGGAAACCAGAAATACATTCTATCCGCGACTGATCGATCGTGAACATTTTCCAGAAAGTTGGATCAAGGCGTTGTTTTGTAAAGTAGTTAAAAGAAGTAGATTTTTTTAAACCCTAACCTATGTAACTTATGATTTTATTTTTTAAATCTATATCTAGTAATTGATTATCAAAAATACACAAAAAAATCACAATTTAGTGTTGCATTCAGTCTTTTGATAAAGAAGATTATGTATCTAAAAATTGCAAAATAATAATTATGAGACGAGAGTACTCTTATTTTTGATGTTCAATTACTAGATCTAGATCTAAAAGTTAAATTATATGTTACATAGGTTAGTGTTGAAAAAAAACCCAGCTTTTAACTACTTACAAAACAACGCCTTGATCAACCTTTCTAAAAAAATTTTCACGACATTTTTTGTAGTGTTAAAAAGTCTCCATGTCCAGTCTAGATATAGTATATATAAGTCTATGAATAGCAACTATATGCAGAAATACCCGAGGACGTCTAGTCTGTTCAACTTAATTTTTTCTAATCCTATAGCCAAATTAGAATTAATTATATACATATATTTTTTTTTAAAGAAATTCTGTTTTAATTTAAATTTCAGCTGGTTCCAAAACGCAGAAGGACTTCCTATTGTTGGATAGTTAAAGTTACTCAAAACAGAGATCCAGGAGTAAACTACCGCAAGGGGGCTTGGTGAATGATACAAGACTATCGTTGTTAAATTTATTTAATAAAACACAAAGTATTTTTATACCTAATATTATTCATTAATAGTTTTTCCCTTTTGTTTTAAACCCCAAAAGAATTAGAGATTTGGATAGCAAAAGCGCTCTCGTTTAGTAAACAATTAATACAGGAGAGATAATCCATACCATCCAATACCAAAATAACGCTGTCTTATGGTCATGTAAATCAAAGGAAATGAAAAACATGAAATGTATGCGTTGATAATAATCAATACCTAATATGTTCAACTAATATTGTAACGTAAACATATATATTTCAGTTCTCATGATTTTGTAACCATTGAAATCTAGATATATGGTAAATATCACAACACAACCCTGACCAAATTAAAGCCGATACTGTAGTTATATCTTTATCTTAATTAGTATCATTACGTTTTATATCTCCTGTTCTAATTGATGAAGCAGATGTTAGCTTATCCATTCTCATTCTATTCATTTGAATTTCAATATGACTTGTTTAAATAGGATTGATATCAGTTGCTTGATGTTGTAGTATCAGAATGTAAGGGAGCATACTTATTTTGTCTTAGACTAAATATTTTAATAAATATAGTTACCTCCCTTAATTACGTACCTTAATAACACTTTTGTATTAATAATTTTATTTTTTTGAACTTATTCAATACTTAACGAAGTAATCTTTCTGAGATTTTGATGAAATGAGTTGTCACGAGTTTATGTTCGAAATTTCAGCTGGATAGGATTATAAAATGTTGTTCAACGAAATGATTCAAATTTCAAGCCGTGATGAAAGGTTAACCAGAAAAAATCTGCAAACACGTTGGCAAGGTAAGGCGTCACCGAAAGTGTTACACCGCCTTGAGAGACTTAAAAAAAAAAGCGCCGAAAATTCAACCAACTGCTCAATCGTACCATATAGGAATGAACTTTTTCTGCAAAGATGTCGCAACAAAGTCGAAAAAATTTATAAACAACCTTTATTCCACTCAGTCATATCTACGTCGAACTCTACGTCGAACTCTTCTGTCTATTAAAGCAAGAACCGAAAGGTTTAGGGACTATTTTGTTTCATGCTCTGGGATATTATATCAGCGCTTCTCGTTGACAAAAGAATGTACAAATGATCAAGACGTCGTTGTGTAGTCACTCAATGAACTACACAATGTGTCCTCTTTTGTGCAATGTTGTTTTGACTTGAAGATGAGTCAAAGTTATCAAAACACAGTTCCAATAAGAATCAATAGAACAAGGATAATGTTAGTTCTACTAGTAGGAACAGAATAAACAGTGGAGCCCTTTAGACAATTAATTAAAATACTACAGCAGTTCCACAATAGAATTTCTTTTCAGGTGTATCGCATCAGAACGTTGCCAAAATCACCAGAAGATGCGTTGCTTTAGGTCCCTACTACAGCTCAGAAGGAGGCTTCGTAGTTCCCAACAACTATGACAATGTAAAACATTATTTTTTATTCTATCCCAGCGTCTTCCTGTTCTTGTCCAATAGTGCTCTGCACACCACAAGCACCGGTGCAAGGCAGGGTTACAACACTATTTATAAATGTCTTTTAAGCTATATATTCAAGTCTTGCCTGTAAGTTTTCCATTCCTTTAGTGTCGTTTTGTATTTTATATACACAAAAACATCAAGAAAAAACCACAATAACAAAGTAAAGCACTATAAACAAAATATTTAAAAAAACAGCAAAAAAAAAAAAAAAAAAAAAAACAGCATAAAACAAAGCAACATCAAGGTTTACACGGTTTTGTGAATTGATTAATATTTAGTGGAGAAATATAACGTTGTTTTTATTCTGTAGGCTTTTTCCTTTCCTCTAGGCACACTATCTTTGACATATTTACAACCTGAGTAGCTGGACACAGTAGCGTGACTGGGGGCAGGTACGGGGGTGCGAGCCGCACCGGGTGAAACCCACTAGAGTGTGACACCCATGTGAAAAATAGCACTTTTGCAAAAGTAGACAAATTTATAGATAGATACTGAAACATTCGTATTTACTGTATATATATGTGTGTGTGTGTGTCTATATTATTATTTTTAATTATTGTTTTTTTTTTAACAAATATTGAAATAGTAAACAAGCTAACAAAGCAAGTAGGCGAGAGAGCGTTTTCTAAGGAAAAAGTCGGTTGCATTAGCATCGTTGTTACTCCATTTTAAAGAATGAATCAAGTAAAAACGATATTGTTATCATTGGTTAAAAATGAAATACGCGACATTGTTTCGTCTTCGAAGTAGAAACTTTTTTTTAGTCAAAAAATTTTAAAATGAGTTTAAAAAGTCGCGAGTCTACATGAACAAAGTACACCTCAGAAAATGCAGCTCTGAACCTCAAAATACTGGAAAAAGCGTTTGGCGGTGGGGCCCAGCCCCGTACCTTCTAATGGAACTTTTAGTGCTCCTCAGCCTCCCAAGCAGGCAAGTTGAAAGCTAACAATTTTTTAAATAGACGAACAAAGGTGATAAGCTCACTGCGTTGATTTAAATAAAGGTCAAACTAAAGAAAGTTTTTGTTTAGAATTTATGGGTGGGGGGATTAGATGGAGGGAGGGTGTGACACCCTGACATAACCGCACTGGATTACACCGACCCTACTGACGTCACTGGATGAACATTGACCTATATTGAACAACTAGTTTTGACTCAATGACCATCAGTTTTGTAAATCCGATTTTTTTTTGCACAAAACTTTGATGAAAAGTTGACAAGTATCTTAGTTTTTCCAAAAGTAGCGCTCTAAAGATCAATTAAGCCCCATTTTACCCTCGCTGGCATAGACAACTATGATGGTCTCTGAAAGGGACAGCTGGGGAACACTCACGAAAGTCCCTGGACACACTTTTGAGACCCAAAGAAAAAAATCTTGTCGAAAACAGGCGAAGACTACCAAAAAAATATATAAATAGGTTCCTCCTCACTCCTGCGGACACCGGTTTGCTTTCAATTATTTGTGGGAAAATCTGTTTGTTTGCAACTGGGTTTGTGTGGTAACGTGAAATACTGAAGTCTATCCTTGAAATCGAAGATATTGTTTTATTATTATCACACACGATACCCAAAAAAATAACACATACAATATTGTTGCATGTATTAAAAAATTATGGTAAATTTATTTCAGAAAATGTACAATATAGTACACTTTGTAAAAAAAATCACATTGAAAATGACATTAGTTAACAATCATTACACCGACGTGTACACATGTGTAGTAATCCTCTAATTGGTAAATTGTTACTTGCTTTATTGTTGGTTGCCTCTGGTGATTGGAACCCCAGCCAAGTCATGGAAATATCTGTCAACAAGAAAATAATCATTATCATTACAATAACACCTTAAAGTACATTACCTTCTTTATTGTGCTATAAATGTAGAATACTTTTATTAGAAAAACCCGGCTGCTTAACGTAAATGAGTGGACCACCTTCTCCCTTGACATACAAAGAACAGCAGCTGACCGGGAAAAAAATAAGGGACTTTGTTTTGTGAACTGTCAATTCACCCTTAAGTCAAGGGAGTGAAGAAACAGAATGATAAAAAAAATAAAAAATTAAAGTTGTCCATAACAACGCAACCAACCCAAAAGATAATTAACAAGGAATAATAGTCTGGTAAGTAAAGTTTCCTTTTTCAAACATTGCGGTCCAGGGGGCAGATAACGTAAACTTCGTCCATTTTTATGATCAACAGTTAACAATTCTGTCATTTGGCCCGCATTACCAACAGCAAGCTCTTCGGGGCTCGCAAAGACCTTCCTTCGGGAACAGTACCAGGAAAAAGAAGAAGAGGCAGACAGAGAAAGCGTTGGGAAAACAACATAAAAGAATGGACAGGCCTGCACTAGAAAAAAGTTCTGGCTAGGGCAAGGGACAGAGAGGAATGGAGAAAAACGGTCGCCAAATCTTGCATGGAGCCCCAACGGTCCAACAGATAGGTATAAAAGGTAAAAAAAAACAACAACCCACAAACAGCGTTAAAGTTGCCCAACTATATGTCAGGTACCTTAAGAGTTGGCTGCATATTTTTTTAAAGCTCGTACTTCACCTAGTTTCAAACATGTGATCCTATTTTACGGATGTTTACTTGGCCACCAGGCCGCCAAAGTCTTAAGAAAGGGGATGAGCTAACTAGGATCGAAACTCACATGACGAACTCGCGTTGGCTGACTAGATTGTTTTTGTTGGAGTCAGCAGAGGTGAAGAGGCGGGTGTAGTCAGGGTCGTCGATATGGTTGTCATTGTCGTAGTCCAAGGCGTCAAAGAGCCTCAAGAGAAGATCTTTAGCCCCTGGGTTGTTCTCATGGTGTGTCTCGACCTCACGCTGGTACTCCTGTCTTGAGATTCTCTGATCGTGGTTGGCATCAAAACGCTGTTAAAATAAAAAAAAAAAATAAAAACACTTTTTTTTTCTGAACTTGTCAATGCAACACTTTTAAACAAAATAATCCAATGCTTTAGAAAGACTTCAAAGTTATTGTCGGTAAGCATCGCCATCTTAAGGCAACAGAACTTTTAAGCGCCGCACTGGAGTACTCGCCACACATTCCCGGGATGTTCATCGCAGTAACTGATACACATTCCCGGGATGTTCATCGCAGTAACTGACACACATTCCCGGGATGTTCATCGCTGTAATTGACACAGATTCCCGGGATGCTCATCGCAGTAACTGATACACATTCCAGGGATGTTCATCGCAGTAACTGACACACATTCCCGGGATGTTCATCGCAGTAACTGACACACATTCATGTGGTGTTTATCTTTATCTCGTTCAAAGTAAAAACCAACACGGACTAAGATGTCTAACATTCTGCTTCTTTTTATTATAGTAATTTTTTAAAATATTTTAATGGCACGTATCCTCTGCTTCCAGAGCAAAGTCAGTGATCTCTGTAGTTTAATCACTTTTGTGGACTTGAGAAGATCCCCATACATTTTGAAGGGCTCAGCAAATACAAAAAACAACGTCATATTGACTTATAAAATATTCGAGATTCGAACTTTGAACCAATGAGTTAGACGTCCACCAATTGCAGTTGAAACAAGTACAAATGAAAGGAGTTAAAGTTAATCATCTTACACTAAAGTACTGTTGGACTTCTAGTGGCTCAATGTTACCATCCTGGTCAATGTCAAACCTGTTGAACTCATAGTTGGCGAGCGCATTGACGTCCACTTGACCAAAGGCCAACACTGGCAAGCACAATACAAGAGCGAAGACGAGCATTTTGTGTTCTGAAAGACATACAAATATTCAGGTAAATGTTTTAAACACACACACACACTATTGAGACAAACAATGAACTATTTTTTTTTATTAAACTTATATTACCTCACTCTGTCTGTCTGTCTGTCTGGGTAGATTCTTTTAACCGATTTTTGTTTCTACTTCCCATTGTCGGAAAAAGTTTTAAATTTCGCACAATTATTCATTGTCGAGGCTATTATACTAATCAATTAAAAATGTATCAATTTATTCAATCAATTAGTGTTAATGATTGTAGCATTTAACATCCAAATCAATTCGGACCAAAAAAAAGTAAGTACAATTTTGAGACAAACGTTGATATCAAGACCTTGGTAGAGCTGTCCGATGTAATACCCACCGGCACAAACCATGCGAAATATTACGGAAATAAAAGAGACGAGGGTTGCCTATACTCATCTTGGATGTTCCACAAAGAGTTGAGCCATATACCGTGTTACTAAAATACCTAGCACAGTTAGTTATAAAACGCCAGGAATTAAAACTCAAATGAATAAAAAAAAAAACACTACAAAAACCTAAAAAAAAAAAAAAACTAAAAAAAAAAGGTAGAACTATGGAAGCTGATTTCCTCATAATTGTGAGGCGATGGATTTGGATTTGGATTTCCCTCACGGTAGACCCAAGTTGAGAACCATCGCTCTGTCAACCCAGACATCCTGCAGGAATTTCCTTCTAGGATGTTATCATCTTTCTTGAATGAACGTCAAACATATACAAAGGGGATGCGCTGAGTATTCTCAGGTACACGGTGTGTAGATATTGTATTCAAAACTATACGTTCTTTTAACTTGACAATAACAAACGTATTATAATTAGTTGACATTATTATCATATCTTATCTTAACAAGAAAGTGTACTTACGAAGTTTACCAACAAACTACAGGTTTGTACTGTCAAAGAGTTGCCTACCTTTATATATGTTTTTATTGAGGCATTTTTCGACGTCTGGACAACATAATCTGACCGTGGGAAATGTCACGTGGACATTTTTTTCTCCTGGATATTTTGTCAAATCATTAGTTTAGACAGTAGATAAGACTCTGGGATAGTGAAAAGTGGGCACTGAGTGATCTAAAAAATCTATTAATTAAAATATTGCTTTTATCTACTTCTCCTCCATTGAAATAAGATAAAAATATAACCTCGTAGAAAAAGAGTCACCCACGCCTCAAAGAAAAAAGAAACAAAAGAAAAAGAAAATTTAAATTATCACTTGATTGCACTCGACAAACGATCCCCCCCCCTTTTTTTTTTCAGCTGGATTCACCAGATCCTGTATTTGGATTGGCCGTAGTTAACCAATAGGCATGTACAGATCAACAAGTTAGTCATATGCAAAACAACAACAATATGAAAATAAACGCAACAATTATTTATTGTGGTCTGTCTGTTGCATTTTACGTCTCGAGAGACGATCTTTTCTCTTTGCAACATCTTGTGGTATCACTATATCAAAAACAAGAATAACATGAAATATACTTTTTTTTTCATAAGACCATTTCTACTTTGTGCAAACTTATAGAGCGATTGTTTTTCTCTTTAGAAATAATAAATGTTAGATTGGAACATTTTCATACCCCGCCCACACCACCTTCTCACCGAGAAAGAATCTTGGTGAAGAGAATGTATAGATCTAGTACACCTTTTAATATTCCAATGATAAGCATTTAGATCTAGACTTAGAAGACGAGGAGTACAATTTCTTGAACACTACTTCATTAAACTCTTCAGTCAGAAGAGCTTACATTCGGAAACTCCCGAAAGCGATAGTCATTTCAAGAACGCGGTAGTCCTTTCAAAACGGTTGTTGGATCTAGATTCTAGATCAATGTCTAGATCTCTAGCCAAATTCACATTGTCTTTTCATTTTTTTATTTGAAAAATGATAACAGTCAAACCAGAGTTTTCCCCCATGTTGCCAACGAGCAAGTACACTGTTACTAAACTGTTAAATTTCTAGAAAATTCGTTAGAGCCGTTTTTGAGATGCAGGTGTTCCTCCATGACTGAAATTCTGATAGATAAATAGATAAATAGATAGATAGATAGAATATAGATAGACTATAGCTAGATAGATAGATAGATAGATAGATAGATAGATAGATAGAGATAGATAGATCTAATAGATATAGATAGATAGATAGATAGATAGACAGATAGCTAGATATTATATCATGAAACATCTGTTTCAGAATTCAAGCCGAGTTGTATAGGCATGTCAACTATTGTCTATTTCTCCCTTATATTACTAATTAGTGCGTTGTCATCGACTCCAAAACTGAAGTAAAGGTCCAGTACTTCCCATGACCACTCCAACGCAGTCGCAACCTGCACATTTTGTCCACATCTAATGCAGGCAAAGAAGTCATCGTCCTCTGGCATCTTCGTCTATTCATCGTCGGCGCCTGCATTGGGCAAGGCTCCATGTTTAACTCTTGACAAGCTACATACCAATGTGTGGTCACACCTCTGCATCGATTACTCCATATCTATCTTATCATCTCATTATGTACCCAAGGTTCGGCAACTTTATATGTAACATGTGATGATGGTTCTTTAAACGAAAAGAATGAGAAATTAGCAGCCATGACAAATATTAATGTTACATCAATATTATATAAGAAAATACCAGATTGTAGCCTGGCGAAAGGGCTATCATCAAAAGTTGAACTTTTTATGAAGTTTGCACGCACTTGGAATGCTTGAAACGCCCACGCAATTACTAGATAACATAATAATGTGTTGTCTATGTTTTATATGGGACACATTTGCATCAGCACAATGTGACAAGAGGCTTCACTCAAAGACCTACTGAGCCAGGCCAATACAAAAGCCTATTACGAAATAAATCTGGTCTTTTGTGTTTTGTTTGTTATCGTTATATAGACGTAAAGGTCAAGGCTAAAAACGATCTTAAAGATCTACATTTTTTTAATGCTTGGTTCAGAGACAGATGATAATGATGATGATGATGATGATGATGATGATGATGATTTTGATGTTCAATGTATACATTCTAAATACATTTACAATTTATACACAAGTTTATACACTAGCTTCAGCTAGATTTATATTTCAATCTTGATAAAGACTGGATCTAGACTAGGATCTAGAAACAAATTTAATGCATACAAATCTAAAAAACAAATGACAACAGTAATCACCCCTCAACAAAACTATGATATCTGAGATATAAAATAAGTGACTTTAGTGTAAACTAGTGATTGTATTAAACAAGTGAACAATTAAACGAAAGAGATGACCAACAAATAATCAATTAAAAAATATTATCAAAGACACCCCCCCCCCCCCCCTAAACGTATGAACAACTTGAGATGACTTTCGATTGGGTTCAGAGCAAGGAAAACTGATCCTCCCGTAGTGCTCTGGCGAGAAACAGGGCCGTCCGGACCGTGCTGCCGTAGTGTAAGATCAATCGACATAGAGACCAGAACGAGCTATTGGTCTACACTGCCCGCAGGGTTGCGACGTCGAAGGTCTATGTTGAGCCCTACTATAACAATTGGTCTCGCTTAGCGCCTGATCTAGATCCAGATCTAGTCACCTTCCATATACGGCCCCTCTAAACTTTCGGAGTCAGGGACACTCGTGCAAGATTAGTGACTTTGTTTCCATGAAATCTTATCACTTCACTCGGACATTTCTTTCTTCATTATGGGATATTCTCAAATCAGGCAAAATGACGAGATCGCTAGAATTATGGTGTATCCGGTGCACTAAATATTGGAAGAGTAAATAATTAATGTATTTTTGAATGTTTAGTACTATACCTTAATGTTTGCAATTTTGAGAACCCTAAACTTAAATGTCTAAACCAGTGATGCCCAAGATACGGCCCGCGGTGACGTGGTTCTTTCCGGTCCTCCGAAACGTCAGAACATAGTTTTAAAAATCCCTCCCTCCCTTCATAAAAAAAAAAAAGATTGAATAATGCATCTTTTCCTACTTTATGGCTCTCACTATTAACCTTTAACACTTTTGCGTTTCTGAAATGGGACTAGTGAATGTAGAATCTAACTGGATCTTTATTTCTCTTTATGGTACATGATAATAAGCCAACATATTTAACTTGTAAAATAAATGGGGTTGTTTTAAAAAGGATCATATATTTAACAGCATTATACAAAAATATGACCGCATTCTTGGTTTGAGCCGCGAATAAAGGGTTGTTTAACTACGCCTAGAGATTAAAGAATTGATGAAAATATTTACCAATACCAAAAAGAGACAAGAAAATAAGTCGATGGTAAGGCTAGCTACAATGTTTCTAACATTTTAAATGAGAAATAAAGCCACTTTCTGACGCGTCTCATTAATTAATGTAAGTTTCTAATCAAATAGTTTCAGGTCGATTTCGTACCTTTTCGGTCATGTGTCCCGCGACACGAGTGTTGGAAATGAAAATGGCCCGCAGGTCGAATTGGATTTAGCATCAATGGTCTAAACTCTTTTCAATAGTAGAACAAAGGAATGTGGTTTATTTAGTTGATAACAAACATCTTTTAATATGATGTACCTGTTCACTATCATGTAATTGTTCACTATGATGTACTGGTTCACTATAATGTACCTGTTCACAAAAATGTACTTTTTAACATGATGTACTTGTTCACTATCACATAGCCTACTTCTTCACTATAATAGACTTGTTCACTATAATGTACTTATTCACTATGATGTGACCTACTTGTTCAATATGATGTACTTGTTTACTATGATTTAGAGTACTTGTTCAATATGATGAAATTGTTCACTTTGATGTAGCCTACTTGTTAACTTTGATGAAGCCTACACGTACAATATGATGTACTTGTTCACTATGATGTAGTATACTTGTTAACTTTGATGAAGCCTACACGTACAATATGATGTACTTGTTCACTATGATGTAGTATACTTGTTCACTAGGATGTACATGTTCACTATGTACTTGTTCACTATGTTGTAGCATACTTGTTCAATATAATGTACGTGTTTACTATGATGTAGCCTACTTGTTCACTGTGATGTACTTGTTCATTATAATGTACTTTTTCACTGTGATATAATTGTTCATATGATATAATTGTTCACTATAATTTACTTGTTCACTATGATATATTTGTTCACTATGATATAATTGTTAACTATAATTTACTTGTTCACTATAATGTACTTGTTCACTATGATGTACTTGTTCATTATGATGTAGCCTATTTGTTCAGTATGATGTACTTGTTCAGTATGATGTAGCCTACATGTTTACTTTAATGTAATTGTTCACTATGATGTATCTTAATTTTTCACTCTGATGTAGCCTACTTGTTCACTATGATATAATTGTTCACTGTGATGTAGCCAACTTGTTCGCTATCCTGTTTCTGGTTCACAGCAGCCCTTACAAAGCTCAGAACAATATGGAAAGACAAATACATTCCTCGACACTTAGGTCAGACTGATGGGCTCTCTACTCATGACCACATATTTGGACGCTTGCGAATCTTGGACGCTAATCGCAGAACAAAAGAAGAGGAACCTAACATCGAACAGAGATGCTATCAAAGGATCTTAAGTATTATCTACAAAGACCGCAGCACTAATGAGTAGATTAGGAACAGGATCACAATGGAAATAGGGCGCCACGATGACCAGCTTATAACTTCAAACAAAAATCACTTATGGCCATATCACCGGTTCTTCCGAGCTTGGCAAGACCTTCCTTCAAGGAAACATAAGAAGTGGCAGGCCAAAACAAAAAGACATTAAAAGTGAGCAAGCTTGTCACTGTGTTTACTGGAAGAGGTTTTACTCAGGGCAAAGGATAGATTGAAATGGAGGAAGACGGTCGACAGATCATGTGTGCTGCCCCAACGGTTCAACAGACTTAGGGACATGTGAAAATGAAAGTAATAATCATTGAGGATAATAGAATCTATTTCTAAAACGTAGTACCTGCAAAGGAATGACTTTAAAAATAAACGTACTAATGAATATTTGGTGACAAGATTTTCTTGTGTCATACACTATCTAGTGATGTGTGGCCAGCCATCTTATTTTCGAACCCAGTTCACGAAAACCTTCCTACGCCTCTACTGGACCCTAGGCAAAACCTTTCTCTTGCCACCTACCCTCTTTAAACTTCAATATCATTCTAAATCTAAATTGACTATTTACAAAATAAATTTAAATAATACAAATAATATAAAACTATAAAAATGTTGTTATTTTTTATATTTTTATTCAACAAGTATTAAAAAAAAAAAATAGTGTCTTCAATATAGATTCTTGTTTTATTTGCCAACTGGGTCGATTCCAGTCAAATCGTAAAAATATCTGAAAATAGAAAAGACACATAACTTAAATAAGTTCGTATTTAATTAAAATGATTTCAGAGAGTTTGTAAGCTGTGTTTAAAATCCCCGATATCGTTAGTTAAATTGAGAAACTTCAGACCTGTCCAGATGTCTGCAAAATTCTACTGGCAGAGGGAAAAGCTGGCAACAGCTAAATTTACAAATGACTAAGGTTTAAACCCCTAAGGACCTCGATAGAAAGCATGCCAAATATATAGGCTTTAAATGACATAGAAACAAGAATTTGATCCCCATGACATAGAAACAAGAATTTGATCCTTCTGACATAGAAACAAGAATTTGATCCTTCTGACATAGAAACAAGAATTTGATGCCCATGACATAGAAACAAGAATTTGATGCCCATGACATAGAAACAAGAATTTGATGCCCATGACATAGAAACAAGAATTTGATGCCCATGACATAGAAACAAGAATTTGATCCTTTTGAAATAGAAACAAGAATTTGATCCTTTTGACATAGAAACAAGAATTTGATCCCCATAACATAGAAACAAGAATTTGATCCTTTTGACATAGAAACAAGAATTTGATCCTTTTGAAATAGAAACAAGAATTTGATCCTTTTGACATAGAAACAAGAATTTGATCCTTTTGACATAGAAATAAGAATTTGATCCTTTTGACATAGAAACAAGAATTTGATCCTTTTGACATAGAAACAAGACTTTGATCCTTTTGACATAGAAACAAGAATTTGATCCTTTTGACATAGAAACAAGAATTTGATCCTTTTGACATAGAAACAAGAATTTGATCCCCATGACATAGAAACAAGAATTTGATCCCCATAACATAGAAACAAGAATTTGATCCTTTTGACATAGAAACAAGAATTTGATCCTTTTGAAATAGAAACAAGAATTTGATCCTTTTGACATAGAAACAAGAATTTGATCCCCATAACATAGAAACAAGAATTTGATCCCCATAACATAGAAACAAAAATTTGATCCTTTTGACATAGAAACAAGAATTTGATCCTTTTGAAATAGAAACAAGAATTTGATCCTTTTGACATAGAAACAAGAATTTGATCCCCATGACATAGAAACAAGAATTTGATCCTTTTGACATAGAAACAAGAATTTGATCCTTTTGACATAGAAACAAGACTTTGATCCTTTTGACATAGAAACAAGAATTTGATCCTTTTGACATAGAAACAAGAATTTGATCCTTTTGACATAGAAACAAGAATTTGATCCTTTTGACATAGAAACAAGACTTTGATCCTTTTGACATAGAAACAAGAATTTGATCCTTTTGAAATAGAAACAAGAATTTGATCCTTTTGACATAGAAACAAGAATTTGATCCCCATAACATAGAAACAAGAATTTGATCCTTTTGACATAGAAACAAGAATTTGATCCCCATGACATAGAAACAAGAATTTGATCCCCATAACATAGAAACAAGAATTTGATCCCCATAACATAGAAACAAGAATTTGATCCTTTTGACATAGAAACAAGAATTTGATCCTTTTGAAATAGAAACAAGAATTTGATCCTTTTGACATAGAAACAAGAATTTGATCCCCATAACATAGAAACAAGAATTTGATCCCCATAACATAGAAACAAGAATTTGATCCTTTTGACATAGAAACAAGAATTTGATCCTTTTGAAATAGAAACAAGAATTTGATCCTTTTGACATAAAAACAAGAATTTGATCCCCATGACATAGAAACAAGAATTTGATCCTTTTGACATAGAAACAAGAATTTGATCCTTTTGACATAGAAACAAGACTTTGATCCTTTTGACATAGAAACAAGAATTTGATCCTTTTGACATAGAAACAAGAATTTGATCCTTTTGACATAGAAACAAGAATTTGATCCTTTTGACATAGAAACAAGAATTTGATCCCCATGACATAGAAACAAGAATTTGATCCTTTTGACATAGAAACAAGACTTTGATCCTTTTGACATAGAAACAAGACTTTGATCCTTTTGACATAGAAACAAGACTTTGATCCTTTTGACATAGAAACAAGACTTTGATCCTTTTGACATAGAAACAAGACTTTGATCCTTTTGACATAGAAACAAGACTTTGATCCTTTTGACATAGAAACAAGACTTTGATCCTTTTGACATAGAAACAAGACTTTGATCCTTTTGACATAGAAACAAGAATTTGATCCTAATGACATAGAAACAAGAATTTGATCCCCATCAGGCAAGGGCTTTATTTGAGTTCACGTGGAAAGAAATATGTTGGTCAAGACTGGCTGTGTAAACGAAAAGTAAAATTGGCTAGCATCCTTTATCGTCATGCTGGAAGACAATTACAGTGTAGTTTTAAAAACATGGCTTCTTTATTATCTGCGTATCATTCTAATTGAATGTTTTGGAAAAAAAAAACTATTACTTGTATAAAGAGTTTCCACAATGATTCGGGAATCTTCCAAAAGTCTTGCATTTTTTTTCTATTGCACCGGAATAAATTCATAAAAAAAAAAATCAAATCAATTAGACATTCTTTGCAGTGTTGCGTAGAAACTACAACTGACTAAAAAGTAATGCGTCCACGTATAAGACCAGACACCTCTAGGTTTTACCGACAAATTCAAATATATGTATCTAGTTGATTAATATTTCTTATCACAGGTACCAGTAATCAAGCCGTATGTTAAGTCACATGTGTTTTTAGTTATGTAGGCCTATATAATAATAATCAAATTATATAATTGAAAGGCTATACTTGCATATATCAATCTACATCATTCATCTGATATTTGTAATATATTATTATTATATATATATTAACAGTCTGTCTGTCTGTCAGTCTGGCAGGATTCTTTTAGACTTCCCCCGCCCCCATACTTTCCATTCTGGGATCAGGTCGAAACTTTGCGCAATTATTCATGAATCAATCAAAAAAAGTAACTAGTTGCTAGTTAATTAATTAAATTTTGTTTTACATAAAAAAAAAAAGAAAAGAAATTTTGCAGTATTGGGAGAAATGACAGAAATTGTGCGGTTCCTTCCCATTTATACGGCTTGTTTTTTAAAAAGGTATATTTTTTATTTAATGCTGTAGTCTTATAAATGTACGTTGTAGCTATTACCTAAGGAACTCCAACTGGCTGACGAGTCTGTTGTTGTTGATATCGGCAGCTATGAAGAGGTCAGAGTAATCAGGGCCGTCGATGTGGTTGTCGTTGTCAAAGTCTAGGGCGTCAAAGAGCCTCAGGAGGATGGAGTGAGCTTGAAGATTGTTCACATGGTGAGTCTCAACCTCCTTGGCGTACTCTTGCCTTGAGATTCTGTTGTCATGGTTGGCGTCAAAACGCTATTTGAAAAAAAAGTTGTTTTTTTAAATGAACATCTCGATCGAAATAGAATGCTTGATTGGGGATGTCATTACCCTTCGAACGCACATTGTGCTATTTTTATGTGATGATTTTAGGTGTAACTTAGGAGTGAATCTATTTTCAGCTCTTTCTAACCACTCAATCCTCAATCAATCTATTCCTCTGTCTCTTTGTCTGTCTGTTTGTCTGTCTGTCATCTCTCTCTCTCTCTCTCTAATATTGATTTCAAGATGTACCTAATCTCTCTCTTGGACCAAAATGCCCCAGTAACAGGTCCAATATTATTCATATTTCTTGTGTGATCGCAAGTGTATACAATTTTTGTGTAGAGCGGAACTCAGAAACTTCTTCTGGTCTCTAAGGCAATGTAAGAACGCTCAGAGATATGGGATAGTGTTGCTGCTAGTCCGCAATGCCCATAATATCAGATAGATAGTTTTATGCAAATTAAGTCCGTCAACTTTTTAGTATAAACCGAAAGTTACTTCAGAGTTAACGACCATGTACAGTTAGCCTCATTATGTAGGCAAAAATATGCAAAGCATACTACGTTAAAGGCATGTGTATTCATTCAGAATCAGAGACTTACTTCAAAGTATTGCTGTGTTTCCAATGGCTCTATATTACCATCTTGATCAATGTCCAGCCTGTTAAATTCTTGATTTCCCAACGCAGTAATGTCCACTTGGCAAATGACCATAACTGGAAGGCATAGAATGAAAGCGAGTCTCCACATTGTGTCTGGAGATGAAAAGATGAATACAATAAAAAAAATTTATAAAGAAATCAATAATTAATATTTTTTTTATATGAATTATTCTTTTTGAACAATGTTTACTTATTGATAAGTTATTATCATTATTGATATTGATAATACAATGATAATAGTTATATGTTTGTCAAACAAATTTTTATTGTAATTTTAGAAATATTTTTGTTTCTTGATCATTTTCTTGATTGCGCTGTGATAACATCACGAGGATAAGGAATGTGATGAAACAGTTTCTGGTTTGTAAAAAGTCCCTTGACAGTTTACGTCAGGCCATTAAACAGAAAGTCAGCTTGCACACTAAACGGTTTTAATAGTAAAGGGAAACAAATCAAAGGGCTGAAAGTGTAAGAATGGGCACGGGACCTTCTCGTAACGCCCTGACGGTACAAATCGGCGTTTGACCCTTTCGAGCAGCCGTGTCCTGCCAATGAATTTGATGGGGCAGTGCACTCATCAGCGTACATGGCTTTCAATCATTCCATTCATTGGTTTTCGAGTCATATTATAAAATTGCTTTAATTAAGTGTTCCATTGCTAGAGTGCCACAAAGCAAAACAGGCGATAATATGAAAAACTATTTATAAATTGTTGTTTTCACTTATTTGCATACTAAATGGATTTTTTTTCTATTAAAGCAAAATACTATTTTTTTTGTTTGCAAATAAAGTATGGTAGAACTTTTTAAATTCCCCAATACAATTGTAAAAAAAAACAAACAAATTTTTGACAAAAATCTAAAAAGTTTGCATAAATGTGTTAAAAATATGGTAAATTCTCATCTCTCTTACTAACTAGCCTCTCGTGTTTGTTACTATTAATAGTGAATATTTTTAAAAATAATGTATTTTTAGGAAAAAAAAACTGCTTGTATAGTTGATTTTAAAAGTTACTTTTTTTTTTGCTTTCAGAAAAGAAAAAAGTAGCCGTTACATCAGAACTTTGAATGGTCTAAAATATCATGATGTAGAATTTTCAATATCTTTTCTAGTTTACGAGATCTAAACAGGACTGACGGACGGACGGATGGACGGACAAACAGATGGCCGCTAAACATGAGGATAGCTAGATACAGCAAATTAAAATCCCACCCAAAATAAAAAAGCTACCCTCGACACAGGAAAAACTCATTGTGTTTACGCACTTAAGAATATTTAGAAACAAGAAGGTGAAATGCCGTCAAATATCAAAGTTACAAAGACAAAAAAAAAATCTGATGTTTTCTTCTTAAATCCGTACCGTCAAACCGTATAATGTGCGAACGAATTCATAAAATAATCTTTTATTTCACGCTTGTTAAATGTGAATAATGAAATTCGGATACATGCAATTATAGACATTGATATATACTTTATAACAATGTTTAGAATAAACAAGAAACAAGTTCACAGTACAGTCTGTAACAAATTCATACCTAGTCAGCGGACGCTTCAGGTCAACAAATAGATTTCGTTCAGTCAAGTTTCCTTTTTATGCCAAAAGAGTCTCGGCCAGTCAATCAAGAGTCTCGGCCAGTCAATCAAGAGTCTCGGCCAGTCAATCAAGAGTCTCAATGACTAACACCAAGACCTTGGTTTAAAAAGTAGCGTGAGAACAAAGTGAATGAAAACACACATGTGATCACATACATACACACATACACTTAATTTCTAGTCTGATGCAGAATTTACTGACTTTAAATCTGGTTTTCTAATCATTCGTTTGGTTCAGTGATTCTCAATCCATTTCTTAATTTAAAGTAAAGTTCCCCTTTCATACATGCGGTCCATAGGGCAGATGATGTTAAGATCATCTGTTTCTTTGGCCAACAGTTAACGAGCAGGGTTCCATGTGGCCAGCAAAAGACCAACCGTCTTTACTTTCCCTAACTAAAGTCAGGTACCCATTAGAAATGGGCGGACTCAGGGGTTCCCTAAAAATCCCGAGATTTAAAAGCCCGGTCTTCACCGAGATTCAGGAGCTCCAGGTTAGGAGGCCAACCAATCAGCCACCGCACCTCCATTACTTAGTTTAGTGATTCTCAAATTTTTAAATGAGTTACTAGTTTAAAATTTGAATTATTTTTTCCTTCGTAAACACGGACTATCTGTTGTATCGCGCGCTTGCTTCTATGGGTGAAATTTGCAAAGTACGAGATGTTCTGTCTGTAAGTCTGTAGCATTAAAAGCAGAGTTTTATTACGACTAAATCCAGGTCTACATAGACATGTTTTCTAGATCTAAAACTCAAAATCAAATAGATATTGACCTTCACCTATCCCATGGTCAATTAAACCGTTGGGGCGCAACACAAGATCTGTTGGCCGTCTTTCTCCATTCCTCTCTTTCTTTTGCCTTGGACAGAATCTCTTTCAATGACATCCTTTAATGCTGTCTTCCCATCGCTTTCTTTGTCTGTCTCTTCTTCTTTCGCCTGATATTGTCCCCTGTAGGAAGGTCTTTGCATCGCGAGCCCTGAGGACCTTGTGAGATGGCCATAGAGTTTTTGTTTTCTTTCTTTGAGATTAGTTAGCAGGTCATTATATGAGGACCTAAGTTTATTAAAAAAGTTGTATTTTTTAATAACACAGCATGTGGGAGGGACATGTTTATTTTGGGTTATTGAGATGCGTCTCTAGATAAATACTGAATGTTAGGTCTAGGTCTACAATTGATATGAAAAAGTCATTTGTGAAGAGTGGACAAAATTGTGAATAATGCTATCGTGTGGCTAGATTGACATAGCGAATGCGTAGGACGTAACGGTTTAAAGTAGCCTCTCTAATCTATGAGATAAAAAGAGTTATAAAAACAAATTGAAAGGAATGTAGGACTATTTTTAGCGGCCGCCGTAAGGGTTATAGACGCTATTAGTTTTTGTGTAGTCTGTCTGTCCGTCTGTCCTTCGTCCTTCCCGTTTAGATCTCGTAAACTAGAAAAGATAGTGAAAAATCCGACTTCATGATATTTTAGACCTTTCAAAGTTCTGATGCAACGGCTACTTTTTTCTTTTCTAAATGCGAACAATTAAATTTTTAAAATCAACTATGCAAGCAGATTTTTTTTCTCATAAAAATACACCATTTTTACAATTATTCACTATTAATAGTAACAAACACGGGAGGCTCCTTAGCAGGGGAGATGACTATTTGCCATATTTTCAACACATTTATGTAAATGGTTTTAGATTTTTGTCAAAAAGTTTTTTTTTTTTATTACAATTGCATTGGAAAGTTAAAAAAGTTCTGTCGAACTAATAAGTTTACTTTTTGTTTAAAGAGAAAAAAAAAGCTATCTAATATGCATATAAGTGAAACATAGTTTAAAACAACAATTAATAAGTAGTTTTTCACATTATTGCCTAAACTGCTGTGCTGCCAGCACCACATAGAACAGTCAACTTAAAGAGAAGCTCCGATAGTTTTGGCAATTTTTTATATATGTGTTTTGATTTACAGATAGTGAATATATTATTCTTTTCATCTGCAATAATAACTTAGTAATTGATGTTTTTCTGATGTAATTTTCCTGCGCATCCAAAATGATCAGATTTTCACCGGGTTTCAATGTGACGTCACACTATTAATTTAATCTATTGACTTATTGTATAACGGGAGACCTTACAGCAATGTTTACATTCTCGTAAAAAATATATCTTCGTCTTAACTTATCTTATCTTCTCTTATATAATACAGACGTTACTTCAAAAAAGAAGATGATTACGTCCTACGCGTCATGCATTTAGTCATGCATTTTCAAATGACTTAAATTCTGCCAAGTCACTGGTTTTCCTGACTAGCTCAGGCAACCCATTCCATGCTCTAATAGCACTAGGGAAGAAGGAGTCTATGCAGTTAGATCTAGATCTTGTAAGCAAAAAAAAATTGCGTGTTATAATTAGATTTACATGCATGATTAACCACGGCACAACAAACACTATCTCTTGGTTGTCTTGTCATTACTGACTACACGTAGTCTAGACTAGCCTTATACTGACCAGTTTGTTCCAATCAGTCAGACACACGATCTATTTACTTTTTGGGAGAGGGAGGGCCCGGAGGGGCTTAGATGAAAATGTCACTTTTTTTTCCTAAGTTGGTTATCCTAATGCTTTTAGATCTATCTATACATGTATAAATAAAACTGTACCATAGCTCTGGACCAGGCCGTCACTAACCCTAATAGCATAACAGCTACTGTAAGAATGAAGCGATACGATTGGTCAAATCTAGTTTCCTTTTCGGTATTGTTGATCCCCGTTGTTTTAGAGATGTCCAGAATTGACTGACTAATTTATTATATAGAAATGTTTCCAAGAATTTAAATCAAAAATGGTAAAATGCTTACTATTACAACTTTTTACGCAGAGTTTAAATATGTCAATAACTCAAATTTGAAAAACCATCGGGGTTTCCCTTTAAGGAATTTTTTTATTTTTTTTACGAATTTTTTTTTTGTTGAGACATTGAATCTTCTTCTTATCTTATATAATACAGACGTTACTTCAAAAAAGAAGATGATTACGTATGAGATTGATCCTTTACAAAACAATTAGATCAGTTAGATAATCATTATATGACATTACTTAGGCCAGGTTCACATCTAACTTCACCTTCATTAGCACCTATCCCTTGGTCTGCTGGACCGTTGGGGCACCACACAAGATCTGTCAAACTTCTATCTTCATTCTTCTCTGTCATTTGCCTTTGATAAAATTTCCTTCTGATCTTCTTTCTGAAAATATTTTAATCTGCCTTTTTATCTGCCTGGGCCGATTTTGAGTTTGTGTTTCCACACAAACTGTTTTTGTAACCTTGTTTGTTTTTGCGGTTGGAGATAAAAGATAGTACAATTTTAGCCAATCTTTTAGACAAGAGTTCTCAATGACAAGAAACGTTCTAGACAATTAATTAAGAGCCATGAGTGTCCCTCTCGACTGCATAGAGCGTGTAGAGCCATGATCAAAATAAGGGTCAACATTTTTTGGGAGTTAAAGGACAATTGAAAGATTAGGAAGTTCTTGAATAAATACACAAGTGGGTTACTAAAAACAGAGAAAGTTCTAAGGTGAAAAAAATGTACAAGTTCATGTATGTTACAGCACACATTATTTTTTTGTGGCTTTTAGATTTCACTGAGATCTATGGACTATCTTACCATTAGGGTTCTCAAACTTAGAAACGTCTACTCTCAATGAACCTAAGGACACGACTCATTGATAAATACGGATATATGTATATATATATATGTATATACCTTTTTAACTTTACCTATCCCTTAATCTGTTGGACTGTTGGGGCACCACGCAAGATTTGTCCACCATTTTTCTCCATTCCTCTCTGTCTTTTGCCTTAGTTAGAACCTTTTTCAATGACAGGCCCGTCCATTCTTTTATGATGTTCTCCTATAGCTTTCTCTGTCTGCCTCTTCTTCTTTTTCCTGGTACTGTTCCCTGAAGGAAGGTCTTTGCGAGCCCCGAAGATCTTGTAATATGGCCGTAGATTATTAGCTTGCGTTTTTTTTTACAACAGTTAGCAGGTCATTATGGGGTTATACATAAAAATAATATAATAATCATTTAAATGTGCTGATGATGTAGGGACAATTTTAAACTATATTATAGTTATTCTTCTTTTACACTAAATAAAAAAATGAAACACTTGACTAATTCAATATAAGATAAGTTCATAATCGTAAACAGAACATGTAATCTATTTTCTAACCATAATGCTCTCTTATGTCTGCCAAATAAATGTCCGCGCATAAAACAGGCTGTAGTAGATCGGTGCGTAGATGTTTATTAAGAGTTATCGGGAAAATCCACAAAACAATATGCGGAAATAGTTTAGTGTCTAAAAAAACAACTAAAAAACAACAACAACCGACAGTTGCACTATAAACTTTGAGTAGAGAAGAGTTGTTTCTTAGTTGTTCTTTTAAATGAAATAAAACGATAATGGACGTGAGGCAGTTACTCATTTCATCGGATCAAATATCAAGTTATTTGTTTAACAGTCTCTAGTGTATACATGTGTCTGCCTAATTGCGTGTTAGTCCTGCAAGTTAATAATTAACTGAGGTATACAATGAACAGTAATCAACTCAAGAAATCAAGACACCACATCAACAGTTCTTACAAGTCGCCGCAGGAAGCCTAAGTAACTACAACACAACTGGCGATCCATGACGCAAGCTACGATTCGACAATGCTTCATTCCAATATGTTTTTTTTATAAGGCCAAAATCACCATCATCTTCACCAATCCTTTAGTCTGTTGGACCGTTGAGACGCCACACAAGATCTTTTGACCGTCTTTCTCCATTTTTCTTTGTATTTTTCATTGGATAGAATCACATTCAGTAACAGGCTTGTCCCTTCTTTTATGTTGTCTTCCTATCGATTTCTCCGTCTGCCTCTTCTTCTTTTTCCTGGTAATTTTCACTGAAGGAAGGTTTTTACGTGATTTTGCCATAGAGCTTTAGTTTGCGTTTTTTTGAGAGCAGATCATCGTGGGTTTCGATCGCTGAATACATCCTTTCCGCTCTAACATCTAATTAAAGTTTAATTCTACACATCTACTCTTTTTTTTAACCACAGAGACACAGTAAAAATTAGCAAAAATAATTGATTAAACAAAATTGTATTTTTTTTAGCGCTAAAAAAAGTTAGAGGTTTCACAAAGTTGTTTTCTAATATAAATTTGTAATAACCATAGACTACATATATATATAGTCTATAAAATAACTAAGTTTTGTTTTTCAGATTCCGTTTCGTAATTTAAATAACAAGTAAAATATTTTTTTTCCAAAATGATTTGTGTTCGCTTTCTTTCGATCCAATTGTTTAAAACTTTTATTCGACTCACTTTTAATTACCCCTTTTTTTTAGGTTTTTGTTGTTATTGTGGTTAAAGAGAAATAGAATTCACGGGTTAGTAGTCTATGTGGGAGGATATTACAAAGCTCAGGGTGCAAAAAACAAACAAAAAATAAAAACTAACACATAAAAACGGTTTTAGCATCTCATTTGGGTTACACTGGATAGATGAATAATAAGGATTGTAGTGTTAGAAGATTAAGTATTTCCCCAGCTGTGACCTACATATGGGTAGATGAATAATAAGGTGTGTCGAGTCAGAAGATTAAGTATTTCCCCAGCTCTGACTGGTGATATACTATATGGGAGAAAGGTACCATGCGAAGGATGCAATTAAAAGAAATGGGGGTTTCGGCCGTTGAATTGGAAGTGAAAAAACAAAACCGGGGCTAACGTTTTCATATTTAATTTTACAAAAAAAAAACTTAGAGAGATATGGTGAAATTTAAATTTAAATAGCTAATGTAGTTTTTGAGATGAGAACTTGACAGACAGACAATCAAAAAGTCTTTAAAGTATATAATTATGTTTTTATAAAATATTTATTTAACAAGGATTTATACAAAAATATAATGCCAAAATCAACTTTTTTATTTGCCTACTGGATCTATACCGGTCAGATCGTAAAAATATCTGAAAATAGAAAACAATTTGCATGTTAGAAATAAAATGGAACAAACAAATCAATCATCTAAATTTATCTTTTAAACGTACTCGTTTTTCAATCGTATTTTAACTGCAATACAAAGTTTAGCAACGTTTTGTTTGGATCTGCTTGTCAAGTAAATTTCTCCTTTCAGACATTATGTACAATTGAACGGTCAGTGAGGGTGTCATACGGCCAGCAAAACGACCAAATGCTCTAAACATTAAAATCTCAGTCTTAACCAGGATTGGAACACGGGACACCTCGATTCGGAAGCCAAGCTCTTTACCACTCAGCCACCCACTACATGTGCCATTAGTAAAATAAAGTTTACTTAGACCAGTTCTGCCTAATTCTACTGGCAGAGAGAAGTTTACCTTGCAGAAGCTAGGCTTGGAAACGACGTAAATATGAACGACTATAGGCTAGACGACGAGACAACATTATATCGAGCTTCAGTTAACAGGAGAGACTTTGCAACGTCCAGTAAAATTCTGCAATAATCCTTAAATTGTATAACGTCAAGACGATTGTCTTGTTATTTAAACACAACTACTGCCTTGTCTTCTAACTCAAACAGATACAAATTTTGTCAACAAAGATCACGAAATCTTAAACTTTTTATCCATATTTTAAGAACCACTGAAACATGTCTTTAATAAAGCAACTAGAAATCCTCAGTAAACTTGCTTCAGTAACTATATGAAACCGACACTCCTCAGTTTCCCCAACAAATATCTGATACTTAGTATGTAGACATTACATTTATATCTTACAGAGATAAGCTTTATAATTATGTCATACGAATACGTCTTGCTAAGTAATTACCTGAGGAATTCCTGCTGGCTGACAAGTCTGTTGTTGTTGGAATCGGCAGCCATGAAGAGGTCAGAGTAATCAGGGCCGTCGATGTGGTTGTCGTTGTCAAAGTCTAGGGCGTCAAAGAGCCTCAGGAGGATGGAGTGAGCTTGAATATTGTTTTCATGGTGAGTCTCCACCTCCTTGGCGTACTCTTGCCTTGAGACTCTGTTGTCATGGTTGGCGTCAAAACGCTATTTGAAAAGAATTTTGTAAGGAAACAGGCAAAATACAAAGGTTATAATCGTTTGAAAATTTCCAATTGACTTTTTAGGATTATTTAATAATAATTTAACATGAATTCGACGGACAAAGAAGATAATTTTTTTATCTGTGAATATAAATGTATAAAATTATAAATGTAAAACAATCTATTCTTTAACAATTCAGAAAAGTGTTGCTGAAAGAATCCAATGAATTTGGAATCAATGATATCTCTTAATGTGGCCAGATCGTAGAATTCTGTTTTGCAACATACCGATTTGTAATTTTTGTATTTTACCTTTGCCAGGTAACAACTTAAGCTGATGAGATCAAGACTAATAGTTACAGAAGGCCTCAACACAAACACAACGCACATCTGCAACGTCACAACCTGTAGGGCAGTTAGACCAATAGCTCGTTGCCACGTCTCAGGTCTGTACGCCGTGGCAACGAGCTGTTGGTCTAACTTGGCCACAAGTTATGACGTTGCAGGTCAATGTTGAGAACTTCAATGACGAATGGTCTCGATTAGGTTCAGTAACTTCTAATTCTTCAGTTTAAAAACGTCTTCTTGCATCAAAATCTAGAGAAATGGACTTTATAAATTGTCTTATCTATTCAGGCCAAACTCATATGCCAATAATATCATTTCAATACTCAAGTATAGTTCTATGCCTATTAAGCACACCAAAATAAATTAAAAGAATAGTTGCTTTTTTTGTAAAAAAAGAAATAGGTACCGGTACTGGGTAAAAAAAATGCATAACTTTTAACTACTAATAAATTAATAATAAACGTTAAAATACAAGAAATGTAATAATTTTTCCCCACAAAAAAAAAAGGCACTAGTCTTATCTCGATGGAGACCCATATAATGGAGACATCATGCACATAACGCAGTCAAATGCCAGATATATTTACAAATAAATAAAGAGACTTACTTCAAAGTATTGCTGTGATTCCAATGGCTCTATATTACCATCTTGGTCAATATCTAGCCTGTTAAATTCTAGATTTCCTAACGCAGTAATGTCCACTTGGCAAATGACCAACACTGGAAGACAAACAATAAAAGCGAGTTTCAACATTGTACCTGAAAACAAAAAGAGTACACCGATGTAGTCGAGTATTAGTAAAGAAATCAGCAATGAATGTCAAAAAATTCCAATAAATGTTCCAATAATATAAAACAAAACATAAAATATTTAAACTTGCAATACAATAAAGATTTAAAACTGTACGAGATACGTGAAAGTATATACGGATATGTTTTGCTAATGGTAGCTTTTATTGAACAGAATAAAGAGAGACTTTGTTTGAAGGTTTATTCCCGTTTCCGTTTTGGATGCATCACAGAAAGTATAAAATACTATAAAACGATATACAGAAAAATATTTTGCAATATTTTAAGTAAGGTAGAAAAAATCAACAAACAAACAAACAAACAAACGTTTTTTATTTATTTATTAAATATCGTTTTTTAATAGTTAATTAAAAAGTAACCCAATGCAGATAGCTACTTTGTCGTTCACGCGGCTAAATATGTAGGTCACAGCAGGGTCTGCGTAGAAACCTGAAATACTGCCTTATTCCCTAAGCATTGGGTTTAAATACAAAACTGTCTAATACTTTTGTGTATATTAGAAACATACACAACAGAAGCAGAAAGAAGGGTGAAAATACAACGGCGCCTGGTGATTATATATGACCAACCTGCGATCGCAGCTGTGTATCAAGGATTGGCCTCTTTAGTCACACAAGAAGTTGCAAAGGGAAAAGATCGTCTCTCGAGACGTAAAAAATGCCACAGATCAGAAACAAACATTTGAACTAACATTTAATAGATAAATACAGGACAGGTAGCTAGAGTGGATAAAGTATCATTTAATCCTACCTAGTTAGAAGTGTTTTCTGCTGACGTTACAGGTAAACAAATGAACTTGACTTTGTGAAGTTCTCTTATATTCTGCTATCAGTAGGTCACTTTAAATTGTGTTGGACTGAGACCTAGATGGTGGTTTCAACAAAAAAAAAAAATATCGTGTGAACGAACTTATTGAAAGAAAGTGAAGGAAATGAAAACACATATGCAAGCATACACAAACACACACACACAGAGAAATTTGTTTCTAGCTTGACAAGAAAATAATTATTCTTAAAATTATTTATCTAGCTATCCCATAGTTCAGTGCTTCTCAGTCTTGCAACTAGCTCAGTGCTTATCAATCCTACACATAGCTCTCAGTGCTTCTCAATCCTTGACATGTCTCAGCGCTTCTCAATCTTGCACATAGCTCAGTGCTTCTCAATTCTTCACGTAGCTCATTGCTTCTCAATTCTGAACACAGTTCAGTACTTCTTAATTTCGCTCATAGCATAGTGCTTCTCAATCCTGCACATGCTTCTTCTCAATCCTTCTTGTAGTTCAATTCTTCTCAGTTTTGCACATAGCTTGGTGCTTCTCAATCCTGCTTGTAGTTCAGTGCTTTTCAATGGTTAGCAATTAGCAAATATTCTCCTCGTTTTTAGTTTCCACTGGCACTAATTAGTTTGACCTGTTGTCGTGTATGACACACAAATGTTAGGACAACTAAAAACAAACTTAGGAAGACTTTTATTATGTTCAGCAAACCTGTATTGATTGATATTGCTTCCAACAACAACCTACTTCCCGTAGCACTGAGACATCAATTCCAAGTGAAGTGCCTGGAGAAAATGATTTTAAAACATCTACTGAAAGAAGTCGAAACACGTCTTGACCCGCACCAGTTCGCTAACAAACCGTCAAGAAGTACAGAAGATGCAACACTATTTATGCTGAAGTCTATACCATCATCTTGATACTCAGAGACACTATGCCAGAGTATTATTCGTAGATTTTTCATCTGCATTCAACACCATCCAACCACATCGCATGATACAAAAACACCATCCAACCACATCGCATGATACAAAAACACCATCCAACCACATCGCATGATACAAAAACACCATCCAACCACATCGCATGATACAAAAACACCATCCAACCACATCGCATGATACAAAAACACCATCCAACCACATCGCATGATACAAAAACTATCTGAATTGAACGTTAGCAAAAACATACAAGCTTGGATTCTAAACTTTCTTATCAAACGCCCACAATATGTAAAAGTGAACGGGCATGTGTCAAGCACGAGAGAGTTTAGCACTGGAGCGCCGCAGGGGTGCATCCTGTCATCAGTTTTGTATACCATATACACTTCTTCTTCTTCTTCTTCTAGCCAGCTTTATTGCTGCTGAGCTGTGAGCTCTTTTGCAGACTGTGCCAAGGAAAAAAAGTGTGCTGTTTTCTTCAGTTGTTCAGCACTGCCGTACAGAGTGTTGGTTATATTGGGCTGTAGTGGAAGTAGGGTGTGCCTAAGTAAATACCCAGCCTACACTAAATACCATATACACAAATGACATTCAGAGCCTATCAGCTGACACCCCCATCATAAAATTTGCTGACGACACAGCAATCATTGGCCTTATTGCAGGGGACGAAAATATGTACCATTCAACAATTAACACTTTTTACGAATGGTGTATAGATAACTTTCTAATTTTAAATGTTCAGAAAACTAAAGAAATGATTATTGATTTTAGGAAAAACAAAGACCATATTGCAGAAATTCAGATAAAAACCAAACCATAGAACAAGAGCAAGAATATAAATATCTAGGCACAACTATCAACAACAAACTGGAATAGAGTGAACACTGTCAAAACATATACACGAAAATTCACCAGAAACTCTTCTATTTCAGAAAGGTAAGAAAATTCAACATAGACAAAACAATAATCAAACTTTTCTACACCGGAACCATCAGCAGTCTTATTAACTTTTCCATCACCTGCTGGTATGGTAATACTTCACTGGCACAAAGACTTAGAATAAATAGACTAATTAAAAAAGCATCGAATATCACTCAAGTACAGCTACCATCTCTTAAAGAGCTTTTCCAAGAAAGATGCCTTTCCAAATCACTCACGATTCTTAAAGACAACCTGCACCCATTAAACCACTGTTACATCAGATCTGAAAGAAGTGGTCGTCTCCTTTCCATTAGGACTAAAACTGAAAGATTTAAAAACTCCTTCATCCCACTTTCGGTCAGAGTGTTACAAGATCATCTGTCGTCATCAAGAAGTACATAGAAGTCTAATTCATAAAGCGCTGGTTGTGAATGTGTATGTATTTTCTTGAGTAAATGTTGTTCGGATATTGTTTTTGTACAGTAGTTTCGCTGAGCTTGTCAATTGTAGTCAAACTGAATTTCCATTAGATTGGATCAATACAAATTATCTTATCTTATCTTATTTTCTAGAGATCTAAATGCAACACTCTGACACCATAGATTGTGGCGAAATAATTTCACTTCCCTGTGTCAATCATAATGATGCATGTTATCCCTGAGAGTAAATAAAAGTTACACCTGGTCATAATAGGTTATATGGTCTTGGGGGAAGCTAATCTTAATCTTACTTATCTTATCATCCTTGCCTTATTATACTTAACAAATACAGTGCATTACAGACATCGACTTGACGTCTTAAGCAGGAAGTATACACAACTGAGTTTATATCTACACAACAAAGATCGTCAGGAATAGAACTAAAGAGAATTCAAGCATATATTTACTTTTTACAATGCTATTATTAACTCACTCCGTCTATCTGTCTGTCTGTCTGGTAAACATTTTGTACACATTTCTTTTTCACGTTCCATTTTCGGATCAAGATGAAATTCTGCACATTTTGCATAATACATGAAATAATAATAAAAAAAAATCAGTTAGTAAATCATTTAGTGGTGATTGTCACGAGTCGATACTGTGACCTAATTCAACCAGTTTCTAGAAGCCGAGGTCAGATCATAGATGACCAGAGTAAACACATTAATTATAATCATCCAATTAGGGAAAGAGGTCAGGGAAAAAATAGCATACGTCAGTTTCTAGAAGGTCACAGTTAATAAAATATTCAGGGGAGAAGTTTCTAGGATCCTGGAAAGTACGGTTTAGAAAAGTATAAATTAGGGGAAAGTTAGTTAGTCGGGGTCCTCTCATTGTAACGATTTTTGATAACAACGGTCTTATGTTTATGACTCTTCACTGTGTTATCAAGTCATTGATATAATCTGCAGCAAGATGATTCAGTTTGAACCATAACAAAATGAATATAAGAAGAAATACCAATTATAAATAAACAGAAATCATCGCAGTGATTAATTAATTTTGTTTTTATATGAAAAAAGGGAGTTAAACTTCCAGTATTGAGTTATATGTCAATGATTAGGAGTCCTTTAAAAAGTATGTAATATATTTTGCTTGTTTTTTTCTGTGCAGAAGAAGTTGCAACGCTGGATTTTGTTGAGAAGATATGAGTTTTCTCCAACATAACTTTAAAATAAGCCTTTTTATATAGAATCTAATCGTTTGCTGTACAACAGAATAACATTAAACAGTTTCTCTAGTATATAGTTGTTAGCTCTTTATAGCTGTTTAAACCCATTGGACCTATTTAAATTAGCGATTAACACAATACTTAGAACATTAACAAATATCTGCAACTATTTCTACAAAAAATGTACAGCATTTAAAACATCTACAACAATATCTAAAACAACATCTGCAACATTTTTAAAAACACCTTAAACATCTGCAACAACAATCTAAAACAATATCTATAATATCTGCAACAACATCTAACACAACATCTGAAACATATGCAACAACATCTAAAACAGCATCTAAAATATCTAAAACAACATCTAAAACATCTGCAACAACATCTAAAACATCTGCAATCACATCTAAAACAACATCTAAAATATCTGCAACAACATCTAAAACATCTGCAACAACATCTAAAACAGCATCTGAAACATCTAAAACAACAAACTCCCCTGGTAGGGGGTTTTAAACTAATAACCTTCGGCTGCACTGGTATAAGTTATGGTTTGTATTACCAAATTCCGATCTCCCCGCAGGGCGGGGGGGGGGATTTCATTTCGGGGGGGGTAGTTTGAACCCCTAACCCTCCCCCCTGTCTACGCCCATGCCAACATCTACATCATCTCTAATGTCTGCAACAATATGTAGAACAGTGGAACGAGAATAAAGTTTAATGAAATAATTTATTTAAGAAGACGATTTAAAAAAAACAAAAAAACTCAAAAATCCCACGTTAAAAGCAAAACAATGATCTGGGAGCAAGTTATAGCTAGTAGTTTCCATGTTTATTTTCCTACTGGATCAATGCCTGTCAAGTCGTAGAAATATCTGAAAGAAAAATAAGAAATAAAGGCTAGTGAGTTACAAATTAATCAGAAAAAAACTAAAACAAACAAAAAGAAATAAATTAAAAAGCTGTTTAAAAAAAAACGACAATGCCCTCCTTTATGAAAGAGATGACAATCTGTAAGAACGAACGATTACTAGATCCCAAACACCCTAGAAAGGATTGATTTTAAAAGGATGGAAAATTTTCACCCAACACTATTTCCCCCCCCCCCCCCTCCCAGCGTTTTGTGTTCGAGTCCTAGTTGTAGTATTTACCTGAGGAACTCCTGCTGGCTCACGAGCTTGTTGTTGTTGGAGTCAGCAGCCATGAAGATATCAGCATAGTCAGGCTCGTCCAGGTGGTTGTCGTTGTCAAAGTCCATGGCGTCGAAGAGTCTCAAGAGAACCTGCTGTGCTGAAGGGTTGTTCACATGGTGAGTCTCCACCTCCTTGGCGTACTCTTGCCTTGAGATTCTGTTGTCGTGGTTGGCGTCGAAACGCTTGGGTAAAAATAAAAACGCGATATTGATCAAATAGTCCAAATTGACATACGTGAACACGCAGCGTTGATAACAAAAAGTAAATAAGATTGATGAGTTAGACAATACTTTGATCAACTAGAGCATATGACATTGATCAACTAGAACATATGACATTGATGAACTAGAACATATGACATTGATAATCTAGAACATATGACATTGATGAACTAGAACATATGACATTGATGAACTAGAACATATGACATTGATGAACTAGAACATATGACATTGATCAACTAGAACATATGACATTGATGAACTAGAACATATGACATTGATGAAATAGAGCATATGACATTGATCAACTAGAACATATGACATTGATCAACTAGAACATATGACATTGATCAACTAGAACATATGACATTGATGAACTAAAACATGACATTGATCAACTAGAACATATGACATTGATGAACTAGACAATACTTTGATCAACTAGAACATATGACATTGATCAACTAGACAATACTTTGATCAACTAGTACATATGGCATTGATCAACTAGAGCATATGACATTGATGAGCTAGAACATGTGACATTGATGAGCTAGAACATGTGACATTGATGAGCTAGAACATATGACATTGATGAACTAGAACATATGACATTGATGAACTAGAACATGTGTCATTGATGAGCTAGAACATATGACATTGATGAACTAGAACATATGACATTGATGAACTAGAACATGTGACATTGATGAGCTAGAACAATGACATTGATGAACTAGAACATATGACATTGATGAACTAGAACATATGGATGAACTAGACAATACATTGATGAACTAGAACATTAGATAAGCTATGTTTTTAAAAAGTATTCTTTTTTCTATTACTTTTTTTCTGGATAGGGTGGGGCTACATTCCGAGTATCTCTGGACTATTTTACTGCACTAACTTACTGCGAAGTACTGGTACATTTCCAAAGGCTCAATGTTGCCATCTTGATCAATATCGAATTTGTTAAATTCATAATTTCCTAGAGCTGTAATGTCCACCTGACAAAGGGTCAGTAGCGGCAAACTCAGGACAAGAACGAATCGAAACATTCTTTCTGAAGCAAAAAAAAAGTTCTACAATCATAAAAAAATAATACATATTAAGACATTGTATTGGATTTTAAAAAAGGAACAATATTATGATATCCTACTTATTCCTTATTAAAAAAATTTTTTTTTATAAAATCGAAAAAAGAAAAAAGTAGAATCGTTATGTTCTACCCCTTCCTACCTGGAGAAGGCGTTTACTGGGGCACTTCGTAGGGGAAAGATTGCTGAAGACTTGTGCTGTGTAATTATTTTTTGTTTCCTTAATGTGTCTCGAAGATAAGGATCTAGCTTGCAACACTCTTTGACCAAGAGATAAATGTTGTGAAAGATGCCAGTTGTTGTCTGACACGCGAATCTCCATGGAGTTCTGAAATAACATATTTCCAAACTGATACAATGAAAGGTTACCGTTCATTCCTGTATAGATCAGTATGGCTTAGTGAGCTTAAAAAAAACAACACAGATTTAATTTTCTCTTAATGTTATTCTGGTAAGGTAACATAAAAGATTTGCTTGGATTCTATTGATTAAAACCATTCAGTTTTGAATTGGTGGTTGAAAAATAAAAACAACTTGTTACACAATTTTTTTGCTGAACAAATATTCTTAATTACACACTTCAACATTGAACACTTTTTACAAGCTTTAAGTGACTAGATATGTACTAGGGGAGGCTATAAGTTATGCCCTTACCATGTTTAATAAACTCTGTGCGGTTCTCTGTATTATTTTAATGGAAAAAAAAACATTTTAAGATTACATTACCCTTTACTCTCTTCTCACCACTATAGTAAACAAAAAAACATCCTCCTTTATGGTGGTCTGTAATAAATTATTCTGTGCATTTCTTGTAGTTCTTCCGTACTGCAATTACCTTCTTCCAGTAAGCTTTACATAATCAATTTAATTTCTTCATAAGACGGTACATGAAGGTCTATTTATATTCAACTTATTACTGAATACAAAGAAACATTTGAGTCCAGTGCGGAAATGTATTAAAAAGATAGAGAAACATTTGCGTCTAGTTGAAATGTATTCAAAAGATTAAAAAACATTTAAGTCCAGTGCTGGAAATGTATTCAAAAGATAAAGAAACATTTGAGTCCAGAGCGGAAATGCATTCAGAAGATAAAGAAACATTTGAGTCTAGAGCGGAAATGTATTCAAAAGAAAAAGAAACATTGAGTCCAGTGCTGGAAATGTAATTAAAAGATAAAGAAACATTTGAGTCCAGTGCTGAAAATGTATTCAAAAGATAAAGAAACATTTGAGTCCAGAGCGGAAATGTATTCAAAAGATAACGAAATATTTGTGTCGAGAGCAAAAATGTATTCAAAAGATAAAGAAACATTTGAGTCCAGTGCTGGAAATGTATTCAAAAGATAAAGAAACATTTGAGTCCAGTGCTAGAAATGTATTTAAAAGAAAAAGAAACATTTGAGTCTAGAGTGGAATTGTATTCAAAAGATAAAGAAACATTTGAGTCCAGTGCTGGAAATGTATTCAAAAGAAAAAGAAACATTTGAGTCCAGTGCTGGAAATGTATTCAAAAGATAAAGAAACATTTGAGTCTAGAGCGGAAATGCATTCAGAAGATAAAGAAACATTTGAGTCTAGAGCGGAAATGTATTCAAAAGAAAAAGAAACATTGAGTCCAGTGCTGGAAATGTAATTAAAAGATAAAGAAACATTTGAGTCCAGTGCTGAAAATGTATTCAAAAGATAAAGAAACATTTGAGTCCAGTGCTGGAAATGTATTTAAAAGATAAAGAAACATTTGAGTCTAGAGTGGAAATGTATTCAAAAGAAAAAGAAACATTTGAGTCCAGTGCTGGAAATGTATTTAAAAGATAAAGAAACATTTGAGTCTAGAGTGGAAATGTATTCAAAAGATAACGAAATATTTGTGTCGAGAGCAAAAATGTATTCAAAAGATAAAGAAACATTTGAGTCCAGTGCTGGAAATGTATTTAAAAGATAAAGAAACATTTGAGTCTAGAGTGGAAATGTATTCAAAAGAAAAAGAAACATTTGAGTCCAGTGCTGGAAATGTATTCAAAAGATAAAGAAACATTTGAGTCGAGAGAGGAAATGTATTCAAAAGATAAATTAACATTTGAGTCCAGTGCTAGAAATGTATTCAAAAGATTAAAAAACATTTGAGTCTAATCTATCTTTTGAATAGATTTCCTCTCTCGACTCAAATGTTTCTTTATCTTTTGAATGCATTTCCAGCACTGGACTCAAATGTTTCTTTATCTTTTGAATTAACATTTGAGTCCAGTGCTGGAAATGTATTCAAAAGATTAAAAAACATTTGAGTTTAGTGCTGAAAATGTATTCAAAAGATAAAGAAACATTTGAGTCTAGTGCTGGAAATGTATTCAAAAGATAAAGAAACATTTGAGTCCAGTGCTGGAAATGTATTCAAAAGATAAAGAAACATTTTCGTCGAGAGCAAAAATGTATTCAAAAAATAAGGAAACATTTGAGTCCAGTGCTGGAAATCTATTCAAAAGATAAAGAAAAATTTGAGTCGAGAGCGGAAATGTATTCAAAAGATAAAGAAACATTTGAGTCTAGAGCGGAAATGTATTTAAAAGATAAAGAAACATTTGAGTCTAGAGTGAAAATGTATTCAAAAGAAAAAGGAAACATTTGAGTCCAGTGCTGGAAATGTATTCAAAAGATAAAGAAACATTGAGTCCGGTGCTGGAAATGTATTCAAAAGATAAAGAAACATTTGAGTCCAGTGCTGGAATTGTATTTAAAAGATAAAGAAACATTTATGTCTAGAGCGGAAATGTATTCAAAAGATAAAGAAACATTTGAGTCCAGTGCTGGAAATGTATTCAAAAGATTAAAAAACATTTGAGTCGAGAGCGGAAATCTATTCAAAAGATAAAAAAATATTTGTGTCGAGAGCGAAAATGTATTCAAAAGATAAAGAAATATTTGAGTCCAGTGCTGGAAATGTATTCAAAAGATAAAGAAACATTTGAGTCCAGTGCTGGAAATGTATTCAAAAGATAAATAAACATTTGATTCCAGAGCGGAAATGTATTCAAAAGATAAAGAAACATTTGAGACCAGTGCTGGAAATGTATTCAAAATATAAAAAAACTTTTGAGTACAGTGCTGGAAATGTATTTAAAAGATAAAGAAACATTTATGTCTAGAGCGGAAATGTATTCAAAAGATAAAGAAACATTTGAGTCGAGAGAGGAAATGTATTCAAAAAATAAATTAACATTTGAGTCCAGTGCTGAAAATGTATTCAAAAGATTAAAAAACATTTGAGTCTAGTGCTGGAAATGTATTCAAAAGATAAAGAAACATTTGAGTCGAGAGCGGAAATGTATTCAAAAGATAAAGAAACATTTGAGTCGAGAGCGGAAATCTATTCAAAAGATAAAAAAATATTTGTGTCGAGAGCGAAAATGTATTCAAAAGATAAAGAAACATTTAAGTCTAGAGTGGAAATATATTCAAAAGATAAAGAAACATTTGAGTCTAGAGCAGAAATGTATTCAAAAGATAAAGAAACATTTGATTCCAGAGCGGAAATGTATTCAAAAGATAAAGAAACACTTGAGTCTAGAGCGGAAATGTATTCAAAAGATAAAGAAACATTTGAGACCAGTGCTGGAAATGTATTCAAAATATAAAAAAACTTTTGAGTACAGTGCTGGAAATGTATTCAAAAGATAAAGAAACATTTGAGTCGAGAGAGGAAATGTATTCAAAAGATAAATTAACATTTGAGTCCAGTGCTGGAAATGTATTCAAAAAATTAAGAAACATTTAAGTCTAGTGCTGGAAATGTATTCAAAAGATAAAGAAACATTTGAGTCTAGTGCTGGAAATGTATTCAAAAGATAAAGAAACATTTGAGTCCAGTGCTGGAAATGTATTCAAAAAAAAAAGAAACATTTGAGTCGAGAGCGGAAATGTATTGAAAAGATAAAGAAACATTTGAGTCCAGAGCTGGAAATCTATTCGAAAGATAAAGAAAAGTTTGAGTCCAGAGCGGAAATGTATTCAAAAGATAAAGAAACATTTGAGTCGGGAGCGGAAATGTATGCAAAAGATAAAGAAACATTTGAGTCTAGAGCGGAAATGTATTCAAAAGATAAAGAAACATTTGAGTCGGGAGCGGAAATGTATGCAAAAGATAAAGAAACATTTGAGTCCAGAGCTGGAAATCTATTCGAAAGATAAAGAAAAGTTTGAGTCCAGAGCGGAAATGTATTCAAAAGATAAAGAAACATTTGAGTTGAGAGAGGAAATGTATTCAAAAGATAAATTAACATTTGAGTCCAGTGCTGGAAATGTATTCAAAAGATTAAAAAAACATTTGAGTCTAGTGCTGGAAATGTATTCAAAAGATTAAAAAACATTTGAGTCTAGTGCTGGAAATGTATTCAAAAGATAAAGAAACATTTGAGTCCAGTGCTGGAAATGTATTCAAAAGATAAAGAAACATTTGAGTCCAGTGCTGGAAATGTATTCAAAAGATAAAGAAACATTTGAGTCCAGTGCTGGAAATGTATTCAAAAGAAAAAGAAACATTTGAGTCCAGTGTTGGAAATGTATTCAAAAGATAAAGAAACATTTGAGTCGAGAGCGGAAATCTATTCAAAAGATAAAGAAAAATTTGAGTCGAGAGCGGAAATGTATTCAAAAGATAAAGAAACATTTGAGTCTAGAGCGGAAATGTATTTAAAAGATAAAGAAACATTTGAGTCTAGAGTGAAAATGTATTCAAAAGAAAAAGGAAACATTTGAGTCCAGTGCTGGAAATGTATTCAAAAGATAAAGAAACATTGAGTCCGGTGCTGGAAATGTATTCAAAAGATAAAGAAACATTTGAGTCCAGTGCTGGAATTGTATTTAAAAGATAAAGAAACATTTATGTCTAGAGCGGAAATGTATTCAAAAGATAAAGAAACATTTGAGTCCAGTGCTGGAAATGTATTCAAAAGATTAAAAAACATTTGAGTCGAGAGCGGAAATCTATTCAAAAGATAAAAAAATATTTGTGTCGAGAGCGAAAATGTATTCAAAAGATAAAGAAACATTGAGTCCAGTGCTGGAAATGTATTCAAAAGATAAAGAAACATTTGAGTCCAGTGCTGGAAATGTATTCAAAAGATAAATAAACATTTGATTCCAGAGCGGAAATGTATTCAAAAGATAAAGAAACATTTGAGACCAGTGCTGGAAATGTATTCAAAATATAAAAAAACTTTTGAGTACAGTGCTGGAAATGTATTTAAAAGATAAAGAAACATTTATGTCTAGAGCGGAAATGTATTCAAAAGATAAAGAAACATTTGAGTCGAGAGAGGAAATGTATTCAAAAAATAAATTAACATTTGAGTCCAGTGCTGAAAATGTATTCAAAAGATTAAAAAACATTTGAGTCTAGTGCTGGAAATGTATTCAAAAGATAAAGAAACATTTGAGTCGAGAGCGGAAATGTATTCAAAAGATAAAGAAACATTTGAGTCGAGAGCGGAAATCTATTCAAAAGATAAAAAAATATTTGTGTCGAGAGCGAAAATGTATTCAAAAGATAAAGAAACATTGAGTCCAGTGCTGGAAATGTATTCAAAAGATAAAGAAACATTTAAGTCTAGAGTGGAAATATATTCAAAAGATAAAGAAACATTTGAGTCTAGAGCGGAAATGTATTCAAAAGATAAAGAAACATTTGATTCCAGAGCGGAAATGTATTCAAAAGATAAAGAAACACTTGAGTCTAGAGCGGAAATGTATTCAAAAGATAAAGAAACATTTGAGACCAGTGCTGGAAATGTATTCAAAATATAAAAAAACTTTTGAGTACAGTGCTGGAAATGTATTCAAAAGATAAAGAAATATTTGAGTCCAGTGCTGGAAATGTATTCAAAATATAAAAAAACTTTTGAGTACAGTGCTGGAAATGTATTCAAAAGATAAAGAAACATTTGAGTCAAGAGAGGAAATGTATTCAAAAGATAAATTAACATTTGAGTCCAGTGCTGGAAATGTATTCAAAAAATTAAGAAACATTTAAGTCTAGTGCTGGAAATGTATTCAAAAGATTAAAAAACATTTGAGTCTAGTGCTGGAAATGTATTCAAAAGATAAAGAAACATTTGAGTCCAGTGCTGGAAATGTATTCAAAAAATAAAGAAACATTTGAGTCGAGAGCGGAAATGTATTGAAAAGATAAAGAAAAGTTTGAGTCCAGAGCGGAAATGTATTCAAAAGATAAAGAAACATTTGAGTCGGGAGCGGAAATGTATGCAAAAGATAAAGAAACATTTGAGTCTAGAGCGGAAATGTATTCAAAAGATAAAGAAACATTTGAGTCTAGAGCGGAAATGTATTCAAAAGATAAAGAAACATTTGAGTTGAGAGAGGAAATGTATTCAAAAGATAAATTAACATTTGAGTCCAGTGCTGGAAATGTATTCAAAAGATTAAAAAAACATTTGAGTCTAGTGCTGGAAATGTATTCAAAAGATAAAGAAACATTTGAGTCCAGTGCTGGAAATGTATTCAAAAGATTAAAAAAACATTTGAGTCTAGTGCTGGAAATGTATTCAAAAGATAAAGAAACATTTGAGTCCAGTGCTGGAAATGTATTCAAAAGATAAATTAACATTTGAGTCCAGTGCTGGAAATGTATTCAAAAGATTAAAAAAACATTTGAGTCTAGTGCTGGAAATGTATTCAAAAGATAAAGAAACATTTGAGTCCAGTGCTGGAAATGTATTCAAAAGATAAAGAAACATTTGAGTCCAGTGCTGGAAATGTATTCAAAAGATAAAGAAACATTTGAGTCGAGAGCGGAAATCTATTCAAAAGATAAAGAAAAATTTGAGTCAAGAGCAGAAATGTATTCAAAAGATAAAGAAACATTTGAGTCTAGAGCGGAAATGTATTTAAAAGATAAAGAAACATTTGAGTCTAGAGTGGAAATGTATTCAAAAGAAAAAGGAAACATTTGAGTCCAGTGCTGGAAATGTATTCAAAAGATAAAGAAACATTGAGTCCGGTGCTGGAAATGTATTCAAAAGATAAAGAAACATTTGAGTCCAGTGCTGGAATTGTATTTAAAAGATAAAGAAACATTAATGTGTAGAGCGGAAATGTATTCAAAAGAAAAATTAACATTTGAGTCCAGTGCTGAAAATGTATTCAAAAGATTAAAAAACATTTGAGTCTAGTGCTGGAAATGTATTTAAAAGATAAAGAAACATTTGAGTCCAGTGCTGGAAATGTATTTAAAAGATAAAGAAACATTTGAGTCGAGAGCGGAAATCTATTCAAAAGATAAAAAAATATTTGTGTCGAGAGCGAAAATGTATTCAAAAGATAAAGAAACATTTGAGTCCAGTGCTGGAAATGTATTCAAAAGATAAAGAAACATTTGAGTCGAGAGCGGAAATCTATTTAAAAGATAAAGAAAAATTTGAGTCAAGAGCATAAATGTATTCAAAAGATAAAGAAACATTTGAGTCTAGAGCGGAAATGTATTTAAAAGATAAAGAAACATTTGAGTCTAGAGTGGAAATGTATTCAAAAGATAAAGAAATATTTGAGTCCAGTGCTGGAAATGTATTCAAAAGATAAGGAAACATTTGAGTCCAGTGCTGGAAATGTATTTAAAAGATAAAGAAACATTTGAGTCTAGTGTGGAAATGTATTCAAAAGATAAAGAAATATTTGAGTCCAGTGCTGGAAATGTATTCAAAAGATAAAGAAACATTTGAGTCTAGAGCGGAAATGTATTTAAAAGATAAAGAAACATTTGAGTCTAGAGTGGAAATGTATTCAAAAGATAAAGAAATATTTGAGTCCAGTGCTGGAAATGTTTTCAAAAGATAAAGAAACATTTGAGTCTAGTGCTGGAAATGTATTCAAAAGATAAAGAAACATTTGAGTCCGGTGCTGGAAATGTATTCAAAAGATAAAGAAACATTTGAGTCCAGTGCTGGAATTGTATTTAAAAGATAAAGAAACATTTATGTCTAGAGCGGAAATGTATTCAAAAGATAAATTAACATTTGAGTCCAGTGCTGAAAATGTATTCAAAAGATTAAAAAACATTTGAGTCTAGTGCTGGAAATGTATTCAAAAGATAAAGAAACATTTGAGTCCAGTGCTGGAAATGTATTCAAAAGATAAAGAAACATTTGAGTCGAGAGCGGAAATCTATTCAAAAGATAAAAAAATATTTGTGTCGAGAGCGAAAATGTATTCAAAAGATAAAGAAACATTTGAGTCCAGTGCTGGAAATGTATTCAAAAGATAAAGAAACATTTAAGTCTAGAGTGGAAATGTATTCAAAAGATAAAGAAACATTTGAGTCTAGAGTGGAAATGTATTCAAAAGATAAAGAAATATTTGAGTCCAGTGCTGGAAATTTAATTAAAAAGATAAAGAAACATTTGAGTCCAGTGCTGGAAATGTATTCAAAAGATAAATAAACATTTGAGTCCAGAGAGGAAATGTATTCAAAAGATAAAGAAACACTTGAGTCTAGAGCGGAAATGTATTCAAAAGATAAAGAAACATTTGAGTCGAGAGAGGAAATGTATTCAAAAGATAAATTAACATTTGAGTCCAGTGCTGGAAATGTATTCAAAAGATTAAAAAACATTTGAGTCTAGTGCTGGAAATGTATTCAAAAGATAAAGAAACATTTGAGTCCAGTGCTGGAAATGTATTCAAAAAATAAAGAAACATTTGAGTCGAGAGCGGAAATGTATTCAAAAGATAAAGAAACATTTGAGTCGGGAGCGGAAATCTATTCAAAAGATAAAAAAATATTTGTGTCGAGAGCAAAAATGTATTCAAAAGATAAAGAAACATTGAGTCCAGTGCTGGAAATGTATTCAAAAGATAAAGAAACATTTAAGTCTAGAGTGGAAATATATTCAAAAGATAAAGAAATATTTGAGTCCAGTGCTGGAAATGTATTCAAAAGATAAAGAAACATTTCAGTCTAGAGCGGAAATGTATTCAAAAGATAAAGAAACATTTGATTCCAGAGCGGAAATGTATTCAAAAGATAAATTAACATTTGAGTCCAGTGCTGGAAATGTATTCAAAAGATTAAAAAACATTTGAGTCTAGTGCTGGAAATGTATTCAAAAGATAAAGAAACATTTGAGTCCAGTGCTGGAAATGTATTCAAAAGATTAAAAAACATTTAAGTCTAGTGCTGGAAATGTATTCAAAAGATAAAGAAACATTTGAGTCCAGTGCTGGAAATGTATTCAAAAGATTAAAAAACATTTGAGTCTAGTGCTGGAAATGTATTCAAAAGATAAAGAAACATTTGAGTCCAGTGCTGGAAATGTATTCAAAAGATAAAGAAACATTTGAGTCCAGTGCTGGAAATGTATTCAAAAGATAAAGAAACACTTGAGTCTAGAGCGGAAATGTATTCAAAAGATAAAGAAACATTTGATTCCAGAGCGGAAATGTATTCAAAAGATAAAGAAACACTTGAGTCTAGAGCGGAAATGTATTCAAAAGATAAAGAAACATTTGAGACCAGTGCTGGAAATGTATTCAAAATATAAAAAAACTTTTGAGTACAGTGCTGGAAATGTATTCAAAAGATAAAGAAACATTTGAGTCCAGTGCTGGAAATGTATTCAAAAAATATAGAAACATTTCAGTCTAGAGCGGAAATGTATTTAAAAGATAAAGAAACATTTGAGTCTAGAGCGGAAATGTATTCAAAAGATAAAGAAACATTTGAGTTGAGAGAGGAAATGTATTCAAAAGATAAATTAACATTTGAGTCCAGTGCTGGAAATGTATTCAAAAGATTAAAAAACATTTGAGTCCAGTGCTGGAAATGTATTCAAAAGATTAAAAAACATTTGAGTCCAGTGCTGGAAATGTATTCAAAAGATTAAAAAACATTTGAGTCCAGTGCTGGAAATGTATTCAAAAGATAAAGAAACATTTGAGTCGAGAGCGGAAATCTATTCAAAAGATAAAGAAAAATTTGAGTCAAGAGCAGAAATGTATTCAAAAGATAAAGAAACATTTGAGTCTAGAGCGGAAATGTATTTAAAAGATAAAGAAACATTTGAGTCTAAAGTGGAAATGTATTCAAAAGAAAAAGGAAACATTTGAGTCCAGTGCTGGAAATGTATTCAAAAGATAAAGAAACATTTGAGTCCAGTGCTGGAAATGTATTCAAAAGATAAAGAAACATTTGAGTCGAGAGCGGAAATCTATTCAAAAGATAAAGAAACATTTGAGTCCAGTGCTGGAAATGTATTCAAATGATAAAGAAACATTTGAGTCGAGAGCGGAAATCTATTCAAAAGATAAAGAAACATTTGAGTCCAGTGCTGGAAATGTATTCAAAAGATAAAGAAACATTGAGTCCGGTGCTGGAAATGTATTCAAAAGATAAAGAAACATTTGAGTCCAGTGCTGGAATTGTATTTAAAAGATAAAGAAACATTTATGTCTAGAGCGGAAATGTATTCAAAAGATAAATTAACATTTAAGTCCAGTGCTGAAAATGTATTCAAAAGATTAAAAAACATTTGAGTCATGTGCTGGAAATGTATTTAAAAGATAAAGAAACATTTGAGTCCAGTGCTGGAAATGTATTTAAAAGATAAAGAAACATTTGAGTCCAGTGATGGAAATGTATTCAAAAGATAAATAAACTTTTGATTCCAGAGCGGAAATGTATTCAAAAGATAAAGAAACATTTGAGTCCAGTGCTGGAAATGTATTCAAAAGATAAAGAAACATTTGAGTCCAGTGCTGGAAATGTATTCAAAAGATAAAGAAACATTTGAGTCCAGTGCTGGAATTGTATTTAAAAGATAAAGAAACTTTTATGTCTAGAGCGGAAATGTATTCAAAAGATAAATTAACATTTGAGTCCAGTGCTGAAAATGTATTCAAAAGATTAAAAAACATTTGAGTCTAGTGCTGGAAATGTATTCAAAAGATAAAGAAACATTTGAGTCGAGAGCGGAAATGTATTCAAAAGATAAAGAAACATTTGAGTCGAGAGCGGAAATCTATTCAAAAGATAGAAAAAATATTTGTGTCGAGAGCGAAAATGTATTCAAAAGATAAAGAAACATTTGAGTCCAGTGCTGGAAATGTATTCAAAAGATAAAGAAACATTTGAGTCCAGTGCTGGAAATGTATTCAAAAGATAAAGAAACATTTGAGTCGAGAGCGGAAATCTATTCAAAAGATAAAGAAACATTTGAGTCCAGTGCTGGAAATGTATTCAAAAGATAAAGAAACATTGAGTCCGGTGCTGGAAATGTATTCAAAAGATAAAGAAACATTTGAGTCCAGTGCTGGAATTGTATTTAAAAGATAAAGAAACATTTATGTCTAGAGCGGAAATGTATTCAAAAGATAAATTAACATTTGAGTCCAGTGCTGAAAATGTATTCAAAAGATTAAAAAACATTTGAGTCTAGTGCTGGAAATGTATTTAAAAGATAAAGAAACATTTGAGTCCAGTGCTGGAAATGTATTTTAAAGATAAAGAAACATTTGAGTCGAGAGCGGAAATCTATTCAAAAGATAAAAAAATATTTGTGTCGAGAGCGAAAATGTATTCAAAAGATAAAGAAACATTTGAGTTCAGTGCTGGAAATGTATTCAAAAGATAAAGAAACATTTGAGTCCAGTGCTGGAAATGTATTTACAAGAAAAAGAAACATTTGAGTCTAGAGTGGAAATGTATTCAAAAGAAAAAGAAACATTTAAGTCCAGTGCTGGAAATGTATTCAAAAGATAAAGAAACATTGAGTCCGGTGCTGGAAATGTATTCAAAAGATAAAGAAACATTTGAGTCCAGTGCTGGAATTGTATTTAAAAGATAAAGAAACATTTATGTCTAGAGCGGAAATGTATTCAAAAGATAAATTAACATTTGAGTCCAGTGCTGAAAATGTATTCAAAAGATTAAAAAACATTTGAGTCTAGTGCTGGAAATGTATTTAAAAGATAAAGAAACATTTGAGTCCAGTGCTGGAAATGTATTTAAAAGATAAAGAAACATTTGAGTCGAGAGCGGAAATCTATTCAAAAGATAAAAAAATATTTGTGTCGAGAGCGAAAATGTATTCAAAAGATAAAGAAACATTTGAGTCCAGTGCTGGAAATGTATTCAAAAGATAAAGAAACATTTAAGTCTAGAGTGGAATTGTATTCAAAAGATAAAGAAATATTTGAGTCCAGTGCTGGAAATGTATTCAAAAGATAAAGAAACATTTGAGTCCAGTGCTGGAAATGTATTCAAAAGATAAATAAACTTTTGATTCCAGAGCGGAAATGTATTCAAAAGATAAAGAAACATTTGAGTCCAGTGCTGGAAATGTATTCAAAAGATAAAGAAACATTTGAGTCCAGTGCTGGAATTGTATTTAAAAGATAAAGAAACTTTTATGTCTAGAGCGGAAATGTATTCAAAAGATAAATTAACATTTGAGTCCAGTGCTGAAAATGTATTCAAAAGATTAAAAAACATTTGAGTCTAGTGCTGGAAATGTATTCAAAAGATAAAGAAACATTTGAGTCGAGAGCGGAAATGTATTCAAAAGATAAAGAAACATTTGAGTCGAGAGCGGAAATCTATTCAAAAGATAAAAAAATATTTGTGTCGAGAGCGAAAATGTATTCAAAAGATAAAGAAACATTTAAGTCTAGAGTGGAAATATATTCAAAAGATAAAGAAATATTTGAGTCCAGTGCTGGAAATGTATTCAAAAGATAAATAAACTTTTGATTCCAGAGCGGAAATGTATTCAAAAGATAAAGAAACACTTGAGTCTAGAGCGGAAATGTATTCAAAAGATAAAGAAACATTTGAGACCAGTGCTGGAAATGTATTCAAAATATAAAAAAACTTTTGAGTACAGTGCTGGAAATGTATTTAAAAGATAAAGAAACATTTATGTCTAGAGCGGAAATGTATTCAAAAGATAAAGAAACATTTGAGTCAAGAGAGGAAATGTATTCAAAAGATAAATTAACATTTGAGTCCAGTGCTGGAAATGTATTCAAAAGATTAAAAAACATTTGAGTCTAGTGCTGGAAATGTATTCAAAAGATAAAGAAACATTTGAGTCCAGTGCTGGAAATGTATTCAAAATATAAAAAAACTTTTGAGTCCAGTGCTGGAAATGTATTCAAAAGATAAAGAAACATTTGAGTCCAGTGCTGGAAATGTATTCAAAATATAAAAAAACTTTTGAGTCCAGTGCTGGAAATGTATTCAAAAGATAAATTAACATTTGAGTCTAGTGCTGGAAATGTATTCAAAAGATAAAGAAACATTTGAGTCCAGTGCTGGAAATGTATTTAAAAGATAAAGAAACATTTGAGTCCAGTGCTGGAAATGTATTCAAAAGATAAAGAAACATTTGAGTCCAGTGCTGGAAATGTATTCAAAAGATTAAAAAACATTTGAGTCTAGTGCTGGAAATGTATTCAAAAGATAAAGAAACATTTGAGTCTAGTGCTGGAAATGTATTCAAAAGATAAAGAAACATTTGAGTCCAGTGCTGGAAATGTATTCAAAAAATAAAGAAACATTTGAGTCGAGAGCGGAAATGTATTGAAAAGATAAAGAAACATTTGAGTCCAGAGCTGGAAATCTATTCGAAAGATAAAGAAAAGTTTGAGTCCAGAGCGGAAATGTATTCAAAAGATAAAGAAACATTTGAGTCGGGAGCGGAAATGTATGCAAAAGATAAAGAAACATTTGAGTCTAGAGCGGAAATGTATTCAAAAGATAAAGAAACATTTGAGTCTAGAGCGGAAATGTATTCAAAAGATAAAGAAACATTTGAGTTGAGAGAGGAAATGTATTCAAAAGATAAATTAACATTTGAGTCTAGTGCTGGAAATGTATTCAAAAGATAAAGAAACATTTGAGTCCAGTGCTGGAAATGTATTCAAAAGATAAAGAAACATTTGAGTCGAGAGCGGAAATCTATTCAAAAGATAAAGAAAAATTTGAGTCAAGAGCAGAAATGTATTCAAAAGATAAAGAAACATTTGAGTCTAGAGCGGAAATGTATTTAAAAGATAAAGAAACATTTGAGTCTAGAGTGGAAATGTATTCAAAAGAAAAAGGAAACATTTGAGTCCAGTGCTGGAAATGTATTCAAAAGATAAAGAAACATTGAGTCCGGTGCTGGAAATGTATTCAAAAGATAAAGAAACATTTGAGTCCAGTGCTGGAATTGTATTTAAAAGATAAAGAAACATTTATGTCTAGAGCGGAAATGTATTCAAAAGATAAATTAACATTTGAGTCCAGTGCTGAAAATGTATTCAAAAGATTAAAAAACATTTGAGTCTAGTGCTGGAAATGTATTTAAAAGATAAAGAAACATTTGAGTCCAGTGCTGGAAATGTATTTAAAAGATAAAGAAACATTTGAGTCGAGAGCGGAAATCTATTCAAAAGATAAAAAAATATTTGTGTCGAGAGCGAAAATGTATTCAAAAGATAAAGAAACATTTGAGTCCAGTGCTGGAAATGTATTCAAAAGATAAAGAAACATTTAAGTCTAGAGTGGAAATGTATTCAAAAGATAAAGAAATATTTGAGTCTAGTGCTGGAAATGTATTCAAAAGATAAAGAAACATTTGAGTCCAGTGCTGGAAATGTATTCAAAAGATAAAGAAACATTGAGTCCGGTGCTGGAAATGTATTCAAAAGATAAAGAAACATTTGAGTCCAGTGCTGGAATTGTATTTAAAAGATAAAGAAACATTTATGTCTAGAGCGGAAATGTATTCAAAAGATAAATTAACATTTGAGTCCAGTGCTGAAAATGTATTCAAAAGATTAAAAAACATTTGAGTCCAGTGCTGGAAATGTATTCAAAAGATAAAGAAACATTTGAGTCCAGTGCTGGAAATGTATTCAAAAGATAAAGAAACATTTGAGTCGAGAGCGGAAATCTATTCAAAAGATAAAAAAATATTTGTGTCGAGAGCGAAAATGTATTCAAAAGATAAAGAAACATTGAGTCCAGTGCTGGAAATGTATTCAAAAGATAAAGAAACATTTGAGTCCAGTGCTGGAAATATATTCAAAAGATAAAGAAATATTTGAGTCCAGTGCTGGAAATGTATTCAAAAGATAAAGAAACATTTGAGTCCAGTGCTGGAAATGTATTCAAAAGATAAATAAACATTTGATTCCAGAGCGGAAATGTATTCAAAAAATAAAGAAACACTTGAGTCTAGAGCGGAAATGTATTCAAAAGATAAAGAAACATTTGAGACCAGTGCTGGAAATGTATTCAAAATATAAAAAAACTTTTGAGTCCAGTGCTGGAAATGTATTTAAAAGATAAAGAAACATTTATGTCTAGAGCGGAAATGTATTCAAAAGATAAAGAAACATTTGAGTCGAGAGAGGAAATGTATTCAAAAGATAAATTAACATTTGAGTCCAGTGCTGGAAATGTATTCAAAAGATTAAAAAACATTTGAGTCTAGTGCTGGAAATGTATTCAAAAGATTAAAAAACATTTGAGTCCAGTGCTGGAAATGTATTCAAAAGATAAAGAAACATTTGAGTCCAGTGCTGGAAATGTATTCAAAAAATAAAGAAACATTTGAGTCGAGAGCGGAAATGTATTGAAAAGATAAAGAAACATTTGAGTCCAGAGCTGGAAATCTATTCGAAAGATAAAGAAAAGTTTGAGTCCAGAGCGGAAATGTATTCAAAAGATAAAGAAACATTTGAGTCGGGAGCGGAAATGTATGCAAAAGATAAAGAAACATTTGAGTCTAGAGCGGAAATGTATTCAAAAGATAAAGAAACATTTGAGTCTAGAGCGGTAATGTATTCAAAAGATAAAGAAACATTTGAGTTGAGAGAAGAAATGTATTCAAAAGATAAATTAACATTTGAGTCCAGTGCTGGAAATGTATTCAAAAGATTAAAAATCATTTGAGTCTAGTGCTGGAAATGTATTCAAAAGATAAAGAAACATTTGAGTCGAGAGCGGAAATCTATTCAAAAGATAAAGAAAAATTTGAGTCAAGAGCAGAAATGTATTCAAAAGATAAAGAAACATTTGAGTCTAGAGCGGAAATGTATTTAAAAGATAAAGAAACATTTGAGTCTAGAGTGGAAATGTATTCAAAAGAAAAAGGAAACATTTGAGTCCAGTGCTGGAAATGTATTCAAAAGATAAAGAAACATTTGAGTCCAGTGCTGGAATTGTATTTAAAAGATAAAGAAACATTTATGTCTAGAGCGGAAATGTATTCAAAAGATAAATTAACATTTGAGTCCAGTGCTGAAAATGTATTCAAAAGATTAAAAAACATTTGAGTCTAGTGCTGGAAATGTATTTAAAAGATAAAGAAACATTTGAGTCCAGTGCTGGAAATGTATTTAAAAGATAAAGAAACATTTGAGTCGAGAGCGGAAATGTATTCAAAAGATAAAGAAACACTTGAGTCTAGAGCGGAAATGTATTCAAAAGATAAAGAAACATTTAAGTCTAGAGTGGAAATGTATTCAAAAGATAAAGAAATATTTGAGTACAGTGCTGGAAATGTATTCAAAAGATAAAGAAACATTTGAGTCCAGTGCTGGAAATGTATTCAAAAGATAAAGAAACATTTGAGTTCAGAGCGGAAATGTATTCAAAAGATAAAGAAACACTTGAGTCTAGAGCGGAAATGTATTCAAAAGATAAAGAAACATTTGAGACCAGTGCTGGAAATGTATTCAAAAGATAAAGAAACATTTGAGTCGAGAGCGGAAATGTATTGGAAAGATAAAGAAACATTTGAGTAAAGAGCTGGAAATCTATTCGAAAGATAAAGAAAAGTTTGAGTCCAGAGCGGAAATGTATTCAAAAGATAAAGAAACATTTGAGTCGGGAGCGGAAATGTATGCAAAAGATAAAGAAACATTTGAGTCTAGAGCGGAAATGTATTCAAAAGATAAAGAAACATTTGAGTCTAGAGCGGAAATGTATTCAAAAGATAAAGAAACATTTGAGTTGAGAGAGGAAATGTATTCAAAAGATAAATTAACATTTGAGTCCAGTGCTGGAAATGTATTCAAAAGATTAAAAAACATTTGAGTCTAGTGCTGGAAATGTATTCAAAAGATAAAGAAACATTTGAATCCAGTGCTGGAAATGTATTCAAAAGATAAAGAAACATTTGAGTCGAGAGCGGAAATCTATTCAAAAGATAAAGAAAAATTTGAGTCAAGAGCGGAAATGTATTCAAAAGATAAAGAAACATTTGAGTCTAGAGCGGAAATGTATTTAAAAGATAAAGAAACATTTGAGTCTAGAGTGGAAATGTATTCAAAAGAAAAAGGAAACATTTGAGTCCAGTGCTGGAAATGTATTCAAAAGATAAAGAAACATTGAGTCCGGTGCTGGAAATGTATTTAAAAGATAAAGAAACATTGAGTCCGGTGCTGGAAATGTATTCAAAAGATAAAGAAACATTGAGTCCGGTGCTGGAAATGTATTCAAAAGATAAAGAAACATTTGAGTCCAGTGCTGGAATTGTATTTAAAAGATAAAGAAACATTTGAGTCGAGAGCGGAAATGTATTCAAAAGATAAAGAAACATTTGAGTTGAGAGCGGAAATGTATTCAAAAGATAAATTAACATTTGAGTCCAGTGCTGAAAATGTATTCAAAAGATTAAAAAACATTTGAGTCTAGTGCTGGAAATGTATTCAAAAGATAAAGAAACATTTGAGTCGAGAGCGGAAATCTATTCAAAAGATAAAAAAATATTTGTGTCGAGAGCGAAAATGTATTCAAAAGATAAAGAAACATTTGAGTCCAGAGCGGAAATGTATTCAAAAGATAAAGAAACACTTGAGTCTATAGCGGAAATGTATTCAAAAGATAAAGAAACATTTGAGACCAGTGCTGGAAATGTATTCAAAATATAAAAAAACATTTGAGTCCAGTGCTGGAAATTTATTTAAAAGATAAAGAAACATTTATGTCTAGAACGGAAATGTATTCAAAAGATAAAGAAACATTTGAGTCGAGAGAGGAAATGTATTCAAAAGATAAATTAACATTTGAGTCCAGTGCTGGAAATGTATTCAAAAGATTAAAAAACATTTGAGTCTAGTGCTGGAAATGTATTCAAAAGATTAAAAAACATTTGAGTCCAGTGCTGGAAATGTATTCAAAAGATAAAGAAACATTTGAGTCGAGAGCGGAAATCTATTCAAAAGATAAAGAAACATTTGAGTCGAGAGCGGAAATGTATTGAAAAGATAAAGAAACATTTGAGTCCAGAGCTTGAAATCTATTCGAAAGATAATGAAAAGTTTGAGTCCAGAGCGGAAATGTATTCAAAAGATAAAGAAACATTTGAGTCGGGAGCGGAAATGTATGCAAAAGATAAAGAAACATTTGAGTCTAGAGCGGAAATGTATTCAAAAGATAAAGAAACATTTGAGTCTAGAGCGGAAATGTATTCAAAAGATAAAGAAACATTTGAGTCCAGTGCTGGAAATGTATTCAAAAGATAAAGAAACATTTGAGTCCAGTGCTGGAAATGTATTCAAAAGATAAAGAAACATTTGAGTCCAGTGCTGAAAAATGTATTCAAAAGATAAAGAAACATTTGAGTCCAGTGCTGGAAATGTATTCAAAAGATAAAGAAACATTTGAGTCTAGAGCGGAAATGTATTCAAAAGATAAATTAACATTTGAGTCCAGTGCTGGAAATGTATTCAAAAGATAAAGAAACATTTGAGTCCAGAGCGGAAATGTATTCAAAAGATAAAGAAACATTTGAGTCCAGTGCTGGAAATGTATTCAAAAGATAAAGAAACATTTGAGTCTAGAGCGAAAATGTATTCAAAAGATAAAGAAACATTTGAGTCCAGTGCTGGAAATGTATTCAAAAGATAAAGAAACATTTGAGTCGAGAGCGGAAATGTATTCAAAAGATAAAGAAACATTTGAGTCCAGTGCTGGAAATGTATTTAAAAGATAAAGAAACATTTGAGTCCTGTGATGGAAATGTATTTAAAAGATAAAGAAACATTTGAGTCCAGTGCTGGAAATGTATTCAAAAGATAAAGAAACATTTGAGTCCTGTGATGGAAATTTATTTAAAAGATAAAGAAACATTTATGTCTAGAACGGAAATGTATTCAAAAGATAAAGAAACATTTGAGTCGAGAGAGGAAATGTATTCAAAAGATAAATTAACATTTGAGTCCAGTGCTGGAAATGTATTCAAAAGATTAAAAAACATTTGAGTCTAGTGCTGGAAATGTATTCAAAAGATTAAAAAACATTTGAGTCCAGTGCTGGAAATGTATTCAAAAGATAAAGAAACATTTGAGTCGAGAGCGGAAATCTATTCAAAAGATAAAGAAACATTTGAGTCGAGAGCGGAAATGTATTGAAAAGATAAAGAAACATTTGAGTCCAGAGCTTGAAATCTATTCGAAAGATAATGAAAAGTTTGAGTCCAGAGCGGAAATGTATTCAAAAGATAAAGAAACATTTGAGTCGGGAGCGGAAATGTATGCAAAAGATAAAGAAACATTTGAGTCTAGAGCGGAAATGTATTCAAAAGATAAAGAAACATTTGAGTCTAGAGCGGAAATGTATTCAAAAGATAAAGAAACATTTGAGTCCAGTGCTGGAAATGTATTCAAAAGATAAAGAAACATTTGAGTCCAGTGCTGGAAATGTATTCAAAAGATAAAGAAACATTTGAGTCCAGTGCTGAAAAATGTATTCAAAAGATAAAGAAACATTTGAGTCCAGTGCTGGAAATGTATTCAAAAGATAAAGAAACATTTGAGTCTAGAGCGGAAATGTATTCAAAAGATAAATTAACATTTGAGTCCAGTGCTGGAAATGTATTCAAAAGATAAAGAAACATTTGAGTCCAGAGCGGAAATGTATTCAAAAGATAAAGAAACATTTGAGTCCAGTGCTGGAAATGTATTCAAAAGATAAAGAAACATTTGAGTCTAGAGCGAAAATGTATTCAAAAGATAAAGAAACATTTGAGTCCAGTGCTGGAAATGTATTCAAAAGATAAAGAAACATTTGAGTCGAGAGCGGAAATGTATTCAAAAGATAAAGAAACATTTGAGTCCAGTGCTGGAAATGTATTTAAAAGATAAAGAAACATTTGAGTCCTGTGATGGAAATGTATTTAAAAGATAAAGAAACATTTGAGTCCAGTGCTGGAAATGTATTCAAAAGATAAAGAAACATTTGAGTCCTGTGATGGAAATGTATTTAAAAGATAAAGAAATATTTATGTCTAGTGCCGAAATGTATTCAAAAGATAAAGAGACATTTGAGTCGAGAGAGGAAATGTATTCAAAAGATAAATTAACGTTTGAGTCCAGTGCTGGAAATGTATTCAAAAGATTAAAAAACATTTGAGTCTAGTGCTGGAAATGTATTCAAAAGATAAAGAAACATTTGAGTCGAGAGCGGAAATCTATTCAAAAGATTAAAAAACATTTGAGTCTAGTGCTGGAAATCTATTCAAAAGATAAAGAAACATTTGAGTCCAGTGCTGGAAATGTATTCAAAAGATAAAGAAACATTTGAGTCGAGAGCGGAAATCTATTCAAAAGATTAAAAAACATTTGAGTCTAGTGCTGGAAATCTATTCAAAAGATAAAGAAACATTTGAGTCCAGTGCTGGAAATGTATTCAAAAGATAAAGAAACATTTGAGTCTAGTGCTGGAAATGTATTCAAAAGATAAAGAAACATTTGAGTCGAGAGCGGAAATCTATTCAAAAGATAAAGAAAAATTTGAGTCGAGAGCGGAAATGTATTCAAAAGATAAAGAAATATTTGAGTCTAGAGCAGAAATGTATTCAAAAGATAAAGAAACATTTGAGTCCAGTGCTAGAAATGTATTCAAAAGATAAAGAAACATTTGAGTCGAGAGCGGAAATGTATTCAAAAGATAAAGAAACTTTTGAGTCGTATGATTGGCGTTTTTCATATTGAACGACACCCCAAAATGATAATTTTTGTCTATATATTTCCATATATTTTAAGGACTTTTTCGTATATTTTGAAATTTAAGGAGATTTCTAGGAGCTCTTGGTAAATCCACAGGAGGGCGCGGAAAATCTGTTTTAAGTTATGCAATGGTTTAATTTAATAATTTATACACCTTGAATTAGTGCGGATCCTATAAAAGTGCGGGTCCTGTAAAAGTGCGGGGCCCACTGCGGTCGCATATGTTGCAGTGGCCTAGTCTATATACAAAGAGCTTATTCACGCAGTATTGAGAAATCAGGCAGTAGGGTAATTTTGGAGTTCTTTACCTCAGATAAGCTTAGCTTTTTTTTTACAAGATTTTAAAAATATGTTGCTAGTTAAAGCTCTTACATTTGCAGAACTATCTATCTTTTGTAACGGCTACAGTGACCTTTTAATACGGCGTTTGACATTGTGTAATATGTCTATTTATTTGGAAACCTCTCCAATATTTTTTTTTCTCCATTATCTTTCCAAATCTCCCCCTCACATATCTCTGGGTTAGACTGTGAATCAAGTGGAAAGCTTTAGATTTTGTTTTTGCATGACGTTGTCTGTATGCTATTCCTAAACATATAGTAAACAAAAAAATGTGTGTTCGTTAGTTGAACATTCAAAACTTTTTAAAGTAAGGTTTTGTCGCTCATGGAGGCTCGATGGCCGAGTGGTAAAGCGCTTGGCTTCCTAAACGAGCGGTGCTGGGTGAAGACTTGGAACTTTCTTTTCGAGACTGAGGCCGCCAAGCTATAATGTGCCCTTGGCAATAGTCGGGGAAAAAAAAAGTTAAGGCGGTTGGTCGTTTAGCTAGCCTCATGACACGGTTGTCAATCGTGGGTCACATAATTTTGTAAAGTTGTTCATTTAGAATAGTCTACACCCACACAGGTTTAGATGTATTCATTGTTTAGTTGTACTAACTGTTTAGCTGTACTAATTGTTTAGTTGTGCTAATTGTTTAGTTGTGCTAATTGTTTAGCTGTACTAATTGTTTAGCTGTACAAATTGTTTAGCTGTACTCATTTTATAGCTGTACTAATTGTTTCGAGATACAAACCAAAGACCTAATAATTAACAATTGTACATAAAGTTTGACATGTAAAAGAGTTCTAGAACATGTAAACATGATCGAGTCTGGAAATGAAGGAACAAATAAACTCATAAGAAAGAGGTCCGGCTGTGAGACAAAAACAACAACACTTGGTTACCTATCAAAGGGGCATGAGTATGAAACCTGAGTCGAGTTGTGTTCGTTGAACACCTAAAGGCAGTACAGAAACCTTCTCCCACACAAACCCTCACCTCACTGGTCCACAAAGAAGATTTGACAGTAGCATGAGCGAAGCATGCAATACAAGTGAAAGAATGATGAAAGATGCGCTTTTTCATTCCTATTCAAGTACAGTAACCTTTAAATCTGAGATGCAAATAATGTCGACTTATTTGAACACTAAGTTCGATCACGTGGGCGTCAACAAAATTAAATTCATTCACAAAAGTATACTTATTATGTAAAATTTTAGGAAAACACTTGGCCATTTTCTCATGACTTTTTTTAAACGCAAAATTAAAGACCTTAGCAGTGTTTTTTTGTGTGTGGTCTTATCTTGACCATCTATATAAACCACGTAGTCCTTTGAACAATTACATCTTGTCAATCTGAACAAAGACATTTTGGTAAAACAAAACTTACTTTTCAACTTTTAAATTGAATTTCTACCTGAATTTAACTTTATGTAGAACATAAATGAATACATGTGCGTCATATATAAGTATAGATATCCACTTTATAACATTCAAATTTGAATGTGTCTAACTCTAGTAAAGTTTATATCATGATGTTTGATTTAGAGTGTTTCATATATATATGTGAAAATCCTGATGTTTATTTAGAATAGGTATACAACTAGAAATGTGATATCATCATGGTGTCAACTTTTCAGAAAGAAAAATGTTGCTGTTGACACTTCTGATCGCATTGCCAGCTTTGGCTTTTTGCCAAGTGGACATTCAGCATCTTGCTGACCTTCAGTTTAACAGATTTGACGTTGACCAGGATGGAAATATTGAACCATTAGAAGTAGCCACATACTTCAGAGTAAGTCATCTTCACTACTGTTTCAATTTTCGTATTCTTTGCTATTGAAACGATTCTTGTGTTCTTTGCTATTGATACAATTTTGATTTAAAGTATGCTATTCATAAAATTCTTGTGTTCTTTGCTGTTGATACAATTCTTGTGTCATTAGCAAATGAGTATTGATACAATTCTTTTGATTTTCTATTGACACAATTCTTGTGTTCTTGGCTATACTTGTGTTATTTGCTATTTATAAAGTGATTGTGTTCTTTGACATTGATACAATACTTTGTCCTTTGTTTTTAGATTCATCTCATATTATATTTGCTAATTATAACTTAGCCTCACATCAATCATAATGAATAATTTCCTTGACTTTATCCTCCTGTGTTTTTCCAGAGATTTGACACCAACCAGGACCAACAGATTTCCAGAATTGAGTACAACAAAGAGGTAGACACCCATCACGCCAACGACCCACCAACCCACAACGTCCTGCTGCGTCTTTTCGACGCCTTGGACTACAACAACGACAGCCACCTCAGCCAGAGTGACTATGACGCTCTCTTCGTTGCAGCAGACGCCAACAAGAACCACCTCGTCAACCAGGCCGAGTTCAGAACGTACGTCTCATGTTGTCATTGGGTTTTAAAAATTTTATTACAATTACTTAAGATCTTCTTAATAATACTAATAATAATACTAATAATTATTATAATTATAGGCCTAATAATAATTATAATTAATACAGAAACACTTGGCTTTGACACATAATATGATAAATAAGGATACTCCTTCTTATTACAAATAGTCACCACAAGATGTAATAATAATATTAGATTGGGACAATATTGACAAGGCTGCTTCCTTAGCATGGCTTAAAGCAGGTCATCTCTACCCTGAAACTGAAGGCAATACAGGACAGAAAAATACGGACAAAAATTACGAGAACTATATCCTGAAAATCAATATTGTTGACAAACGCCGAAAATGTAGAAATGTGGGGCGAGTCAATTTAATCAGAATCTGCCTACCTTGGTCTTCATAACCAAGCTGCAAAGTTAATACACAAGCACTTGGCTTTGACACATAATTTGACCGGAAAGAATACTACTCCGTATTACAAATACTCATCACTAGAGTTTCTCGAGTCTACTGATCATCTCCTGTACTGGGATAGGCCTATCTTGACCGACAAAACGGTACATTTTTATCTCCCTGATTTGCTGCCCATCGATAAAAAAGAAAACGCCGCTACCATTATTGACATCGCCGTGCCACTATCTCTTAATTTAAGATAAACTGGAGTTGGAAAAACAACGAAAATTTGGGAACCTAGGCTTGGAGATTAAGCGTTTATGGAAGTTTTCTAAAACAACAATATAATCCATTGTTATATCAACAGAGGGGTTAATAACAACAGACCTTACAGATACCTTCAAGGCCCTTGGCATTCCTAGGAACATTCTCGTTGCCTGTCAGAGGGCGGTACTGCTGCAGACATGCCACATCACCAGAAAATTCCTCGGTGGAAACTGATAAAGGGACTTTTTAACGAAACTCGACCCTGGTAGCGCCAGAGAATGAATACTCGTTCGTTTCTAAGACGAATAATACTAAACTAAGCAGTTAATTTCATGTGTTGTCATTGACAATAAATAATCGCGTAAAGTTTCTAAATGACACAAACGTCTATAAACTATTGAAATACCAACATTTACATACAAACACACAGAAACTTCTTTCAACTCACCAATCTCAAACTCCATCTAGCGACAACTTAGAAAGATACACAGTGTAGTAAACATTTGTTACATGTATTTCTGTGAATAGTTTAAATCTTTCTTTTCACTTTTTTTCGATGCTTTTCTTGTTGACAGAGTGTTCTACGATCTGACTGGCATTCTTCCTGTTGGGAAATAAGACACAATCCAGGACAAAATCTAATATGAAATCTATATAAAAAATACAAACAAGCTTTTTTGATATTTAAATAAATGAATTCCCTTTACTTATCTATTTGTTATAATTTTTACATGTTTAAAGTTTATGCTTATATCTCTATCTATCTATCTATCTATCTATCTATCTATCTATCTATCTATCTATCTATCTATCTATCTATCTATCTATCTATCTATCGATCTTTCTATCTATCTATGTATCTATCTATCTATCTATCTATCTATCTATCTATCCATCCATCCATTCATCCATCCATCCATCCATACATCTATCTATCTATCTATCTATCTATCTATCTATCTATCTATCTATCTATCTATCTATCTATCTATCTATCTATCTATCTATCTATCCATCCATCCATCCATCCATCCATCCATCCATCCATCTATCTATCTATCTATCTATCTATCTATCTATCTATCTATCTATCTATCTATCTATCTATCTATCTATCTATCTATCTATCCATCCATCCATCCATCCATCCATCCATCCATCCATCCATCTATCTATCTATCTATCTATCTATCTATCTATCTATCTATCTATCTATCTATCTATCTAATTATATAAGTGTGTGTGTCGGGGAGTGGTGGTGGGGTTAGAAAGATTAATATATGATGCTAACAAAGTTTATATCAAACAATAGCTGTTTCTCTTAACTGGGATCAGTCAAGTAATTAAGTTTGTAATAGATCGAAACTGAAATAAAAAAAAATCTAGTCAAAAGAAAAATGTCGAACGATCTGAATTAGAACTCATGGCTCAAGCCTCCTCAAGCCTCTTCAAGCTGACATTGTAACTACTCTACTAATGAAGATATTATGAACATAGAAGATTGAATGTATTGCTTTTATAGTCTCATCGTATTTCGCGTTTGTGTTCATTATAAAAACCTATATAGGGACTAATCAGTTGCGTAGCTAGTGTATTTGATGCCTGGTGTGGTAACTCCACGTGAAGCCCTCTAAAAAAAAAACGTATTATAAAAACTAAATTAAAAAACAAAAACTTTCCTATCTGCTAAATTATTAAAAATTTTATGTAAATTTTTTCTACCAATTCTTATTCTATGATCAAAATTTCCAAATTAATGAGATGTAAATTTGTCATTTCTAGCGTCCGATGTCAGAGATATGCGAATCAAGATGACGATATTCGGAACTGAACTATCAAGCTGGCATTTTTATATAAAAAAAAAAGATCTATCAAGGTTTTTGTTTTTGAAAAATTTAACCTATGTAAAAAAATTTCCATAAACCGTTGAGGTCTCTTTCGCTCCAGACGTTTTTCTTAATGCCGCTTGTAGCACTTTCGAGATGTGTTTGAATCTGAGGATTCAATAGTTGGAATGGTGACAAAAACAGCAATAACATATTTATCAGGTGCTCAGTTTCGGTGATTATTTCTTAATTAAAAAATCCGGTCCAAAAAAAAAAAGATTTTCTTTCCCCTTTTTTGACTGGCATCTTGTCGCAAATACGTCTTTGAGGATTCGCACTAATCCCTAACCCAGTCCAAGCAAGAATAAATTTCACTTCGTAGCTCTTTCTTGCTTGTTAATACAGGATTTTCATCTTATTTCGCCTGGTAATTTTTTTTTTGTGGCTAATACGTCTTGGAGATTCTGTACCGATCCTCATTTCAGCAAAGGTAATATCCCGGGTACGCTATTCTGCCTCAAAGTGGCACTCGGGTGGAAACGATCGTTTGAGGAAGTGATTATTCTAAATGAATAGCAAAACAAAACTCCTGCGGGAGTGTCCAAGGGAATGCGAGAGCTTTCCCATTGTACAGTGCGGAGTTGAAAGAGAGCTTCCACATCGCTGTCGGTAATCCATGCACCGTTCCTCAAGGGACAGTTACACTAATGACGGGTCCGGCACGGTAAGTTTGGTACAACATAGGAAAATGTACTTGGCCTTCGGCCATGCATTCTAGCCCATACGGCAGGAGTGCCAGATATATCGGAAATAGCAATGACTTACATAGGCATTGACTTGGATCTCTTCCAGACAGAACGGTTGCTCAGGCAGGCTTACATGCCTAAAGCTTGAAGAGCCTTCGGTTCGGCTTTTTGACAATCAAACGCAAAGGTAATACTGGTTTCAGCAATGTTCTCCTGACAATTAATTTAGAATGTTTTTAATGTTTTCAGTTTTAATACGCAGTTTTGAATTGACAATGCTTATTTTTGAATGTAGACTTGTGTGTAATTTAGTTCAATTAATTTAGCATCCAAATCCAAGGAAGATGATAAAATTAAAAGAACTAATAGAAGAACTCTCATCTGTACTAGTAAATGCCTCTAGAATTTTAGAAAATTTATTCCTAACCTCTGGCACAACAAAGTGTTTGACCAAGTGCTTAAAAATCTAGTTCCTGCTATTTTCATGTTTAAAAAAATGTAAAAAAAAATCTAGTTCCTGCTATTTTGATGTAAAAAAAAATCTAGTTCCTGCTATTTTGATGTAAAAAAAAATCTAGTTCCTGCTATTTTAATGTAAAAAAATCTAGTTCCTGCTATTTTGATGTAAAAAAAAATCTAGTTCCTGCTATTTTGATGTAAAAAAAATCTAGTTCCTGCTATTTTGATGTAAAAAACCTAGTTCCTGCTATTTTGATGAGGACGATCCAGTAAAGTGCTTACGTAAGAAGATGTAAATCCTAACGAGTGTCAACAAATGAAACCTGATTGGACGTCCACCTCAGAGGAATTTAGAGAATGGTTTGAGCAGGCAATGAATTCTGCTTTATGATTGACTTCTAGAATACAATACTCTTTTCGACACCGTAGTGTTGACAGCAGCGATATCAAAGCCTTGACCTCTGCAGTTCTATATTTCTAAGCCATATGAATGTATTTTCTCTGAGTGTCTAAAGTGACCACAAAGTGGACAAAACACTCACGAACTCATCATCAATGACCGTAAAATTTTAGAAGCTAGATCCAACTTCAAGATGTCAGGTGTGAAAGTAGTACTGAGATAATCAAGAAATATTAGGCTTGTTGTACTTGCTGTATGATTTATTTTCACGACTTCTAAAAATTGCAAAATTCGTTTTGTATTTGTGAAAGTTTTTGGTTGGAACAAAAAATGTTCTCTCAAGAGTGGATTCCACTTAGTAATTAAACCAACTCCAAGATCTTGCCTTCATTTTTGTCCTTCAAATTCATCTTCCAATTGTTCGTGATGTCCATGAATGTCTCATCGCGAAAACTCGAGGTCAACCGTTATAGTAGTTAGAAATGTTTCATTAGTTAAAAATTAATTTGTATAAATGAAAATTTTCCGTATGACTCTAAAGGAAAACAACTGACATCGCCTACGTCACTTGGCTAACAGCAGTTCATTAAAGAACGTTCATTTTAGTAATTACAAATAAGATTTCCAAAATGACTTCGGGTGTAGCCTATATAGCATTCCATATCAAATTATTCAACCGGGCGCGGCTCGGTAACCTGGTACTTCATGAAAAATGACATTAACCAATCGTCAATCGATTACTAATAATTAACTATTATGCATTATATCCAAAAAAGGGAAATAAATTCTACATTATTGATATATATATATATATATATATATATATATATATATATATATATATGGAGTTCTTCCCATTAGAGAAGTTTTTTTAAAAAGTATTTTTTATATTTTACTGGTTCGTTTGTTATTCTCAAGTAGTCAACAAAATGACTACTTTAGTCGAAAAAATGCGACCTTTCTGGCAAAAAAGGGTCCAGAATTGCTTTTTGCAATGTCTTCTCCGAAAATTATTGAGTCGATATTGTTGCGAAAACAGAATATTTATGCTAAAGGTCCTCTTGTCAAAACTTCACTCCCTCCAACGAGGGGGAGGCGCCCTCCTAGTATGAGAAACGCTGAACTAAAAAATGATGAAATTTATGAGTTTCTAAATTCCATTGTAAAATTTATTTAAGTATTTTTAAAATTAATGCTTATGTTAGTGTATTGTAAGTTTGACATTTTTTCCTGTCAGTGGATGATTAATTTCTTTTCACATTTGTATCGACAATACTTGAATTGACGTCAGAGCATCTAGACAGTGTCTTACCCTTTATAAATATAAATATATATATATATATATATTTAAACGAAAATCTGCATATTAATTCAAAAAAAGACATTAAATGTACAACTAGATTTGTTACGCCTATGCTATGTTATGCTATATGCTATGCTATATGTTATGCTATATGCTATGCTATATGTTATACTATATGTTATGCTATATGTTATGCTATATGTTATGCTATATGCTATGCTATATGTTATTCTATATGTTATGCTAAATGTTATGCTATATGTTATGCTATATGTTTGCTATGCTATATGTTATTCTATATGTTACGCTATATGCTATGCTATATGTTATGTTATATGTTATGCTATATGCTATGCTATATGCTATGCTCTATGCTATGCTATATGCTATGCTATATGCTATGCTATATGTTATACTATATTCTATGCTATATGTTATGCTATATGTTATGCTATATGCTATGTTATATGTTATGCTATATGTTATGCTATATGTTATGCTATATGTTATGCTATATGTTTGCTATGCTATATGTTATTCTATATGTTATGCTATATGCTATGCTATATGTTATGCTATATGCTATGCTATATGCTATGCTATATGCTATGCTATATGCTATGCTATATGCTATGCTATATGCTATGCTATATGCTATGCTATATGCTATGCTATATGCTATGCTATATGCTATGCTATATGCTGTGCTATATGCTATGCTATATGCTATGCTATATGCTATGCTATATGCTATGCTATATGTTATGCTATATGCTATGCTATATGCTATGCTATATGCTTTTAGATATAAATATTATTATTAATTAGAGGTATTTTACTTCTGCTTTCGAAAAAAGTGTACGGTTCTCCACAAAATCCTGCATTGGAGCCTCAACTTACTTAAATCCGGCCCTGGCATATTTTTTTAAGTTTAGTTAAACAGCATGGGCGTGGAAATGTGTTGTTTTTGTTGTTTCGAAATCTTTAGGTCGCCATTGAGTCTACCAAACTCTAATATGTCATTGACAATAGTTGGGATAAAGAAAAGGCGGTTGTGCTAGCCACCTTTAGTTGTCCTCATTCTTTAGTTGTCCTCATTCTTTAGTTGTCCTCATTCTTTAGTTGTCCTCATTCTTTAGTTGTCCTCATTCTTTAGTTGTCCTCATTCTTTAGTTGAACATATTCTTTAGTTGTACTCATTCTTTAGTTGTCCTCATTCTTTAGTTGTCCTCATTCTTTAGTTGTACTCATTCTTTAGTTGTCCTCATTCTTTAGTTGTACTCATTCTTTAGTTGTACTCATTCTTTAGTTGTAATCATTCTTTAGTTGTACTCATTCTTTAGTTGTACTCATTCTTTAGTTGTACATATTCTTTAGTTGTACTCATTCTTTAGTTGTCCTCATTCTTTAGTTGTCCTCATTCTTTAGTTGTACATATTCTTTAGTTGTACTCATTCTTTAGTTGTACTTATTCTTTAGTTGTACTCATTCTTTAGTTGTACTCATTCTTTAGTTGTACTCATTCTTTAGTTGTACTCATTCTTTAGTTGTACTCATTCTTTAGTTGTACTCATTCTTTAGTTGTACTCATTCTTTAGTTGTACATATTCTTTAGTTGTACTCATTCTTTAGTTGTCCTCATTCTTTAGTTGTCCTCATTCTTTAGTTGTACATATTCTTTAGTTGTCCTCATTCTTTAGTTGTACATATTCTTTAGTTGTACTCATTCTTTAGTTGTACTTATTCTTTAGTTGTACTAGTTCTTTAGTTGTACTCATTCTTTAGTTGTCCTCATTCTTTAGTTGTACTCATTCTTTAGTTGTACTCATTCTTTAGTTGTACTCATTCTTTAGTTGTACTAATTCTTTAGTTGTCCTCATTCTTTAGTTGTACTCATTCTTTAGTTGTCCTCATTCTTTAGTTGTACTCATTCTTTAGTTGTACTCATTCTTTAGTTGTACTCATTCTTTAGTTGTACTCATTCTTTAGTTGTACTCATTCTTTAGTTGTACTCATTCTTTAGTTGTACATATTCTTTAGTTGTTCTCATTCTTTAGTTGTACATATTCTTTAGTTGTACTCATTCTTTAGTTGTACTTATTCTTTAGTTGTACTAGTTCTTTAGTTGTACTCATTCTTTAGTTGTCCTCATTCTTTAGTTGTACTCATTCTTTAGTTGTACTCATTCTTTAGTTGTACTCATTCTTTAGTTGTACTAGTTCTTTAGTTGTCCTAATTCTTTAGTTGTACTCATTCTTTAGTTGTCCTCATTCTTTAGTTGTACTCATTCTTTAGTTGTCCTCATTCTTTAGTTGTACTCATTCTTTAGTTGTACTCATTCTTTAGTTGTACTCATTCTTTAGTTGTACTCATTCTTTAGTTGTACTCATTCTTTAGTTGTACTCATTCTTTAGTTGTACAAAATTTTTGGAGATACAATCCAATGACCAAATAATTAATAATGATACATAAGTTTGACATGAAAACAAGTTCTTGAACATTTTCAAGTTTGAAATGAAAGAAAATAAATCAAATAAGATTCATAAAGAAGTCAAATATCGGTCGTGAGACAAAAGCCACTTGGCTACCTATCAAAGGGGCTTGAGTTCGAAACCCTACTCGATCTGAGTTGTGTTTAGCTTAACGCCTAAAGGCAGTACGGACACCTCCCAGTCAACCCTACCCCCCCCCCCCCCTGGTCCACAAAGAAGATTGGACAGATGCATAAACTAAGCTTGCACTACAAGGGAAACATTGATGAATGATGCGCTGTTAAGATGAAAAAAAAAAAAGCTTAGTAATCTTCATATTCTAGTACACTAGCACTTAAATCTAATATGCAAATAATGTCGTCTTATTTAAATACTAACTTCGCTCACGTGGGCGTCAACAAAATTAAATTCATTCACAAAAGTTTGCTTCTTATGTAAAATTTTAGAAAAACACTTGGCCTTTTTCTCATGACTTTTTTTTTAACGCAAAAATTCAAGACCTCAGCAGTTTTTATTTTTGTGTGTGGTCTTATCTTGACCATGTATATAAACCAAGTAGTCCTTTGAACAATTACATCTTGTCAATCTGAACAAAGACATTTTGGTAAAACAAAACTTACTTTAAAACTTTTAAATTATATTTCTACCTGAATTTAACTTTATTTAGAACATTAATGAATACATGTGCGTCATATATAAGTATAAACATCATGATGTGTACAATGAATGTGTCTTTTATAGATATCAACTTTATAACATTCAAATTTGAATGTGTCTAACTCTAGTAAAGTTTATATCGTGAGGTTTGATTTATAGTATTTCATATATATATGTGAAAATCCTAATGTTTTTTTAGAATTGGTATACAACTAGAAATGTGATATATCATCATGGTGTCAACTTTTCAGAAAGAAAAATGTTGCTGTTGACACTTCTGATCGCATTGCCAGCTTTGGCTTTTTGCCAAGTGGACATTCAGCATCTTGCTGACCTTCAGTTTAACAGATTTGACGTTGACCAGGATGGAAATATTGAGCCATTAGAAGTAGCCACATACTTCAGAGTGAGTCATCTTCAATACTGTTACAGTGTATATGTTCTTTGCTATTGAAACTTTATGTTCTTTGCTATTGTTCTTTGCTATTGAAAAGATTCTTGTGTTCTTTGCTATTGAATCATTTTTTGTGTTCTTTGCTTTTAATACAATTGATACAATTTTCAGCGGCTCCCGAAAGGGGAATAGACGCTATTAGTTTTGTGTAGTCTGTCTGCCCGTCCAACCGTCCGTCCCGTTTCGATCTCGTAAACTAGAAAAAATATTGAAAATCCGACATCATAATATTTTAGACCTTTCAAAGTTCTAATGGAAGGCTACTTTTTTCTTTTCTAAAAGTGAAAATTAAAATTTTAAAATTAACTATGTAAGCAGTTTTTTAAAAATAAAAATATACCATTTTTACAACTATTCACTATTAATAGTAGCAATCACTGGAGGGTATTCAGAAAGGTAGCTCTACCTTTTACCACATTTTAACACGTCTATGCAAAATGTTTTAGATTTTGTCAAAATTATTTTTTTTTAACATAAGTATTGTTTAATAAGTTCTGTCATACTGACTACTAATTTACAAAAAAAATGTTTTGTTTTTTATATCAGCCATTTTATATTCGCTAAATTAGCCTCACATCAATCATAATGAATAATGTCCTTGACCTTACCCTCCTGTGTTTTTCCAGAGATTTGACACCAACCAGGACCAACAGATCTCCAGAATTGAGTACAACAAAGAGGTAGACACCCATCACGCCAACGACCCACCAACCCACAACGTCTTGCTGCGTCTTTTCGACGCCTTGGACTACAACAACGACAGCCACCTCAGCCAGAGTGACTATGACGCTCTCTTCGTTGCAGCAGACGCCAACAAGAACCACCTCGTCAACCAGGCCGAGTTCAGAACGTACGTCTGTCATGTTTTCATCGGGTTTATAGTTTTTTTATTGCTTTTATCTTATCTTATCTTATCTTATATAATAAAGACGTTACTTAAAAAAAGAAGATGATTACGTCCTACGCGTCATGCATTTAGTCATGCATATTAACCAATGACTTAAATTCTGCCAAGCCACTGGTTTTCCTGGCTAGCTTAGGCAACCCATTCCATGCTCTAATAGCACTAGGGAAGAAGGAGTATTTGCACAAATTTGTCCTAGCATATGGGACGAGGAATGTGCCTTTATCTTTGTGTCTTTCAGAGTATTATATTAGGTTTTGTTTTTGTATTTGAAGATTGTGGTTCAGTGTTTTATGTGTAATTGCTACTTTACTTTTGAGTCTTCTGTCCTGAAGGCTTTTTAAATTTAGTGATTTTACAAAAGGTGTTACTCTAGTCAAATGTGAATATTAGTTTGTTTTGAATCTCACTGCTCTATTTTATGTCTCTTCAGGTTCCTTAATGTTTTCTTAAGATAATTATTTACTATCATCCTAATAATAATACTAATAATGATAATACTACTACTACTAATAATAATAAACTAGTTGGTTATTTCTTTTATTGATTCATGTGTGGTCATTGACAATAAATAATTGCGTAAAGTTTCTAAATGACACAAACGTCTAGAAACTATTGAAATACCAACATTTACATACAAACACACAGAAACTTCTTTCAACTCACCAATCTCAAACTCCATCAAGTGACAACTTAGATACACAGTGTAGTAAACATTTGTTACATGTATTTGTTTCGATATTGTAAATCTAGTGTTAAAACTTTTTTTTTCGATGCTTTTCTTGTTGACAGAGTGTTCTACGATCTGACTGGCGTTCTTCCTGTTGGGAAATAAGACACAATCCAGGACAAAATCTGACATGAAATCTGTATAGAAAAACAACCTTTTTTGATATCTAAATAAAAGAATTGCCTTTACTTATCTATTGTTATAATTTTTACATATTAAAAGTTTATGCTCAAATCTATATCTATTTATCTGTAATCTATCTATCTATCTATCTTTCTATTCATCCATCCATCCATCCATCCATCTATCTATCCTTCTATCTATCTATCTATCTAAGAAGAATTTCAGTACTACTTTGTTAGGTTGTTGTGGGTATCAATTTAGTATATTTGTTTTTTTAATGTTGACTGAATGGATGTGTTAAGTATTCTGAGACAACCAACAAACCACAAACATCCTACAAGAGACTTTTATTTACATTGAAGTGTTCATACACTTCGAATTTTATATGTAATAGAGAGTCATTAATTTTGAGCATTTTAATTAGCTACGTGGACCCGCATTGACCTATATTTTTTGACATGTATAGTTACAAAAAGCTAAAAATCCAAATTCACAAAATTCATAAACGAAACTCCGTTTAGATTTTAAAAAAAATCATAACAAGAATCTAAAAATATACTTTAAAAAACAACTTAAATTAAGCATAATTGTATCAATTAGTTTGGATCCGTCAAATAATTAAATTTGTAATAGATCTAGAGTAACAATAAAAATGCATTTACAAAAATATATGCGGAACGACCTGAATTCAAACTCATGACTCAAGCCTCCTTAAGCCGACATTGTTACCACTCTGCTAGTAAAGTTCTTATGAACATTGAAGATTGTATAGATATGTATTCTTCTATAAAGGGGGCTAATTCAGCTTATACCAGTACTTCAGTCAGGTACAATTTCTTTCCCTTAGTCAAGATACCAAACAAAATAAATAATTACCTAATTAACTAATTAGTTTTTTTTTTATTTTTTGATTCTTGTGCTGTCAGATAAAAGAAATAATTGTGCTAATTTTCAGCTTCATCCGAGATTGGGTGTGGGAGAAATAACGTGTACACACTTTTTAACAGACAGACAAACGGAGTGAATTGATAAAAGTTTTTAAAAAAAGTGTTTGATGGATAATTTTAAAGTGTTTTATAAACTAGAAAAATCAATTCTGGAGAAAGTATTAGAAAGGCATCAGGTTCCACTTTTAGCCAGCGAAGTGTTTGTTGGAGCTCTATAAGTCCCCCCAGTTGGTCCATGGCGGATTCCCTGAGCCATTCGTTTTTTTTCGGTCTGAAATTCAGAAATGTATACTCCAGGAGTATAAAACGCATTTTTTCTCATAGTAAGAATAGTTGATAAAAATAAAGATAGGCATGTCTACTAAAGTCTTATAAAGAAAGAGGCTGCGCTGGGTACTATTATGTAAGGGACATTCGATGTAATTATACGCACTTACATACGTGATCGTTGTAATGTCATCTTTGTTTTAAGTAAGATGTCTTGTTGCGGACCTTTTTTTTTTATATGAAGCTTTTATCAACTCTGTCTGTCTATTTCTCCCACACCTATTCTCTGATCAGTTTAAACTTTTTACCCTATTATTGCTTGCTTGTAACAAAACATGAATTAATTTAACATAAAATAACTAATTATTCAATGAATTATATGAAGTAAATTATTTTGCTTGATATCGAAAGAGGGAAATACATTTTTACATTATTGAGAGATATATTTGTAATTGTGGAATTCTTCCCATTCAAGAATCTTTTTGTTTTTAAAGTATTGTTATAGTTTGCACATTCTTTTATTATGGTCAAGTCGTCAAGAGAACGATGTACTAAAGTCGACCTTTCTAGCAAAAAAGATTCCACAATTGTGTGTGTGTTTTAATATTCTCTCCAGAAAGTATTGAGCCAACATTGTTGTAAAAACAGACTACCTTTTTTTTAAAGGTCCTACTTATATGATGAAACAATTACGAAAATTTTATAGATCTAATTTTTGAGACATAATTTTTATTTTATTTCGGTAATATTCCAACATGCCTTTATAACCACAATGAAACTACTAGAATGTTTGTCCCTTGAAAAGTAAATTGAGCAGTCTGCCTCTCTCCCCCTCTTTCTCTTATCAATACGTTGAGCCCTTCCTGGAGGGGGTGGGGGACCCCCCACCTAGTTTGAGATACGCTGCTCTAAGGGATGATGAAAATGATGAGATTTTAATTTCCAGTGGTCAATTTATTAAAGTGCTTATAAAAATTAATGACTGACTATTGTTAGTTTACAATTTCTAGTTTGTTTGTCATGCTGCGACTGTGCTTGATTACTGCCTCCCCCCCCCCACTTTTATAGACTTTACTTCAAATCTTTTGGTCGTGATTAAGAAGTGCCCTGGATTGACGTCATTGCGTCTATCTAACCATTGCCTTACCCTCCACGAACTCCTCAAAAATATTTTTTTTTTCAAAACGAAAAATATTATTTTTTTAAAGAAGAATATGAGATTAACTGTACGAGTAGTCTATTTCTATTTACTATAACATGACATGTTTTTAGATCTAAGTAGTATTAATCATAAGTGGATGTTTATTGAGGCTTTCGAAAATGTGTAGGGGGCCTCCACAAAAAAACCCAGCCTCGGAGACCCAACTTAACTCCGGCCCTGACAAGTTTTTACTAAAGCCATAAATATAAACTTTTTTAAATTAGTTAAACTGCGTGGGCGTGGAAATGTATTCGATTGACGTGTACAATATAAGCTTCTTATCTCTTATCAATGATTGGACGATGGTTCCGTTTATGTGAACTCAGCAGAACAAAACAAAATGCTTGTACACGTAAAAAAACAACATGTACACAGACTGACTAGGATAAAAAAAAGGCCCGGAGTCATGCTGGTTTAGATTTGTACAAACTCAGTCCGTCTGTCTGTCCGTCTGTCTGTCTGGTACAAATTTTGTTCACTTTGTTTCACCTACTTCCCATCCTCGGATCAAGTTGAAACTTTGCACAATTTATTTATTACTACAAAAAACAACAACAACAACAACATGACTCAATCACATAACTAACCAATCATTTCATTAATTATAGGTCTCTAATGTGTGTCCCGCGACCTTTGTGAGAGCTCTCCAGCTGTCTTTGTCAGAGGATATCTGTTATCATCTGCTTTCCTCTAAGCTAGTGAAAACAAAATGGCACCTGGGTTAATCTTTATAACACTTCTGGGGGACATCTCTGTTGCTCAGTCTTCCATTTAAAAAAGATTGCCTTTGCTATGCGGTCATCTCCCATAGGGGAAAGATGTATGAGGATATGCAGTCTTATACATCAACTTTAAGTGTTTCCCAATACATTTTCCCAAGCACCCCTAAAATGTTTTTGTTAAAGTTAATTTTATAAGTATGGCATTTCAGCATCGACTTTCTTCCATAAATATCCTCAAAAGAAAGATTCAAAGTGTCTATTTTTACTAATTCATCTTCCATGTACATGCAGCCACTCACAGTAGACAGGTGTTTCCAGTTGGGGGAGCAAATCAGTAGACAATTTCTTCTACAGATGAGATAAGAGTTAACATGATCTATTTCCAGTTTACTAAATGCTAAGATTAAATATTTGAATTCTTATCTTTCAAGACAGATAAGACACTCTTTCAGAACTATCTTTTCTCAGGTATGAGTCCCTATTGTTGAACAGGTTGACTAGATTGTATAAAAAAAAAAAAACTAAATAAAGAGTCCGTTTCCGTAATAAAAGAATATAATATTCTATTACACAAATACGTTTTTTCTAAATTTGTCTAGATTTTACTGGAGTATATTTACTGCCTGTAATATATCTACATGTTAGAGTCGCTACCAATTCTAAATCCTTAAAATTTAAAGCTCTTTTTGAGAGCGATCCATGTGAACCATCTTGTGCTAAAAAATATATGCTAACCTTTTACAAAGCTTGTATCAACTCACTCTGTCTCTCTGATAAAAAATTGTGTACAAGTAATTTCTCACACAACCACTCTCGGGTCTTACTGAAATGTTGCACAATTATTTCTTTTACCTGACAACACAAGAATCAATAAAACTATTAAACAATTAGTTAATTAATTTATGGTAATTGATTATTTTGTTATGTATCTCGAACAAGGGTAAGAAATGGTACTTGACTAATGTGGTGGTATAAGTTTAATTAATCCCCTTTATGCTTTGCTTGAACTAATAATAGATAATTATAAGACCTTCTAATTTCGTAAGCACTTCCCTGGCACATTGGTTAGTGTATTGGCTTGAGGAGGCTTTATTCCTCGAATTCGATTTCAGGTCGTGCAACTTTAAAAAAATAATAAATGCCATTAAAAAAGCGATCGCGGTAACATTAAATCAGATGCTCCATTCTTTCTCACCCTGCCCTAATTCCAACTGGTCAAGACAATTGATAGGATCATAGCGTATAGACAATGCTAAAAGAATGAAATTGGTAAAAATATTCCTAATCAAAGGTTTATTATTGTTCGTCTACATCTACTACAATTTAATGACATGTCTTGACCAGTTGGAATGGGTTGCTAGCTAGGAAAACAGTGACTTAACAGAATTTAAGTCCTTGCTTAATATGCAATGACTGAATCCATGGTGCGTAGGGCGTAATCATCTTCTTTTTTGAAGTAACGTCAGTATTATATAAGATCCTAACTATGCTTAAATAAAAACTTTGTTTTTTTACATAAATTCAAGAAAAATAAAATTAAATTTAAATACTACAAATGTTCTTTAAATAACAAAAACAATAATGCAAAAAGACTTATATAGGTATTGGATTGAGCAGTGTGGGTTCAGATCATAGACATTAAATAAATATAGACTGGCCGATAAAAGAGTTTTATGAAATGAAAATTTGTGACTTGCAAATTTGTGTACTTTATTATACAGCAGTGTAGTTTTGTTTAACCTCTAAGACTGAAGATCATGCAACATTTCAGAATTCGGAAATCTGACAACAATAGATATACATGTTTTCAAGTTACTTGAAATTATTTCCTTTTTCCAGTCTATATTTATTTATGTCTATGGTTCAGATAGAAAGGGAAACAACTCTTTTTAAACATGTATCTCACATGTTGTTATTAATATAAATAATATTTAAAACATATATATTTAACCATAGAATGGATGATTTATAAGTGACTGCATCACAAACCAAGAGATTAGAGCCAGGGTTACTGCAGCGATTGGACCCCATGATGACCTGCTAACTATAATACAAAACGCAAGCTAAAAATCAATGACCATATTACAAGATCTTCGGGACTCCCTAAGACCTTCCTTCAGGAAACAGTACCAGGAAAAAGACGCAGAAAGCGATGGAAGGACATCATAAAAGAATGGATGGGCATCTCAATGAATGAGGTTCTAAATAAGGCAAAAAATAGAGAAGAATGGAGAAGGACGGTCGACGAATCTTGCATGGTGCCCCAACGGTCCAGCAGACTAAGGGAAAGGTAAAAGGTAAAAAAAAATGTCCAGAAGTTAGATTTGATGTCCAAAAGCAAAAGTATTCCAAAGATTTTTAAACTTATTAAATAAAAAACAGAGGCATAAGCGAGTCACACCTTTTTTTTTATGTTTTCCAATAATACCTTTTGAACAGAAAATAAAGTAAAGCTAGTAAATATCAGGGTGGGATAACAGATTAGTTAGGATATGAAATTATGGTCCCGTATCCCCAGCCTGAACAGAGTAACACAAGAACCTAAAGGTAATAGTATGTAAACTACGAACATTGAATAAAGTTACTCAACTGAACATTTAGTGAATAACAACAGTTGTCAACAGGAACAATATTTAATAATACTTAATTGTAAGTTAACAAGATATTTACATGTACATCAATATCACTGATGTTAGCATATGATTAATAATTAGTCCAAAATCATATCAATAAGTTTCAATAACACACCTTTCACGCTCACACTCCATATCGGCGCCCAACAGAACATCAACTCCCTACACCTCAACAACGATAGTTACTATACGACTCCAAGGATGGAAAGGCGACATTCTTTCCCATAGCCCAAAGCCTAACACCCTGCAACGAAAAGAAAACCTAGGATCTAGCGACGCCGCTACAACAAAGAACTTTTCTATAGCGACACCCGTACCGAAAGATCATCCTCCTTAATGTACGTACGTAGCCTTCCAACGGGGAAACAAAAAACCAGCTACCCAGCTAACAAAAGAAGCTCTCTCTCTCTCTCTCTCTCTCTCTTTCTTTCTCTGTCCAAATCTTTCTTTTGTTGCTATCTCTTCATATGTCTCTATTTGTTTCTCTCTCTCTTCCAAATGTTTCTTTCTTCTCTTTCTCTCACCCCTCTTCCTGTTTTTTTTTCTTTCTTTCTCTCTTTTCCGAATTCCCTCCTTCTTTCTATCCTTGTGTCTTTTTAATATTCTTTTTTTTCTTTTCCTGACCTTTTCATTTTTTATCTTACCATCATTCCGGTCAGAAAGGATTAGGGATTCGGCGTGGGGCTAGCGACCCCACCCTGCAAAACCACAATTGCTACAGAAACTGCAAACTTGACCCATTAGTAAGTCTTACCGTCATTCTTATTCTTTCTGTCATCATATTTCTATTGACGTATTGTGCTGTCTCTGTCTCTTCTCTCTACTGTCTTTTTAGTTTCCACTTCCTCCTCCTCCTCCCCCTCTCTGTCTCTCTTTCACTTTCTTTTTCACTCTTTGAATTCTCAAAATTGTTTTCTGAAGTTCAAGGGAGATAAATAATACATTATTACATTAGCAACTATCAAATGACCTGCTGCACTACCTTTATATGAAGTTTATCTTATTAATATATTAAAACAATTAAATACAATTTTTGACGATATTTTTAAGGCATACATTTCGTATGGTCAATTTGGAGATTCAACTTCTGGTCTCATCATCAAGAGGCCCAACGATGAGAAGCGATGATATGAGACTTATGGAGACACACCAAGTCATGTCATAATGTCATGTCATAATGAAATATATTCAAGTGCATCTAAAGGATGGCTTCGCATTGAACAATCCAGGTGTCAGAAATTAAATGTATTGCATTCTTTTTATAACTATTTCAATAAGATCATCAATGAACTGTCGATACGGAAAACGACTGTATACAATTTAGACGTTGTGCCTGTTTCCAGGATTACATACGAAATCAGTACATTCAAATCTAATTGGATAATTTATTTATTATTTTGCAATAGGAGAAGATCCCTGATTTAATATCCAACTACATATTTTATGCATTTATTGTAGTTTATATTTTAAAAGCTAAATGTACAGAAAAATTTCGAGTAATTTTTTTTTGCTGTACAATGGCATCTATTTCGACTGGTGCAGGGACTGTGGATAATGATGGAATTGATCAGCCGCCGTCGTGGAGATTAGTGAAAGTTCGAGTTTTTCTCAAATATTCAGGCTCTAAACTGGCGGCAACGAATAATGAATTCTTCCTACAGATAATGTCTGGACTGTTTTCACTAAAATACAAGTCTCATTTCTCATTTCTAAGTCATGGATAAATCTAAAGAAACGTGGATCTGTGCAGACGTGAAAAGGCTCCATAATGCAGGTGAAAGGTGATCGGCCTGGCATTGAAAAATGATCTAATTTCGCCTCACAATTTTGATAGAAAGGGAGAGAATGAATGGGCCACGTTGTGAAAAAAGGGCTAACGTTCTTCCCAACATTTGTTTTTCCCAGAAATAAATTCAACCAAAAATAAACAAGCGCAGGGAAAAATTAATCTAGAACTTTTTACACGGAAATCAGGATTCAAATCAGTAAATAGCGTTTTAATGCAACAATGTTTACTACAGAGTTAATGCTGAAACATTTGATTGTTTATAGAATTCTCTCTCTCTCTCTCTCTCTCTCTGTCTCTCTCTTTCATTTTCTTTCTCTTTTTTTAATTAACCGTTTAATCGACATTGAGATATGTTACTGTAAAATGATTGTAAAATGTATTCCATGTTTCAGATGCTCCTTCAGAGTTAAAAATAATTTACTACCTATTCCGAAACTCCCGCAGGACGACGGGGGATGGGAGCGGGCAGGGTATGAACCCTGAACCCTCCAGATAACCAAACGACAGTCCAGCGAGCATACAGCACAACTAGGCGACTATCGTATTACTGCGTGGAATGAGTAAAAAAAGAGATAACTTTTACAGATATTCTTGTAAATGTTTGAAAAACAATTTCACGAAATGCCATTGAAGACAGAATAGACTGAAACATTATCCGGGGATGTGAGGAGAATGTAAAATTAACTAGTCGAGCTCCCGTATAGCAGATTAGCCATAGAGCTGCAGTATAGCAGATTAGCCATAGAGCTGCAGTATAGCAGATTAGCCATAGAGCTGCAGTATAGCGGATTAGCCATAGTGAAGTCCATTGTGTAGATACCCCTGGAATTACTTAGCTACCTCCAAATAACTTCAGATACTTATGGGTCAAATAAACAATATCTCTTAAGCCTCAACATATATACCAGCATGATGTCAAGTTATACACGAATAGAATATTTGTTTACGTTAGCAAACAAGGGCTTAAGCAAGAAAACAGAAGAAAAGGTCTTAATATAGAATTACTTCCCTTGGATGTCTCGAACATTTGTCAGCAATAAATAAAAATTAAAGAAAATTAAAAAAAAAAAAGGGGGGGGGGTGTTATTACTGTAACGTGACTTTAGGAGACAGAGTGTCAACTTGTGTTAACAAAAACTCATGAAAGGATTTGGGAGACAATGTTTCTTTTCTCTCTTCCCTAGACTCTATGGTAAATACCCAAATAATATGTTAGGAAGAAACAGTCAGTCATGAATTGTGTAGATATGTAGAGCCCTTGACGTTAAGGGGCCTGTGTACAATTGAACTCGTGAAAGACTTCAAAATAACATAAAGAGTTGTACACACTTTAAGCACAGGAGCAAATGCATGTTTAAAATAAATAAAGTATCCTGTTCAGACCTTGGATCTATTTATTTCTATGGCCGATATTTAACGAGGGTTTCATGTGGCCAGCGCAACGACCAACCGCCTTTACGTTCCCAAACTAATGTCAGGTACCCAGTAGAGTTGGGTTGAATCAGGGGTGTCTAAAAAATCTCGAAATAAAAATTCCAGCCTTACTCGTGTTTTGAACTCGAGACCTCTCCGATGAGAAGCCAGGCGCTTTACCACAAACCACTACGCCACCAATACATGTACAAGACAAACATATTGTTTATTGGGGCGATGTAGTTATACACAATTTTGATTTTATAACTTTTTGAGGCATTTTACGACTCTTTCCACAAGATGGATTCCGTAGAATGTTTAAAATTTTGAATTTTGACATATAAATAAATTATGGCTTTTATATAGCGCTACTTTCGTGCTTATAGCATGCTCAGAGCGCTTTGGTCCAAACCCAGTTGTGTGGACCAGTGGGGGGCCACTGGGAGGAGGGGGTTTCTTGGAGAAGATTTTTCCTTGCTGCCTTCAGGCGCTCAGTAAACCTCAAACCTCGAGCCCCCTTCTAGGTAGCCAAGCCAAGCCAAGTTCAAGCGTACTTAGCCTCCCACTTCAAATTCCTTTTGTTTAGGTCTAGCTTGTACTATTTCTCCTAGTTAGAAAATTGCAGGTCACATAAAATTAAATAAAGAAAGGGTGTGACTGAAGTTTGAGAGTACACTGACTTCATCCAAGACAATTGAGCAGTGATTCTCAAACTTTTACCTTTGGCGCCCCTCATTACGTTTACTTTTTTCAGAAATAGTGTTTCGTAAATAATTTTAACGTGTTTTGTATAACCGAAAAAAAGTTGAATCTGGAACTAGGGGAAGCGCCGTTAGATCTCCACCAAATGTTCTTCTGCGTTCTCAGCTTCATAACTTCTGTGTTCTGGCGTCTTTAACGCATTTTTCGTCCCCGTAGTAAAAAGAACCCTTGTCAATGTGAAATTAAATTATAACGAAGTGGGACATTCCGATAATGAAGTATTTTCTAGGAATCTGAGCGCATTATTCGTCCTTGTAAAAATAAAGAAAGAGGCAGAGCATTGGCCAGGACTGTTATGCAAAGGATGTTTGAAGTACATATAGCGCAAGTATTTTCAAAGACAAATTCAGATACTCTTCGTGTTCAGTTTATGAAGCCGAGAACTTTTTAGTTTTTGTCCCACAAAGGTCTCGAGCTAAACGAAGTAAAACGAGGAAAAGAATTTCGACCTTTTTGACCATTTGAGAAGAATCACGCCAGCGGAGAAGATTTGAACCTCTATTGAAAGCGGTAGACATTTTAAAAGATGATACGAAGTCTTTAACTTTATAAACATTGATAATAATGTCATTTTTACTGGGCTAATATTGAAACGTTAATTGATAGCAACAATGACATTACAACTTTTTATCCTTGTAAAGCAAAAAATTCAAACGGTTTCACCCCCCTCCCCATTGCTCAGGACGTCGCGTTCCTTATGACTTCGTGTCCTGCCCCCCCCAATTTAAATAAAAAAAAGCTCCAGTTAATCATGCAAGCTTGTAATAGGCTTGTTGTCCAAAGAGCACAATCCTGTTTAGCAAGCCGTCTTGAAGCGGGCCTGTTGGGTTCACGCCAAAAAAACAACAACCACAAAAACGTCAATAGTACGATGGTCGTAGATGGTACGCTTCTCGGAATACACTTGTCAGTTCTGTCGTAAGAAGGAAGTAGAACTGCGTTGGTGAAGAGGCAATTCAAATGTTTTCTTTATAAGAATATTTTGAATCCATTTTGATGCTAAGTTAAAAATGTTTTATAGTAAAAGGCGATATTATGCCGCCCACACCTGATCCTGTTCTTTCTGTGGTCTTACCGTAGACAATAGGCTCATTAACCTACCCCCAAAGCTGTACCATCGCAAATTAATATTAAGCCGAAAAAAAAAAAGTTTTTACGGTTTCTTATTATTGCTGTAATAGAGGCGACGCCATATTGTTATGAAGTTCTGGAGAGGAAATAAAGAAAACAAATGTCACTGAACTATATATCATTTGGAGCACTATATTATAGTTTAGGGTTAGGTTTAGTAGGATCAAAATAATAGGTTTACTGCTAGGTTTAGGGTTAGGTTTAGAATAAGAATTAGGTACAGAACTAAGTTTAATATTTAGGGTTAGATTTAGTATTTAGGTTTAGGGTTAGGGTTAGTGCTAGGTTTAAGGTTAGGGTTAGTGCTAGGTTTAGGGTTAGGTTTAAGGTTAGGGCTAGGTTTAGGTTTATTTGTTAGGGTTTCGACAAACACTAAACTTTACCCTAATTCTAAACCTAATCTTAAACCTAGCACTAAACCTATTCTAAACCTAACCCTAATTCTAAACCTAATCTTAAACCTAGCACTAAACCTAACCCTAAACCAAGTTCTAAACCTAACCCTTGTTAAAAACCTAACCCTAAACCTAATTCTAACCCTAAACCTAAGTGTAACCCTAACCCTAATTCTAAACCTAATCATAAACCTAATTCTAACCCTAACCCTAAAGCTAGCACTAAATCTAAATTTTGATCATACTAAATTCCATCAAAATAATATATAGTTCAGTGATACTTGCTCTTAGTTTATTGTTTTTTAAACTTCTGGGATGGAGAGTTACCTCCTTTTAAGAGCGTAATAAACAAAATGGCGTATTTTTCCTTACAACAATGATAAAAGAACTTGAAAACTAAATTATTTTTTTTCGGCTTAATATTAATTTGCGATGGTAAGGCTTTTGGGGGTTGGCTTATGAGCCCATTGTCTACAGTATGGCGGCCTGGTCGTGCGGTTTGCGCGCTGGACTGTAATTTGTATTTATCGACGGTCGAGGGTTCAAACCCTGCACGCTCCCATCCCCCGTCGTCCTGCGGAGGTTTGGACTAGGAAGTAAACTATCTTCAACTCTGAAGGAACATCCGAAATATGTAAAACATTTATAAACAAAACAGTAAGACCACAGAAAGAACCGGATCAGGCGTGGGCGGCATAATATCGTCTGTTTTATTTAGAAGATGAAACAACGACTCTTAAATTAATTTTTAAAAATTTGGTAATACTTAGTAGTAGTGCTGTTTTTATCTGATTAATATTCAAATATAGAAAAACTACAATGCAAATAAAACCAATTTGTTCAAATTGCACGTGGACATTTGTACCAATAAATCAAGAAAAACATAAACAATACTTTTTTTTTAAAAAAAGGCTTATATTTAGTGTAAATGTATGAATTAGTTTGGATCATTCAAGTAACCGATTGACCTAGACATATAAATCTGTGCGATAAAAATATTTTTACCAATTGTTTTTGTTCTGCTTTTAACTTTCTCAATGCGCTATGATCCTATCACTTGTCTGGACCAGTTGTGAAAGGAGGAGGGAAGAAGAGGGCGTCTTGTGAGTGAATGTTTACAGGATCGTTTTTTTTAAATGTTCATTCAGGTCTCACGATTTCTCACCACATCTTTCATATACAATTTCTTTCCCTTGTTCAAAATATTAAACAAAGAATTAATTACTAAAAGTTAATTAACAAACTTTTTTTATTGTTCTTTTATTGTCAAGTAAAAGAAATAATTGTGCAAAATTTAGGCTAAATCCGAGTTTGGGTTTTGGAGAAATAACGTGTACAAACTTTTTACCATACAGACAGACAAAAGGAGTTAATATAAGATTTGAAAAATAAAGTATAATAAGACCTAATAAACATAGAGAGATCTAGATGACTACAGTAGATATGTTTGAGCATGTTTGTGTAGATTTCTAGAAATTTGTATGCGTCTGCTTTTGCCAATATATAACTTTCCCACTTGGGTGTCACCGCCAAATGGGTGTCACCCAGTGCGGACCGTACCCCGCACTCCCTAGTGACGCCACTGCTTTTAATTTTTTTGCTTAAAAGTTAAGAATCAAAGAAAATTTAAATATCTTTTAAAGCCCATTTCTTGATCAAAGGCAGGAATACGTAAAGGATATAATTTCTCTAGTTTCCGCAGCATTAACAATAATAAAATGTTTTTTTTTTATTATCTTATCTCTTTCGGTTATGAATGAAACTTACTAGAATTCAATTAATTTGGTAAATAAAAAGATTAGATGTGATTACTTCTAACTGTCTCTTTATTTTATACAAATATTTGAAAATAGTCTCAGTTCAACTCGATTATAATAACAATAAAAAATATGCTGGTAATGTTATAAGCCCCGCGACTCGCGGTTCATTTCCGGCCAGCGACCCGGATCTATCCGACCTGTCATAACCTCTGCCTGCAGTACATTATAAAGCAGATTTGCTTCCACAGAACTATGGTTGTATTGTTTCCAAACAAGTCGCGATTTTTTTTTGGTAGTCCTGATGAAGATCTAGATCTAGTTTGTAATTTAATCTGCTGAACAATTAAATATAGGCACACTGACCTCGAACGCCCTTTCACCTTTTCAATTACTTTTTTTTAGCTACTAAGAGATTCCCTATTTCAGGGCGCCACCTTGTTTGTCTTCTGCCTACGGTGCTAGATATATCAGTGAATTCTCTATCGTTATAATAGTCATTATATGACTCCACTTCGGCTAACGAATTGACCTGTATTTGGATACCTTTCGTCAGGGACGGCCCCGCGATAATTTTAGGTGTATAATATTAAATTAAAGCATTATAACTAATATTCCAAATTTCCTGAGGCCTCCTGATTTTCCACGGGCTAATGGAAATCTGAAAAATACACAAAATTGTCTTATTGGGGTGTAATTCAATTACTTGAGGTCAACAATTCACGAAGATAGATTTAACAATTTGGAAATACTTGCTATTGCATTTGAGAGTGATCTATTTAATAAACAAAATTTTTATAATATACTGTATGACTTCGCTACACGCAAGGCTCGTAGAGTTAACTTGATCGAGGTATTATACTTAGTAAAGAATGAAAAAAATGCAATTTTCACTTATTATCCTTATCCCTACCAGACTGGACCCTGCGCAATCAGTTTCGCATAGGGCCCCGCAATCGTTAGGACCGGCCCTGCCTTTCGTCATATGCATTTGTTGGGATTTCTCCGCTACCACCTGGTCTAAGCGTTGCTGCCTAGATTACCTGGCTATTACTTTTTTAATACTGCTGTATTGGCCAAGAGGTACTCCTAAAGAAATTTAGCCTCATCGGCTCATTAGGCACTGTGGGTAGAAGTTTGATAGGCCGGATTGAACCACGTCATGGTCCAGATTAGACCCGGGGTCAGTAGTTTTTGCCACTCTGACCTAACATAAGATGTCAAATTGAGGTGTAGTTTGTGTTTTGTGGTCAATTCTTTATTGAAAAAGGAACTAGTCTTTGCAAATTTTTTTTCCTTTTATCACAAGACAATTTCACACCTATAGGAGATTTTTTCGAAATACTAATCAATGTCAAGGACTTGAACTTCACTGTTGCCAATTAAATACAAATTGGAAATGAGTAAATAATTTTAACACTATCTCAAGCGTAGTAGTTTATATTTGTATCAGATTTACTTTATTATCGCTTGATACTTGCACATTAGTTTTTAAATAACTTTTAGGTCAGAGGCTCTAAAAACTTTTTTTAGTTCAGGGACCCCTTTACAAGCCAGACGATATTAACGGACCCCCGAAGCAGCCTGATTGGTCTGCCCAAATGGCATATTTCTAAAGCTGCTGGAATAAGCAAACTCTCCGCAATCGTGTGTGCTTTTTTTTTTCTCTGCGCTATTTGCAATGCCATAATATAAGAACTCTGTAGAGCTTTTTTTATTCACTGTTGTCGTATTGCTAATAATTTTCTCCATATATACATACATTCTTTAGATTGGAAATGTTGAAAAATTCACAGGGTTCGTCTATTAGTTCATTATGATTTGTTCCAAAATGAGGCTTTAGTTTAGCAAGTCTCAAACGTTCACTTGATAACGCAATCAAACAAACGGCACATTTTTTACTTATCCCTTTTGCATTTAAACGGTATATACTAATAGATACATCCGAATTGTAAACATTCAGGAGCGTATTTACATAATTTTTGCCTTATGAGGTGCAACCTCTCTTGCGGCATCATGTCTCATTGTCACTAATTCTATTACACTCTTGCTCTTCTCCAGATGTCAGCTTAGGTTTCAAACATTTATCCACAATCTAACGGCTACATGGGCGTGAGAAAAACAATTTAACAAAACATCAATCACAAGTTGATAATCAATCATAAAATGTGAACGATTAATAACCAGACTGATGTCTATGTCGTGGTGTCTCGGGGTCGTTGGTTGGAAATTTGAATACGAAGTTTGGATTAGTTCATTAAATAGCGTGATAAAGCAGAGAAATCAAAAGAAACGCTCTGATTGGCTTGAAAAGCAGAGAAATTAAAAGGCCCTCTCTGAATGGCTTGAAAAGCAGAAAAATTTAAAGACCCACTCCGATTGGCTTGAAAAGCAAAGAAATTGAAAGAACGATTGGTTTGTGAAATAAGTACATTCGCTTTTCATGCGCAAAATAAAATTCTTTCCCAGCACTGTTATCAATCATTTTTGTTTTGACAAACTGCGCCAACAATGAAGTTCGTAATAGATATACTAAACAGTATTGAGGAGCCAGCTGATTATTTTCAAACCAGTGCCTTTTTCAATGTGGGGAAAATTTATTACTTTTCATATATTTTAACGTTTTGATTAATTTATTAGTAGTTAAAAGTTAGGCAATCCATCACTGAGTATAGGCACCTATCTTTCTTTTTTTTTTACAAAAAAAAAAAAAAGCACTGATTCAAACTATCCTATCGGATAAACTAACGTTTAACTAAGAACTTGTTATAAATGTATACACTTTGTATATATCTGCGGACACTCTTTGATATATAGAAATAACTTTGTGCTACAAAAGGAAGAGTTTAGAACATCTGAGTCGACAGAGCTAAATGTGCACACAAAAATTATCATGTAACTTTTAAAAACAAAAAGCTTATTTACACCTTCTTTATGTTATACACCGGATACACCAAAATGCTAGCTATTTATAGTTTTTTCCGCCATATAACAAAATCTCTAATAGGAAATGACACCTTAAAAATGAATAGCAACGCGAAGGGTTGGTTATGGCCCGCGGTCCGTATTAATAGAACATGACGCTCTAGAGTAACAGAGTTTATTTGATCTTATCAGTAAGTCATAATTTTAATTTCAAGCTTTGGAACAAATTGAAAAGAAAAAAAAAGAAATGATAGTGTTGTGTCAACTAGTGCAAAAGGTTTTAGTATGTCATGGGTTGTTTTGTTTTTTACGATCACGTGATCACATTATTTGTTAACAAAAGTGAAGACCTAATTAATCTAATTACATCATTTCAAACTATTTAGTCAATTATTTCATTACTTTTCATGTTCCAAAAAAAAAATGTGTGATCAACTTATGATATAGTTTTACCCGTTGGTTAAAAAAACAAAATTAAAGTAGACATGATAAAGGAAGCATTCCACATAAACTCGAAGGCGGGTCATGGGGCCAGTCATACTCACAAATTACGTTGCACACACACACATGCACTAACATATAAATTGTAAAATCATCTGCAGATAAAATTCAGTTCATGAAACTGTTAACGCAAAATTTCTTTTAAATATTTGATTAACAGTTTTGATTTTTAAATATGTGCAGATCTTGACATTTTCTGCGTTGGTAGTGGTAAAATATGTGGGTCACAGCTTCGCCTATGATCACACTTCAATATTAATCAGACTTGAAGACAGACTTGTTTTTAAAATCAAAAGGGTACTTTTCCCGAAGAATGAACTGTTTGATTGTTTTATAGGTTTTGGGTGTTACTTTGAGTTAATGTAATCTACAACCTAGTCTAAACCTCCCGCAGGGTATAAACCCGGGAGCATCGAGACCACCGAACGACAGTTCAGCGCACATACCGGGCATCCATCCTACTTTCCTGAATATATTTTAAAGTATCTTTCGTTCATTTAGGTTCTTACCAATAATGACTTCTAGACAGAGAAGCTAGAGTTAACAGGGTCAGTTCTTATCAAGATATCGTGACCATAGATTGTTCTATTAATCTGCGATGAAAACGGTCTTTTTTTCACATCTAAAATTAGAGGTAATGCGTTTGACAAGATTTTATCTTTAAAAGATTAGAAATTTCAAACTTAAATTTCTTATTTGAATTTTTACTTTAATTTCCTTTGAAAGACAAGAAATATCGTCTTGAAACTTTCTATAGTGGTGTAGTAAAGAGGTGAAGCACCCCAAGTTTAAATCCATATCTATCTATCTATCTATCTATCTATCTATCTATCTATCTATCTATCTATCTATCTATCTATCTATCTATCTATCTATCTATCTATCTATCTATCTATCTATCTATAAATCAATCTATCTATATATCTATTTATCTATCTATCAATCTATCAATCTATCTATATCTATATCTATATCTATATCTATATCTCTATCTATCTATCTATCTATCTATCTATCTATCTATCTATCTATCTATCTATATTATATCTATATATATTATAGTGGGCGATATGTTACCTAAGAGCCAATGTGTACATCTGACATGAAATTTGTCCTGCGACAATTACAAGAAAAATGCAAAGAAAAGAAAATAAACATGTACGCAGCCTTTGTGAACCTCACCAAGGTTTTCGACACGGTCAGTCGCGATGGTCTGTGGAGGATTTTGGCCAGTCTGGGATGCCCACCTACATTCCTATCAATTCTCAAGCAGTTTCACGTGGGACAAAAAGGCCAGATCAGACACAATGGTGACCTGTCTGAACACTGCCCAATAGAAAATGGCGTGAAGCAGGGCTGTGTACTTGCTTCTACTCTGTTCGCTATCTTCTTTGGCGTAATGCTGGGTCAAATGAGGCAGCGACTGCACAAAGGCATCTATATCCGGTTTCCTTCCGATGTTTTCAATCTTGGACGTCTACTATCCCATACAAAAACAAAGGAAATGGTCATAACTTAGCTTCTCTATGCCGATGATTGCGCCCTGCTAGTTCACAATGATCATGATCTTCAGAACGCGGTCAGCGAAATTGCATATCTTCACATATCTAGGTAGTATAGTATCAAATGATGCCTCACTTTCATGGGAAGCTGATAGCCATTTTCAAGAGAAGCTGATAGCCGTAGCGCTTTTGGACGCCTTCAGGCTAGAGTTTGGCGGAATAAATCGCTACGCTTAACAAAAATCAATGTCTACCAGGAGGTGGTTCTCTCAGCTTTTCTATATGGATCTGAGACATGGTTATTATACAGAAAGCAACTAAGACTACTTGAGCGCTTTCACCAAAGATACTTGCGCTCCATCATGGACATACGTTGGCAAGACCGCACTAAAAGACATCGATGTCCTTGCAAACGCCGATATGAACAGTAAAGAGGGACTTCTGATGGTCCGACAGTTACTCTGGGCAAGGCACGTATCCCGTATTGGAGACGAACGTATACCAAAGGCAGTCTCTTTTGGTGAGCTAAAAGGTGGTTGACTTAACAGCGGCGCCCCACAGAAACGCTTCAAAGATCAGCTTAGGCGCCATTTTGCCTTAGCTGACATAGAGGTGAGCACCTGGTTGCATGCGACCTAAGAACGGGACAAATGGAGGTAACTCACAAAGGCCGTGGGATACACATTTTAGACCAAAAGAAAATCTGCTGCCGAGGACAGACGCAGACGGCGAAAAGAAAATCTAACTCGACCACCTGCGGACAATGGTTATACTTGCCCTGAGTGTGGCAAAATATGTAGGTCACAGCTAGGGCTGTGCATCCACGGGGAATACTGCATTACTCACTAATCTTCGGACTCGAAGACAAGCCTTATTATATATATAGTGATGGGCACTAAACTGAATTTAAGTTAATTTAATTAAAAGTTAAACTAAAACTAAGTTTCAACTAAAATAAAGTAGTTCAACTTAAAGTGTATCATGAATTTCAAAATACAGTTGAACTAAACAAAAAATAATTAATTAAACTATACAATGTTTTCTTAACTCTTTTTATCTGGAGGGGGGGGGGGTTGATCTAGACCTAGCTAATCTATCACACTGTATGCTTTGGTTAGATCATAGACTATATATATACAGGACTGCCAACACTAAGGGTAACTAAGCATAAGTTTCGTTCAACTCCAAAATGTGAGATGTGGTACTTCCGGTATAAACTTATTTTATGACATTCACGATGTTTGCCAGCTTGGATAATATATTTCGCTTTTCATCGCATTTGACAATTTCTTTTTACATTGTATACTATTAATACGAGTTAAAAAGCGATTAATGAAAGAGTCAATACAGTTTTGAGAGTGTCATTTATTACTTAGGTAGCCTATAGGCCTATAATGGGTGATAGAAGTTAAGTCTGTGAGTGAGGTAGTCTAAAAAAAAACAATAGTGAGTCCCTGAGTCTACACACTGGCATCTTTACCAACTTTTATTTACATCTATATTCTATACCTATTTTTTAAAAATTTATTTCAAGTTTTTTTTTAAAGATAGCATGCAGTATGCATTATATATATATATATATATATATATATATATATATATATATATATTAATGGAGAATGAAGCCATTAAAAATTACAAGCAATAGTGTATTTATGACTTATTGAAAAATATGCATAAAACTTTCAGCTCTGCAAGTTAATAATTTTTTAAACTAATTAAATCCTAAATAACATCCAATTATTCTAAAAGCCATAAAAAAATTGATTGTTCCAAATTTGTCTCCACCTAATAGAATTCTAGAATCATTGTTTCTACTTCAATAAAAAGTAATTTTACACGTAGTAAACATGTAAACTTTGACCCAGACTTAGTGACCTATGGCTTTAAACTATATCTACATATACGACCATACACACTACTATTATTTGTTTTTGGAAAAAAAATGGCTTTATGGGTTTTTAGTTAGAACACTATGTAAATGCTCTTTTTTTAAGTTGGTAAATTAGATTTTGTTGTTGTAAAAATCTGGCAATGTCTATAGCAATGTTACCAAAATAACAAAATTTTGAACGTAGTGTTTATCTTTAGTGATGGTTTCTTTATATAGTAAACTAATTCACCGGAAGTCATTCTTCTAACACTACACAGCAACAAATGACGCCTCGGTGTACGGGACTTATTTAATTGAATAATATAGGCGTGGTGCTCACAGTTGGCAGTCCTGTATACATATAGTCATGTGAAACATAACTAATAGGACTAATTGATGATTTTTCAAAAGGTTTAGATAATAGTGAACAAATAGATGCTATCTTACTAGATTTTTCCAAGGCTTTTGACAAAGTTCACCACCATAGTTTGCTTAAAAAATTAAAATATTTCGGCATTAACGGTCCACTGCATCAGTGGATTAAAGATTTTCTGATAGGGAGAGAACAAACTGTAATAATAAATGGCTCTAAATCAACACCAATAACAGTAAACTCAGGTGTACCTCAAGGAACAGTCTTGGGTCCACTACTATTTTTAATTTACATAAATGATTTACCAAATTGCATTAGTTCAGGAACAAAAGTCAGATTATTTGCAGACGATTGCATAATATATAGAACAATAAAAACAAAACAAGACACAGACATTTTACAAAGAGAATTAGATGAATTACAGAAATGGGAATCAAATTGGAGCATGTCTTTCCACCCAGAAAAATGTCAGTTGTTAAGAGTAACAAAAAAACTAAAACAAATTAATTCCACTTATCTTATTCATGGCAAACCAGTAACACAGACTAAAAACTCAAAATACCTAGGTGTTATAATAAATGAAAAACTGTCATGGAATCCACATATTGATGAAACTATAAAAAAATCCAACAAAGCATTAGGGTTTATTAAAAGAAATTTCTATAAATCAAATAAGAACATAAAACTAAAATGTTATTTAACCTGGGTTAGGCCAATAATAGAATATGCATCCACCGTGTGGGACCCCTCAACTCAAGAAAACATTAAGAAACTGGAACAAACACAAAATAGAGCAGTGAGATTCATAACAAACGAATATTCACATTTGACTAGGGTAACACCATTAGTAAAATCACTAAATTTAGAAAGCCTTCAGGACAGAAGACTCAAAAGTAAAGTAGCAATTATACATAAAACACTGAACCATAATCTTCAAATACAAAAACAAAATTTAATAAAATACTCTGAAAGACACAAAAATAAAGGCACATTCCTCGTCCCATATGCTAGGACAAATTTGTACAAATACTCCTTCTTCCCTAGTGCTATTAGAGCATGGAATGGGTTGCCTGAGCTAGCCAGAAAAACCAGTGACTTGGCAGAATTTAAGTCATTGGTTAATATGCATGACTAAATGCATGACGCGTAGGACGTAATCATCTTCTTTTTTGAAGTAACGTCTGTATTATATAAGATATAGTCTATGGTTAGATCTAATTCTCTTAACATTGAAATATTTCTCCATAATAAAATCAGTAACAATGAAGACGTTTCTTACATAAACATTATTGCACAATAAACTTTGAACAAAAAAAAAGTATGTGTGCTTGTATTTTTGACTTGAATTCAAACCTTTAGAAAGAATTATAATGGTACTTTTATTTTTTCTAAATTAAATTGACTTATTGTATAACCGAAAATCGTACTTATACCAGTAAAGTTTAAAATCTCATTAAATAAAATAGATTTAGAATTTCAAATGTTCACATTTAGATCTAGTAACAAATGAAATAAAAACAAATTTGCTGGAGCTCTATGAAACATTTGATCTGTGTAACTTTTTTAGTGTAAAGTACATGCTTGACTTAGTTGACTACCATAACTAATAATTCATGCCTGACCACTCAACATACAACTAAACCTAATTTCAAAACCGTTCAACGAGCAAGGAAAAATAATCCGTGTCGTTTTGTCATTATGGACTGCACACTAAAAAATACATTAGGCCTACTTGTGTCTACGTATATCTGACCAGGTTATTAAAATATATCGGACACAGTCTATTTACTTTTTCACAGGGATGGTGTCATTGGATGTGTAACTATTTTAGTGTAAAGATAGATCTACATGCATGCTTGACAGTGAGCTATTTTCTTGTCTAACCACTCAACGTACAACAAAACACTATTGCATAACGCGAAATGAAAAAAAAAAGGTGGTCTTGTAATCATATACTACACACGTACAGTACACTAGGCCTACATGTGTCTATCTGACCAGGTTTTTTCAATCAGTCGGACAAACTTCATTTACTTTTTGGGCAGGGAGGGTTAGGATTAAGAAGTTGTTTTTTTTTCTATATATAAAGACTTAACTGAAGATTTAGACCTAGATCTCAATAATAAGTCTAAAGACTAGATTCAAGTATACGCTTTGGATTCATCTAAGGTTTAAGTTATAAAAAAGGGTGTAGACCTACTTGATGTTCCTGCAGTTAATAAATTATTGTTTGCCGCAAATGAATTGATTAAAGCCACTACATTTTGACCTAACATGCTTATCAGATTCCCACTATAAACTAACAGAACTTAAACACCAGCATATGACTGAAAAAAATTGGAACAACCTGTCACAGTTATCTATGTAGTTGTACAGCAGAATTATTTAATTATCTATTTAATAGCGCAGCTTTCATCAACTCTTGATGACGCAATTTTCGTTATTTTTTTTGGGTGTAGTAGCTTATCTCCCCTTGTCGATTCGTCAGAATTTTTTATGACGTATATTGCCTTAGCTCGTCTGGTACATTCACGCCATGCTGATAGACTAAAGCAAGCTCTATTTTGTCTTAGCTCGTCTGGTACATTCACACCATGTTGATAGACTGAAACAAGCTCTATTTTGTCTTAGCTCGTCTGGTACATTCACGCCATGTTGTTAGACTGAAGCAAGCTCTATTTTGTCTTAGCTCGTCTGGTACATTCACGCCATGTTGTTAGACTGAAGCAAGCTCTATTTTGTCTTAGCTCGTCTGGTACATTCACGCCATGTTGTTAGACTGAAGCAAGCTCTATTTTGTCTTAGCTCGTCTGGTACATTCACGGAATGTTGATAGACTGAAGCAAGCTCTATTTTGTCTTAGCTCGTCTGGTACATTTACACCATGTTGTTAGACTGAACAGGCTCTATTTTGTCTTAGCTCGTCTGGTACATTCACACCATGTTGATAGATTGAAGCAAGCTCTATTTTGGTCAGCTCTTGATTTCTCCTTGGATCTGATATTGGATAGCCTTATCGTTGTCTTTAGTAAATATTGTTAAAGGATTATCTTGACCCCTGTTTAGGGGTATCAGTTTTAGGCTAAAGGACTGAGGTTTTCATCTCTGATTATCTGTCCGGTGTTTGATTTACGAGTCTGAGGTTCCGGATTCCAGACTAAGGCTTGCTGTGTCCAGACCTGGTGATACAGTTTGAAGTTTTGAGCTTTGTTGCTACTTTGAACTCTGATATTAGGTGTCGGTGATCAGACTAGAAGATAATTTGGAATTGTCCTGACATTTGAACATACAGTTTGATGAGTTGTTTCATGGAATTGTCGTCTTGAAAGATTGTGTGGTCAATATTACTGAACCTTATAAGTTAATGTAATGATATATATTGTTTGTATTATAAATTTTATTAAGAATTAAAACTAAAATATATTATACTACACCATATTATATATCTTCTGGTATTCATATCATTATCATTATTTATATATTAGTTCATTGTATAAATATCATTGTATTAAATTCATAATTTTCATTTCAATCATCATCATACACCTCGTTTATTAGTTTATGCACAACTGGGTGTGTATGGTGTGATTGTCGGCTGAACTTTGGGACCAAAATAACATATGATATAAAATAAATATATTACAAGTTATAAATTAATTATCATTAACATCGAAATGAAAGCAATGATAATATGTTGTAGATGTTTATTCCTTAATTCTACTGAGTACCTGAAAGAAGGTCACCTGAAATAGATGACCTTTACATCATCTGCCTAGGGCAGATCGTAAGATCGTAAGATCTGAAAAGTTGAACTTTAATTTACAGGAAAGAAGTTGGCAGCACTGCTGGCTACATGTTTTTCTGATAATATTTATTTTAATGTATCATCAACGATCTGTTTTATTTTAAATAAAAAGATATTTAATTATTTTTGCGACCAAATCAAACATTCCCAAAATGTTGCTTTTAAAATACATTAAAATGTAATGATTTTTAATACTTTCCTTTTAATTCCTTGTTTGACTTTTAAACTCAACATTGTTAAAAAACAAGGTTACGAAGACAGTTTGTGTGGAAACATAAACTCAAAATCGGCCCCCGAAGTGGTCTACCTAGAGTCTTCACCAGGATTCGAACACGGGACACCCGGTTCCATGTTCTTTACCCCTCAGCCACAGCAACTCACTATATTAACTTAGCATACACTTATATTTTAAAATAACAATTATAATTATCTACTTTATCCATACATTTAAAATTAATAACATGTTACATGTAACAATGAGAAACTAAAAAAGATTTATTCTTCTTACAAAATTAGATATATTGGCACACGAAAAAAAAAAAAGATTCTTCACCTATTTTAACTAGACTAGTGAGCAAGCTGCAGTAGTATACAAATGACTTAACAATAAGACTTTCCCCTCGCGAATAAAAATTAATATCTCCATTGTCATTTGTCACAAAAACTAGACATAGATTTATCTAAATCTAGACCTAGTACTAGATCTAAATCTAAGTCTAGATCTAGAACTATATATAACTCTAGATCTAAGTCTAGATCTAGATATAGAATCTAGTAGGCTATATCTAGACTATTACTCGTATGAATTTACACAATGTTATGATTATTAATAGTAGGCCTTTTGTTACCGGATAATGATGTACTATATGCACTTCGTATCCGATTTATTCCTAATGTGATACTACTGTTTACATAATAAAAAAATCTGCACCCTTAAGATGTCAGAAGATAAGTTATTGCCTTAATAACTAGAATTTGTTCAAATTATTAATACATATATCGAGATTAGGGCTCTATTTAGTCTTATTTAGACTGTCAAGTGTAGACCCCTAAATATGTCAAAGTGCGCGCTATAAACGTAGTTTGTTATTTTTGAAACGTATAACTAAAACGAAATTTGTATCAAAATTATTTTTTAAAAGTAACATTTTAATCAGTATTCTATTCAATGAGATATTTTATAAATTGAAAATCTATTTTATAATGATCCATTGACACTTTTACCATTGTGACCTTAGATGCAATTTTTTTCTTCAATGCGCGAGTCTATGAATTAAGCTTGAGTTATTAATGAAGAAGTCCATGACCTATTTTTTAAAAAGTTATATCCCCTGAAGTTTTTCATTGAAAGTGGTGTAATTTTTTTGAAAAATCTGCTTATATATATAATTTAAAAAATCAGATGGTTCACTTTCGGAAAAGAAAAAAGTAGCCGTTCCATCATACCTTTGAATAATTTAAAATATCATAATGTCCGATTTTCATTTTCTCTTCTAGTTTCTGAAATCTAAACGGGACGGATGGACGGACAGAGGGACGAAAGGACAGACTGACGGACAGACAGGCCACACAAAACTAATAGCGTCATTTCCTCTTTCGGGGGCCGCTAAAAATCAAGTTTTTGTTTTTGTTATTAAATATTATTAGTTTTAAATTTTCGTTTACACTTTTTTAAAGCAATGTAACCTAATACTCTACGGAGAGGTTTCAATAAATCATTTTAGGGATATGTTACAAAATTAAAGTTTAAGGATATTTAATTATAGATCTAACTGTTTGCTGCTCTGTGGAAAAATTGTTTTTATCGCCTGAGGTCTACTGTTCGAGTCTAAGTCTTGATTCAATTAGAATATTTTAGTACACACACACACACACACACACACACATACAGTCTGATGCACTAAAAAAGATGGCATTAAAAACGCTAAAAACGTACCCATCGGATGCAATCTTCTGCTAAACAGATGGGTCCGTACTTAAGGACCCCTTGAGAGCCGGATATGGGGCCTTTATTCGGACCACAACCCAGACAAGCTGTCAGGCGCATGCGGCCTCGCTGCATGAAGTAGTGACGTATAAATCACGGCATTAGGACATATAGGGGACACAATCCGTAAAAAAAGAAACCGTTGCAACTACTTTTGTAATGGTCCCCGATTCTAGCTCCTGCCTCCCAGCCATGGCTGGCATGGGGGGGGGGGGGGAAGTCACCTTTGGTAGAAGAGGCAATAGGCGCCTAAATAACATCCGCCTATTTATTAGAGCTGTCATCTTTATGCAGTGGGTGCCCTCGCATTGCATGCAACGTGGGGGGTAACAAGGCGACTGTTGCTCTAGCACGAGAAAAAACGCTGGCCGTGCCTACAATGATAGCCCCAAGTACGTTTAACCAAGCTACGACATTAATCCGAGTGGGTACATGACAAGTGGTTGAAATCCTGGGATGGCTCCAACAAACCCGACGGAGTCTGGCAGCATTTGCGTCGCCCGGACCACGACGATCTTTGGTGGAGGCTCAAAAGGTCGGAACAATTAATCATTTGTGGTACCCATTATAGCTGGGTGAACTCAGAGGTGCCCGAAAATTAAAAATCTCAGTCCTCAACAGGATTCGAACCCGGGACCCCAGATTCGGAAGCCAAGCGCTTTAACGCTGAGCCACCGCGCCTCCTTTGCAAAAAAAAAAAAAAAAAAAAAAAAAAAAAAAAAAAAAAAACTTTAACGGTCTAATCAGAGTTTTCCCTGTGTGACAAATTAGCTAATTTGTAATTCTCTCTTATATATATAACTTGTTAACTTTCTAGGAAATATATACCACTACTTATAATAGTAGTAGTTTTTACTACATATTTATGCTTAACTAATGTAGACACAACTTAAGGCACACATAAAGATATTGATTATTCAAATACGTTTTAATGTATTGTTCACATTTACATTCAGAAAATCCCGAACACTATTACATTAAATGCTTCAAACCAAAGTCTTGATCATGGATGTTGTTTTGTCTGATTTAACCGAAAACTGGGGTTCCGGTCAACTGGTGGAAGTATCTAGATGGATGAAACAAAGAAAAACATTAAATCTTTTTGAACTATATCCTTAAGAAAAGCTGAAAATTGTTGTGTTTTATTTTTAGTTTATTAAATTATTTAATTTATTATTTATTTTTCATTTTATGTAAATATGCAAAACTAGATCTTTCTCACATTCGCGTTATGGCATTATAAGAAATCTCTATACATGTTCAACGATGTCACACAGTTATGGTGGGCCAGACTGACCAATCGAGTTGTGCATTATTTCTATTAAAACGATGGTCTCGTTTCAACACAGGATATGTACGTTGAAAATAACATTTGGTTTTGTTTAGGTTTCTATAAGGATGCCATATGTTATAATCCCCAGACTTCCACATCTAGCACCGTGGTAGACTTAGTACTATGCTGATCTAATTTCCATTCCTTTTACCCATTGTGCAGCCTTCAGAATTATTACGTATTTTTTTACCACCAAGTTCAACACCTCTTGAAAATCTTCTCCTTTTAGTCCGGGGAGTGGGTGGGGGAACAAGAAGGGCTATGGACATTGTGCGCGTTACTTAGGCTTTTAAACGAGACCAATCTTCTATTAACACTATAGAGTGTTGCCAAAATTTCTTAAAATGTTCAATTTTCAGGTGGCTAAATTTACAGTTGCCTAAATTTCGGGATGCCCGAATTACCCGGTGCCTAAACATCCACTGACTAAATTACAGGTGCCCAAATTTCCAGACAACATACATACATACACTAATTTTAGGATGGAGAACAGCTGTTTCAGTGATTTACAATTAATTTTCTTAACGACAAAACAATTACTAAATAATTCGAACCATGAGAATTCTCTAAGAAAAGCTAACAAGCTGATCTAGCTAACAGTTCACTATGTACTTAATTCACTATGTACTTACGTCACAAACTCGTTGTGGTTGACGAGGTCGTTCTGGTTGGCGTCAGCGTTGGTGAAGAGTTTGTTGAAATCTGATTGGTCAAGGAATCCGTCGTTGTTGTAGTCAATCTCATCAAAGAGACGCAGGAGGGCGCGGTGAGCTTCTGGGTTGTTGATGTGATGAGTATCTACTTCCTGTCTGTACTCTTGTCTGGAGATTTGATTGTCTCCGTTAGTGTCAAAGCGCTGAAAAATATTTCCTTAGATTACGAGCAGGCAACATCTCAAATGTGTACCAATAATATAAGCTCTTATCTTTAACATCAGGCCTAAATAGTACTAAATAATACAAAGGCTTTAGATACTTTCACATAGTTGTTAACATTAAAGATCTATTTAGAGTCTTGGACTATGTTATCTTTATCGTAAGAATCTCAAACATTATTAAATTATGCAGAAACATATTAACAATTAAGTTTTTGTTTATTATTATCATTAGTATAATTCTGTACATTAAAGTTGCGTTTTTTAAATAGTTACTATGCGAAGGTCACTTCGAATTCTATTTTCCAACATTTGCATAAGTTATTGTGTCGATCTACAATTATAGATGTAAGTGTTAGGAACTTAGTGGAAACATTTTCACATCGGCATTGTCTGAGTCTAGACTCTAGTGTTCCAACTTCTATGCATAATGTTTTTGAATCTAGCTGTGTTGTGTTCTTTCCCCTCAAACTTTACGGATTACGGACTTTTTAAGAGCATGAACACAAAGTTTTAAAACTCATTGCTCTTAGACAACAGGCTTTGCTATATTCACGAACAAAATTAAGGCCTATTATTTTAAAACGTATTTAGGAATCTTTTTCCATTTTAACTCCCAGGTTTATGTTGTTGTTTTTTTTTCGTTAATAAACGACTATATAAATGACATTAAATTATTATTATTTCAGATTCATAAAATAAATAAAATCTGTTTCTAAATTCGCAGACGTTTTCAAATACAAGTTAAATATCATGTAAGAACAAAGTTCCCAAGTTCCCAAGTTCAGTTCTTGTAGACCTTGGGGAAATAATGAAAAGTTCAAACTAAGACAACGGTTAACGAGGATATTAGGAAGGCAGCACAACGACCAATCGCCTTTACTTTTGACCATCCAGTTCGGTACGCATTAGAGTCGGATCTGTACTGTCATTAAAACTCACGACGCCTTGGTTCACGAGCCAAGTATGTTACTAATAAATAAGTCCATCACATCCCCAAGTCATATACTATTGACCCTTTTAAAGACAATTAATAAAAGTTTAAGGAACAACACTTTCGACACAGAAAAGACAATTAACATAAATAACACTTTTTACCTACACTTATCTATTCACTATAGTTGTATGTTCTGCTAAGCTTTCTTATCGTCCAAACTGATCTTTTAGTATTTTACTCTTCTGTGTTGAAAGATTTAATTGTGAACGTAAAATAAAGTTGGACTTCTCATAGATACAATCAGGCACCATTTATACATACAAAGTTCAATCTCGGCTTGTGCTGAGTTGTGTTTGCTGACCGCCTAAGGACAGAGTGAAAAACTTATCTTAGATACCCCCTCACCCACAGGTCCAAAAAAGTAGTTAGACCATAGCGCACTGAGCATGCTATAAGCATGAACCATCAGAAATACAAAAGAATAATCTAAAAAAAATATAGCTTACTCTGAAGTACTGTTGGACTTCTCTGGGCTCAATGTTACCATCACCATCAACATCAAATCTGTTGAACTCTTGGTTGGCCAATAAATCTTGGCCAAATGCCAACATTGGCAAGCAGATCAACAAAGCGTAGGCGAACATGGTTCTATGGAGATAGATTTAATATTTATATATATATATATAACCTCATATATAACCTTATATCCCCTGAAAACGTCTTATATCATCCTTTAACGTTGTATACCATCTCATAACGTCCTATATTATCTCATATCATCCTATATAATCTCCTTATGTCCTATACCATCTCATAACGTCCTATATTATCTCATATCGTCCTATATACTCTCCTTATGTCCTATACCATCTCATAAAGTCCTATATAATCTCATAACGTCCTATTTAATCTCTTAATGTGCTATATTATCTCATAATGTCCTATGCCGTCTCAAAACGTGAAATAAATCTCCCAGCTCTACAATTTCAGCTCGGTAGCCGAGCTTTTACCACTGAGCACTATACCAACTAATATCTAATTACCTTCTTTTGGGTTTAGGCTACAAGGAAGATATCACAGCACAGAGTCAATGACTAGTGAACTTGGTTTGGTAGACTTGTACAACCGAGTTATTTATACCTTAGGCCAAGAATAAAAGCATGATTTAAAAGCGTGTGACATTTTCATCTTTTCCGGTGCCAGTTCATCAAACTACTAGCACACGAACGCAGGGCCAGTCGGCCTCGCAGGTTGTTATCTGGGGGTCGGGGCAGGATAGTCCATTGATTAGTTTTTTTGAGGGGGGCTCTTTTTTTAAAAATATTGAATTAGGTTTAAGTTTTGGTAATCATGGTTTTAAAACTAGGACAGTGAAAATTCAAAGGAAGGTTGGGAGTGGGGGGTGTGTAAGGAAATTTTTAATGACATTAAGGAAAATGAGATAATTGAGAATTTGTTTTTATTTCTTTTTAAATGTTTATTTTTTAACCGCAGTCAAAAGTTAAAAATAAAAATAAGACTACTAACGGAAGACGCTAATCTAAAGGAAAGCTGTTTATCTGAGTGCTCTGGACAGTAGATACGAGGCTAACACGTGACCAACTGAATGTATGAATTAAAGTACTGAGATGAACTCCACTAGATGGCAAGACTGTAAGGGTTAGTAGAGCTCCCGTAGAGCTTTGGCGAGAAACTGCTTTAAGGCGTAGTGTCTAAAAGCTGCGGACACTCTTGCAAGATATGCGCCACTTTTTCCACCAACTCTCCACAGTGTAGGCATCCCTAGCGGATCCAGAACTTTGGATTGGGGTGTGGAAAGCGATTTTTTCCAATCCCTAACCCTACGCCCAGTAAACCCTAACCCTAAGCTTAAAGCATTCACACACAAACACACACACACACATATATATAAAGCAGTGTTTCTCAACCTTTGGCGAAAACAAAAAAGAATTAGCCATCTTGAGGCCTTTCTCTTGACAGCTAGGGGGTCTTAGGCAGCGTTGTAATTTCGTGGGGTCCGAGGCAAAGCCCGACGCCAAAAGCGTTTTCTTGTATTCTTCACTACAGAAACGCATTCTTGTGACCTCTACAGCGCATTATTCGTCCTATTAAAAATGACATTTTGAATAATGTTTTACTTGAAAATATTCTAATATGAATTTACAGACCCGTACTACAATACAACAGATTTGTTACACATTTAGATTAAGACTTTGAGCATCGCCGCCGAAAAACAAATAATTTAAAACAATAACATTTTTACAAAAAGCTAATTTGTTAGTGATACATTTTGTTCAATAGGCATGTTTGTAACTTTGTTTTGTTAAAGAACTATAATTCAAAGCACTGAACAAAAAATTTCGGAAGTGGGATGAGAAATAAGGTGGACCAATTAGAGTCTACTATAATTATTTTTTTTTGCATTTTTAGGATAAAAGTATATATTGTGAGTTATTGTCCCAAATTTGTGTATACAATAGAGATAAATATCAGTATGAGTAAATGTTGAAAAAAGGTGACTAGGAAAATAATATTTGGGTTCAGAACTTATTTCAATGGTTACTCTAATAATGAAACATTTCGTATGAATTCTAAATTTTCCAAAACAAAGTCTTTCTTTAAATAACTAAGATAAATTCATGTGCAATTACATAAACTCTGCCGTCATATTTGACTATTCTGTTTCAAAACGTCATGTTTTCGTCTGGAAAGGGGAGATGGCGGTAGAGGGAAAATGTTAATGCTCGCTTCTTTTTATAATGTCTGCTAATGATTGCATTGGGCATTAAAGAATAGGGGGTGGGGCGACTCGATATAAGAATTAAATTTATTGCATATATAAATTATATAAGTGAGAATTATTATTTTTTTATTTTGTAATTTCTTAACTAAAATTCAAAAAGAAAAAAAAAAGTATTGTTTTTTTCCGATGGGTGGAAGGTAATTGTATGTATCGCCCCTCCCAACTGATACAACCCTCTTTCATTTTATATTTACTAATGATAAAATTTGAGAGAAGAGAGAGTGGGCCACATGGGTTGAAACATCAATAAGTAGCTTAAATTTTTATAAAAATAAGAAAGTGATCTTTCCATGACTTCTTGGTCACAATGGTTAAGTCCGGCCCTGCTATTTTGTGACGGGTGAATAGTACTTGTTCTCCTCCCTTTTTTTTCGTAGGGTAACTCTAGTCAGTTCGACTTGCAGAAATAAGAGAGTGATCTTTCCCTTACGTGATGTACAAACTCTTGAGCCATGAAGAGAATTATATATATATATATATATATAGATTATAAAATGGTTATCAAAGTGTATATAACTAATATATCCATGATGTAAATTTAATTGTTAGAAACGTATCCTAGTTATTTGATGTAAAGTAAATTTGGGCTTCAATGTTTTTTTTAAAGCAGATTTTATCAAATTATTTTTTTACTTTTCATTGCGTGTTTATAATACTCATTTTACAGACATATTTTACAATTACTAATCTTGGAAAACATTGTGGTAGTATTTTCAAATACGCCAAAGTTAGTGCGAAGGTTCAGCTTGTTTTTATTTCACTAGAATAGGAATTCACATCAAGTTTATTTCTGTACTCTCAATTTTTGGCGAAGGGAGTCTCGAAATAATCTCATCTAGAACAGAATGACTGCAAACAACTGATCTAGAATTGATTTTGACGTTGCTAATATTAGTCGATGAATCATACCATAAGTTACAACGGATTCTTATGGTGACTCGTTGTCATCCAGACAGATATCCAAGCATACTTATAGCACTATCTGTGCAGGCACCACAAATATGTTCCCACTAGGTCTTTTACTTTTTCAAATTTAACCAACTTTGTCAGTTACATCACTCGCTGTAGAAGTTGTTTATAGAGGTTCGCAAAGAAACTAATCTTTAAAATCGCCATAATGTATATATCCTAAGTATACCGGAATTAGTAATTGTAAACAATTGAAGACGTGTGTGGATTCATCAAGCTGAATGCTAGACATTGTAAAAGAAGAGAAGACATCATTTCCTTAATATCAGAAGACATATCAACTAATCTCCTGTGAACAGTGTCATTAGCAATGTTCCCTCTAAGCTAAGCGCGTGAGCGATCGCTTACACGAATTCAGTGCGTCGCTCAAACTAAACGCCCGATCGCTCACTCCGACGACATCGCTCAAACTTACCGCACGATCGCTCAGTATGCTCACTCCGACCGTCGGAATCCAAAGCCGAAAATCTTATTCTCTTAGGCCGCCAGGCTCCAGCCCGCCACATAAGAAATGTGCGCTATAAAAATTGTTTGAAACTTGTTTCTGTTTTTTTGTCTCTTCATATGTGATTATATCTGTGGTAAGTTTCGAACTTTCTTTGTATTTCCGAAATTCCAACTTCCGGGAGTTTCGAACTTCCGAGTTTCCGACTTGGTGTTTATTTCTTAAGTCTTTCATTACGCGCGTATTTGGATTTGTGATTTACTAAGAATTAAGCGTGTCAGTTTATATTAGCATTTATCAGTTAAAAACAATACCCATCTAAGCCATGTCTAAGCGTCAAGCAGACGATTGTTCAGGAAATACAAGTAAGACGCGATGCTTAGAATTCAAGAAAGAATGGTTGACAGGATGGTCAGTAGCCACAGACTTGCCACATGCCTCAGGACAACACGTGCAGCTGGGTGAAATTTTTGAGTTTTCGGAATCACGTGGTGTTACGTGCAAAATTTTCGTGAAAGCTGGAGCTACCAGCGAATGGACATCAGGGAAAACGTGGACCGATTGGAAAGTGGATCATCTAAAAAAACATTTGGGTCAAAAAGCTCATGTGGATTCTGTCACGAAACTTAAAATTCAAAGCAGAGGGATTTTAAAAAGCATGCTAACTGAATCAAAAGAAGAGCTTGAAATGAGGAGAGAGATCGCACAGCGACAACAAGCAACCCCAGATGAGGTTAAGATTTTAATAGATAATGTTTTGTTTAGCTATTAAAATAAATTCTTCAATGCTGTCAGTTCAGGATATTCATGATCACGTTGGAAAATATGTCAAAATCCCAGAGAGTTGGCGAAGTAAAAATTATGCCTTTGAGTTTAGTGAGTGTGTAAACTCAGTTGTCAAAACTGAAATGTTTACCGAAATAAAGAATGCAGCTTACCACACCTTGATAGTTGATGAGTCGACTGACATATCCGTTTCGAAGATGTTAATTTTATACATGAAATACAGGAATGAAAATGAATCCATCTATAAAACTGTGTTTGCTGGAATCTTGAAGGTAATAGCATGTGATAGCTTATCAATTTTTCAAGCCATTCAGAACTTTTATATTGAAAACGGGTTTGATTTAAACAAGATGGTTATGTTTACTTCCGATGGAGCTTCAGTCATGCTGGGTAAAAGAAAAGGTGTAGCTGCACTATTGCGACAGTTAATTCCACATTTATCAGAGCAACATTGTGTAGCCCATCGGGAGAATTTGGGTTTAGATGATGCATGGAAGAATATACCGGTAATGAAAGAGATAGAAACTTTACTAAGGACCGTTTACACAATATTATGCAGATCATCTGTTAAAAAGGCAAAATTTGAAGAACTAGCTAAAGCTGCTGATGCAGGTGTGATTGCATTTAGACCACTCCATGAGGTTAGGTGGCTATCCAGACATTTCGCAGTGAATGCCTTGGTAAAGAATTATGATGTTTTTCTGCAATATTGCCAAGAAAAAGTGAAGGAAGACAATGCTCCTGTTCACAGATATTGCTTGGAGAAGTTAAGTAAACCAGAACTCCATGTAGCAATTGGAATTCTTAAGGATGTTCTAGCAGAACTAGCAGAATTGACTAAAATTCTACAAAGAAGTGTGCTTTCAACTGTTGAAGCCTTTCAGTTTGCAAAAGCGAAAATTAAGAAGTTGCGATCGCAGTATCTGGGAGAGAATAAGCATTTCCTTGAAGATACAAGCATTTTAATTTCTTCATTTAAAGTTCCAGTGAACACAAAATCAATAATAAAATTTATCCAGCAGGTCTGTGACCATATGGACATCCGATTTCCAGATGATGAATTAAAAGATTGGTCAGTATTTGAAAAAGACTGTTTCTGTGCTACTGCAAATCAGGAGGAGTATTGATTTGGACATGAGCAGATGAAAAGCCTTGCAACCAGATACTGTCTTCTCCTGCAGAAAGATGAAGATATCCTTAAAAGTGATCTTTGTAAGCAGTATTCAGAATTCAAAATTCTGATTAATGAGAAGTTAAAATGTGGATCATTGACGACATGTTCAGATATTCTTGCATTCACTCAGCAACAGGATCACTTTAATAAACTCTTCCTAATCATGGATATTTGCGGCAGGCCTCAAGTGCAGATTGCGAGAGAGGGTTTAGCCTGATGAATAGTAGAAAGACTAAAGCCAGAAATCGTTTAGAAGTGGAACATTTGGATCATTTAATGAGAATAAAACTCTTCTTGCATTCTGGAAAAACTGTAAATATAGATAAAGTTTATAACTTCTGGAAAGCAGAAAAGAACAGAAGAGAGACTTTTTGAAGTTGACTGAGGAACAAATTTAGTAAGTTTAACTTAGTACATTTACGTAATATAAATATTTTGTTTATGTAAACCTGCTTTTTTCAATTTTTAATTATTTCTCCCAAACTGAAATTCAGACCCCGACGTACAATTCGAAAATTGGTGCTCACAAATTTTGGCGTCAAAAAAAATGTTGCTCATAGACACAATTTTTCGCTCACTTCATAGCACTCCTTACACACTCACTAAACTCAAAGGCATAGTTTTTACTTCGCCAACTCTCTGGGATTTTGACATATTTTCCAACGTGATCATGAATATCCTGAACTGACAGCATTGAATAATTTATTTTAATAGCTAAACAAAACATTATCTATTAAAATCTTAACCTCATCTGGGGTTGCTTGTTGTCGCTATGCGATCTCCTCCTCATTTCACGCTCTTCTTTTGATTCAGTTAGCATGCTTTTTAAAATCCCTCTGCTTTGAATTTTAAGTTTCGTGACAGAAGACTTAAGAAATAAACACCAAGTCGGAAACTCGGAAGTTCGAAACTCCCGGAAGTTGGAATTTCGGAAATACAAAGAAAGTTCGAAACTTACCACAGATATAATCACATATGAAGAGACAAAAAAACAGAAACAAGTTTCAAACAATTTTTATAGCGCACATTTCTTATGTGGCGGGCTGGAGCCTGGCGGCCTAAGAGAATAAGACCTTCGGCTTTGGATTCCGACGGTCGGAGTGAGCATACTGAGCGATCGTGCGGTAAGTTTGAGCGATGTCGTCGGAGTGAGCGATCGGGCGTGTAATATGAGCGACGCACTGAATTCGTGTAAGCGATCGCTCACGCGCTTAGCTTAGAGGGAACAGTGGTACTGTCCCTTGCCTTTTAATATAGTACGCCAAACTATATTACTGGCCTGTGTCACATATGTCAGCTGATCACACACAGTTAACCCTTTTGCTTCGCGAATAGGGTTATAACATTATTATAGCTTTTATATATCGCTACTTTAATGCGTATAGAATGCTCAGAGCGCTATGGTCCATTCCCATTTGTTTCCGTGCTGCCTTTAGGTGCTCAGTAAACACATGTCAACTCGAGTCGGGTGTCGAGCCTCGAGCCCAATTCATAGGTAGCCAAGCCAAGTTCAAGCCTCTCATCCACGCTTCCAACAAACTATTTTAATGTACTATATCAGTGACGCATTTTGAGACCCGCGGGTAATATACGGCTAGTAAGCTATATAACTACACAATTTTGAAAAAAAATTTCATTACTAACCAAAAAAAAAGTTGTTGTTTTTTGTGTCACTGTAATGACGGGGAACGTGGTTGTGTACTATTGTGTACTCACACATTCCTATAAGATAAAATAATTGGAGTAAAATGTTTACACTCACCTGTTTGTCTCTAATGAACCTCACAAATAAACCTCCTAACAGAGGAGACTGAATGAATCCTAGCGGGCCTAACTTAGAATGCTTTGGTCTCTCTCTATATATAGATGGGACGTTTCGTTGAACGGGTGGGGAAGAAGACTAGGTGATTTGCTCACATGTATCGATGTACTGGATATGTCAGTCGTCCTGTCCGATTTACGGCCTGTACCGTGAGAGTAGGGATTAAGGCGATTATGTATCTGTCCAGCCCGAGTGCAACGCTAGTCTTGGAGCGATGCATATCTGAAGGGGGGGGGGGAATAGGTGTGAATAGTTATTAAGCCGCTGCGTGTAGCGCTGGTGCAGCGACTATTGTGTGCTGGTCACTTGTACAGCGGTCAAAAATTAAAAGTTAGTCCTAGAGAAGCTAGTTAATGTCTTATATTGAGATTCGTCCCGTGAGAAACAGTGCGAGGGGAGATAAATCCTATAAGAATTTAGTTATGGATGGACAGGAAAAAAATTGTTTCAAGATAAAAATAAAAGTTTCCCACGATTTGCTGGGAAAAACTCAAATGAACTTTCGCATGCAAGTTTCGTATCGTCACAGTCACAGATACGTTTATAACAATTTATTTTTTATTTTAGTTTTAATTAATTAAAAAAAATATCATAAGATTATTTTATTTTGAAAAAAAAAAGCTTAGCATTTTTTCTAAGAGGCTACTAAAGCATATTTTGTTTTGTCTTTTTTTTTTAAAGTTGTTCATGAATAGTCATCAATTCGTTTTGTTGTATATTGCTATATGACTTTGCTTCATAAACTCACCTGAGAATGCGTCATTTAAAGTAGTACATTGGAATACTTTATATCTGGTGTCAATTCAATACAACTTAAGAACATACTTCTTTAAATACTAGTGAGCTTTCGTCACGACTGACTTTGCCATTTTTTTTTAAAGGAAAAATTATTCTATTAGAACGTTAGCTTTAAAGTTGTTTTTTTTAAATTAACATTTACATATTAATATATTAACATGTGTAGATAAAATTAGCTAGAATCTAAATAAACGTATTACGTAGTTTGTTTATCAAATCGTGAACGTTTACAGGCGAAAGAACTAAAGACAATAGTACCTTCCGATTTCAGCAACAGAGTAAAAAGTTAAAAATAGAAAATTGAATTCCCGAACTCACTTTCTAACGTTGTTTCATTCTTAAATTGGAAGCGAACTAATTTGTCTATATCTAGTTAGCTAGCTTTAAAGTTGTAATTTTTTAAATTTGTTTTGTTTCACTTTCTTCTTTCACCTTATGTCCCACTTGATGCCAAGCGCACCCCATACAGTCCCCATCCCCCATTCCAAGAAATCGCCCCCTAGAGAGAGTGAAAGAATGGGGCATTTGGGTGATCACTTTTTAAATGATTTTTTTTTTTAAAGTGAGCGACCTCCTCAAGCAAGCTCGGTAACCAATGTGGTAATGAGATATTTATGGAAATAGGTTCTAAAGTTAGTTACAAACATTTCTTTCTACAAACAACAAAAGAGGTCTAATTCAGCTTATACCACAACTTCAGTCACGTAACATTTCTTTCCCTTGTTCGAGATACCAAACAAAATAATTACTTACCAATAGTTAATTAACTAATTTGTTACTTTGTATTGATTTTTGTGTTTACGGGTTAAAGAAATAATTGTGCCAAATTACAGTTTGACCCGGGACTGGGTGTCGGAGAACTAAGGTGTACAAACGTTTTACCGGATAGACAGACATAGACTGACAGAGTGAGTAGACATAAGCTTTATAAAAATTGAACATGAGAAACAAAAATCTTCACGTCAAGTCGTACTTACGTGATACTGTGGATATGTTTAATGCCAGACAGAGATTAGTCAACAGTGATCACGTGAACCATTCATGCAAAAAGTTTCCTTTTTGACCAGTAATGATAAACATCTTTCCATTTTACCGCTTATTCTATAAATGAACTTTCTGCCATATTTAGACGTAAAAGGTCTTTTTCAGGTACGGGTCTTTTTGAGGTAGAGGTCTTTTTGAGGTAGAGGTCTTTTTGAGGTAGAGGTCTTTTTGAGGTAGAGGTCTTTTTGAGGTAGAGGTCTTTTTGAGGCCCTTTATGGGTCCAGATATACGTCAGAGCGAAACATTTCTTAGGGGCCTTACCTCTTGATTAATCCAATCCTTGTCTTACCTAAAGATTGCTGAAAAAAAAATCATGACCCACTTTTATTTCTTGTTTCTTAACTTTTTAATATTCATAAACAATTTCACCAAAAACACTCTCAGATATTCACTTCCCAACCTTAAGATTATACAAAAACTTTCTGGGACGCGTGACCCCTGAGTTGGAATGCTAGTAGTTTGATGAACCGGTGCCGGAACAAATGAAAACATTACGCACAGTGCAGACGTGACAGTTATTTTTACAGAAAGTATAAATGACTCAGTACTACATGTCTACCAAACCAAGTTCACTAGTCTCTGACGCAGTGGTGTGATAGCTCTTTGAAGGTAAAACTAAGCAATCAAGTAATTAGATTTTGATATGATTCGAGTAGTGCTGAAAAAGATTTTGGCTGCCTAACTAAAATCCAAAAGAAGCCGAGAGTTACAATTTAGTTTTTCTGATAGTTAATGACTTCAAAATATTAAAAAGAAAAGAGTCTTATGATATTGATGTAACTACAGAGTGTTAAGAAAATATTGACTAGATTTTTCTGGCGTTTTTTACTTTAAAGTTTATGGAGAGATTTATTTATTATTATTTTAATGTTACACAAAAGAGACAACTTTTTCGGCTCAATTTTCTTCCAGAGCTGAGTCTAATGTTTTTTAGATGACCACATATTTCTTAGTCACCTTCTTTCTCCGAAAAGTGTGGTCCAGAACTATTTCTATCCAGCAGACAACATCCATGTTCACTTCTTTGTGGTCACGTTTGATTACATGCGATGAAAGCAACCAGTTTTTCTTTGCCTATTGCAGGTTGTCCAAAAAGGTGTTTACATAAACAGACAAAGAACATTCTCTTGCTGCTCTATAGTGTTACTTATTTTTTAAGTTTCTATTCTATCATACTCCATAGAATTATGCTTGCCTACGCTTTGTTGGTCTGCCTACCAATGTTGGCCATTGGCCAAACAGATCTTTTGGCCACTCAAGAGTTCGATAGATTTGATGTTGATCTTGATGGTAACATTGAGCCCAGAGAAGTCCAACAATACTTCAGAGTAAGTTGTTTATTCTGTTGATAGTATAATTATCGTTATAGAAGCTGCTTAAATTTGGACGTTGTCGAAACAGACATATTGTAAATTATTTCGCAAAAAGTAACGAAAAACTTTTTTTGTCTTTGTTTTACAAGTTTTGGATTTTCCGCCATAAATAAAGACTACGACGTGGTGGGTGAGCGGTAGATGGCTTGGCTTCCAAACCAAAAGTTTCTCGTTCAAATCCTAGTGAAGACTGGGTTTTATAATTTCGAGATCTTTCGGCGCCTCTGAGTCCACCCAGCTTTGATGGGTACTTGACAGTTGTTGGAGAAAAATAAAGGCGGTTGGTCGATGTGCTGGCCAAATGAAACCCTCCTTAACCGTTAGCCACAGAAACAAATGACCTTGACATCATCTGCCCTCTAGATTGCAAGGTCTTCTTTATTATTAAATACCCTTCCTCTAGGCGAGAATGATGAAAAGCTCAGCAGTTTCTATATCCGATGGTTTACGAGGTTGTCATGAGGCCATTACATAGACAAAAAGACTTTAGTTTTCCATCCAATGTAAAATATCAACTTTTCGACAAAGAACATTTTCTATTTAACATTCTAGAATTTTTCATCCACTGTGTCAAAGTCGTAATTGAACGAAATATTTTCAGCGCTATGACACTAACGGAGACAATGAAATCTCCAGACAAGAGTACAGACAGGAAGTAGAATCGCACCATATCCACAACCAAGAAGTACAACGGGTCCTTCTGCGTTTCTTTGACGAAATTGACTTCAACAACGATGGAGTCCTTGACCAATCAGATTTCAATAAATTCTTCGCCAACGCAGACGCCAACCAGAACAACCTAGTGAATGAGAACGAGTTTACAACGTAAGTACAAAGTGAACGATCAATCAAATCAGCTTCATATAGACAGAGAGATAGATAGATAGATAGATAGATAGATAGATAGATAGATAGATAGATAGATAGATAGATAGATAGATTGACAGACAGACAGACAGACAGACAGATAGATAGATAGATAGATAGATAGATAGATAGATAGATAGATAGATAGACAGATAAATAGATAGATTGATAGATAGATAGATGGATAGATTGATAGATTGATAGATAGATAGTCTTACGATTGTTAAATATGACATTTTTACGATACAATTGATATAATAGCAGCGATTTTTCTACTGAGTTAAATGTTTAATTTTATATTTATGTCCATCTAGTTATTTCCACCAGTTGACCGGAGGCCCAGTGGTTGGCCCAGCTGTTGGTTAAATATCTTTCAGGTTTTCACATTGATCAAGACTTTGATTTCATTCAGTTAAATTTATGTAAACAATACGATTAAACTTTCATTTTAACAATCATACTGTTATGTGTTGTGAAAATTATATGAACAAAAGTGTATGTATCTGAATGTCTTGTATGATTTCTAAATCTAGTGGTTTATTTGGAAAATGACAAAAACGACGCATATAGTTTTGATTTAAATTTTAATGTTTATTTCGCAAACTGAAATACGATGGAATTATTTTTTTTTGTTTTTGTTTTGGCTGATGATGTCAGATAAGACCTGGTCCTGGTCAAGGCCTTTTGTAAGAATGGAGGCTGAAGTTTTGATATTAGCTGAAACATTTTCTTAGTTTATACTTTTACAAAACTCTATATTGAAAAAAAAAGTAAAGCCCCCTTTCAGACCTTACAATCTTTAAGGCACATCTGTTTTCATGGTGGAAGATTAAAGAATTTCTAGTTGGTCAGCCACCCTCTCATCCTTAATCATAACTTAACACTGGACCGGATCTTTCAATAGGTAACACAAGCATGGGCGTAGCCAGGATTTTTCTAGGAGGGGGGATTTTTTTTCTCATATCCCGGCATATATATATATATTATTATGAAGTATTCCCAGTGGCTACGCAGTCCAAGCTGTAACCTACATATTTTGCCACATACAGGGCCTGAGCTAGCTAGAAAAACCAGTGACGGCAGAATTTAAGTCAGTGGTTAATATGCATGACTGGATGCATGAAGCGTAGGACGTAATCATCTTCTTTTTTTGAAGTAACTTTTTTGAACTTTACATCATCTGCACTATACACCGCAAGGCCTGAAGGGGAAACTTTACCTATTCAGAGCGATAAATCACTTTCTAAAGCAATATCGCGATAAAACCAGTGCAACTGTTGACAGGAATTACTTTAGCACAGTTATTTAACGAAAATTAAAAATTAATTTGCTGAGAGATTTAAGCATTTAAAAACCAACAAAACTATTCTATTCTAGCATTCATAGCAAATTCCCTCAACACAAATAGTAACGAAATCCACATTGAGCCATTTGGAATTGATAGAAACGCTTTGTGGAGTGGATAATTTACAGAGTTGAAAAGCAAGATGGAAGAGTTGTAGGTCCAGAATTGTATGTACGTAACGCAACAAAAGTGGACAGCTTTCAAAGAAATGCCGCGAAGTGAGGCACTTATATTCGACGCATGGAATTGTCTTCCAGATTGCGACATTGAAGTGAAACGGTTTGCAATTAGAGTGCTGACTAACTTCGGATCGACATATTCATGCGAGCAAGTGTTCTCTTGCATGAATATAATTAAAAGTAAAGTAAGAAGCCAACGGACAAATGAATTTTTAGGAGAACTAAAAATAAAACGTTGATGAGCCGAATGTCTCCAAACTTTCTAAAACCAAAGCCATCGCTCCCATTGAATTTGTTTGCTCAATTGTTTTGTTATTGAAGTACAAAGTTAATGTTGTGTGTAAATGTTGAATTCTTCTAATTTATTTACTTACAGAATAAGTAATTATCTAATAATGCCATATATATTATCTAATTTGTTGTGAAAAACACTAGACATATATAAATAAATAGATATTTTCTCTTATGAATAAATAGATTCGTTTTTATTTATCAAAGATCTTTATTTATGCGAGTACTATTTATAGTTGGATCTGTTGATAAACGCATCCATCTTGTCCGTGCCTTCCACGAATTTGTGTCTTTTTGTTTGGGGCGTATTTCTTTTCCTAATGTCTCTATTTTCTTGCTCCTCAACATCCTTTGCTTTACTCTCTTTGCCAATTGCAGCGATTTTGGCCTTTACTTGGTCCTCTTCTAGCTTCCATTTAAATCTCATCTCTTCTTCCTACATTGCTATCTTCCGTTCTTCTACTTTCGCCTTTTCTTTCCTTTCTTCCTCTTCTACTTTCGCCCTTTATTTCCTTTCTTCCTCTTCTACTTTCGCCCTTTGTTTCCTTTCTTCCTCTTCTACTTTCTCCTTTTCTTTCCTTTCTTCCTCTTCTACTTTCGCCCTTTGTTTCCTTTCTTCCTCTTCTACTTTCTCCTTTTCATCCTTTCTTCCTCTTCTACTTTCGCCCTTTGTTTCCTTTCTTCCTCTTCTACTTTCGCCCTTTGTTTCCTTTCTTCCTCTTCTACTTTCGCCCTTTGTTTCCTTTCTTCCTCTTCTACTTCCTCCTTTTCTTTCCTTTCTTCCTCTTCTACTTTCGCCTTTTCTTTCCTTTCTTCCTCTTCTACTTTCGCCTTTTCTTTCCTTTCTTCCTCTTCTACTTTCGCCTTTTCTTTCCTTTCTTCCTTTTCTACTTTCCCCTTTGTTTCCTTTCTTCCTCTTCTACTTTCGCCTTTTCTTTACTTTCTTCCTCTTCTACTTTCGTCTTTTCTTTCCTTTCTTCCTCTTCTACTTTCTCCTTTTCTTTCCTTTCTTCCTCTTCTACTTTCGCCTTTTCTTTCCTTTCTTCCTTTTCTACTTTCGCCCTTTGTTTCCTTTCTTCCTCTTCTACTTTCGCCTTTTCTTTACTTTCTTCCTCTTCTACTTTCGCCCTTTGTTTCCTTTCTTCCTCTTCTACTTTCGCCTTTTCTTTCCTTTCTTCCTCTTCTACTTTCGCCTTTTGTTTCCTTTCTTCCTCTTCTACTTTCGCCCTTAGTTTTCTTTCTTCTTATTCTACTTTCGCTCTTTGTTTCCTTTCTTCCTCTTCTACTTACGCCCTTTGTTTCCTTTCTTCCTCTTCTACTTTCGCCTTTTCTTTCCTTTCTTCCTCTTCTACTTTTGCCCTTTGTTTCCTTTCTTCCTCTTCTACTTTCTCCTTTTCTTTCCTTTCTTCCTCTTCTACTTTCGCCCTTTGTTTCCTTTCTTCCTCTTCTACTTTCGCCCTTTGTTTCCTTTCTTCCTCTTCTACTTTCGCCTTTTCTTTACTTTCTTCCTCTTCTACTTTCGCCTTTTATTTCCTTTCTTTCTCTTCTACTTTCGCCCTTTGTTTCCTTTCTTCCTCTTCTACTTTCGCCCTTTGTTTCCTTTCTTCCTCTTCTACTTTCGCCCTTTGTTTCCTTTCTTCCTCTTCTACTTTTGCCTTTTCTTTCCTTTCTTCTTCTTCTTCTTTCGCCTTTTGTTTCCTTTCTTCCTATTCTACTTTCGCCTTTTCTTTCCTTTCTTCCTCTTCTACTTTCGCCTTTTCTTTACTTTCTTCCTCTTCTACTTTCGCCCTTAGTTTCCTTTCTTCCTCTTCTACTTTCGCCCTTTGTTTCCTTTCTTCCTCTTCTACTTTCGCCTTTTCTTTCCTTTCTTCCTCTTCTACTTTCGCCCTTTGTTTCCTTTCTTCCTCTTCTACTTTCGCCTTTTCTTTCCTTTCTTCCTCTTCTACTTTCGCTCTTTGTTTCCTTTCTTCTTCTTCTACTTTCGCTCTTTGTTTCCTTTCTTCCTCTTCTACTTTCGCCTTTTCTTTCCTTTCTTCCTCTTCTACTTTCGCCCTTTGTTTCCTTTCTTTCATTCTAACATCTCTCTCCTCATTATGTCTTATGATTTTAACAACCCACTTGTCCAATTCTTCTCTCTGGTAGCCAAGACTCTTCCCCGTTTGGTAAAGTTTTAGTAGGTCACCGAATACTTTTTGTGGCCATTTTATGGACGTAGGTTTGTTCTTATACTTTAGGACAAGAGTTTTAGTCCCTGAGTTAATTAATTTTCCAGCTCTTTACTCCAAGAAAGTAGAGCTTACTGCTAACCAAAAGATAATAGATACAAATCTCCTAGTTTACGTCCAAGGTTTGACACATTAGTGGTACAATAAGGATGAAAAAGTTCACCTGTCAACTTGTTGACACACTTGCTGCTCCACCATTGTTGTGATTGTCCTAGCCTATGACTTTGACAGGGATACATTACGTATGCAATACTTGAAGAACACCAGGGATGCATTAGAAATAAGAAATATTTAATAAAGAAAAAGGAATAAATTATAACTGTAGATAACGTCAACAAAAGCATAATTCCTAAATATACATTAACTATCAGAACTGCCTTATAATGGCTCTTACTATGCTATCACAAAACTCCGGTCCCCTGTCAACAATAACAAAACTTCAAGCGCTGTCACTCTGTCCCCACCAATGGACCAATGAAATAATAGTAAAAATAATAAATAAACATAGAATTCTTTCAGTCTTACAACCAAGGTTCTATGACGTACTGTTTACAATATTATATACAAAACATCACCACACGACCCCTGTTCTAGGGTTCAATAAATGTCTTCCGAAAAAATTATGGGCATAATGTAATAAAGATAATATATGAACACACTTACAAACGCACACATATATATATATATATATATAAGTTAATTGACGTAACAGAGGAGCCAGATGGAAACGTTTTAAAGACCAGCTAAGGCACCAGCTTGCCTAAGCTGACATAGAAGAGAGCACCAGCTTGCCTAAGCTGACATAGAAGATAGCACCTGCTTGCCTTAGCTGACATAGAAGAGAGCACCAGCTTTCCTTAGCTGACATAGAAGAGAGCACCTGCTTGCCTTAGCTGACATAGAAGAGAGCACCTGCTTGCATGCGGCCTCAGAACGAGACAGCTGGAGGTCACTCACAAAGGCCGCGAGATACACATTTGAGTAAAAAAAATTCGTAGCCGAGGACAGATGCAGACGGCGAAAAGAAAATCTTAATTGACCACGTCGGACAATGCTTATGCAATGGTTATGTGGCAAAATAGATAGGTAACAGCTGGGTCTGCGTAGCGAAGGGAAATACTTCATAATAATATTATTATATCTATATATGCCGGGGGGAGGAGAAAAAATCCCCCCCACGAGAAAAATCCTAGCTACCTAGTTACCTATTGACAGATCCGGCCCAGTGTTAACGTAACTTATTATTAAGAGAAAAAACAACAACTATTATCTCTTTTCTTCCTTGCTAATTTCAATAGTTCCGTTCCCACTTCACATTTAAAAAAAAACTCTAAAAACACTCAAGGACTTTCAATCGCCAATCGTAAGATTTAAAAAAAAAAAAACAACTTTCTGGGACGCGTGACCCCTTAGTTGGTATGCTAGTAGTTCGATGAACCGGTGCTGGAACAAATGAAAACATTACGCACACAGCAGACGTGACTGTGTGTTTGTCAGAAAGTATAAATAAAGTATAAATAACTCAACTGTACAAGTCTACCAAACCGAGTTCACCAATATCTGACTCTGTGGTGTGATAGCTCTTTGAAGCTAAAACTAAACAATCAGGTAATTTAGTTTTGTAATGTTTCGCATAGTGCTGAAAAAATTGTGTCTGCCGAATTGAAATCCAGAAAGAAGCTATTACATTTTAGTGTTTCTAATCGTTACTGACTTAAAAATATTTAAAATGCTGGAGTCAAGAAGTTATGAGATTATTGTAACTTCAGACTTTAAAGAAAATATTGACTAGAGTTTTATTTTAGAGTTTTGGAGAGATTTCTTTATTATTATCTTAACGGTAGAGAAACCAGTCTTTTTTTCGGCTCCATTTTCTTCCAAAGCTTAGTCTTAGTCAAATTCTGTCTCTGAAAAGTGTAATCAAGAACTATATCTACCCAGCAGACATCCTCTATGTTGACTGTTATGAGGACACGTTTGATTACATTTGATGAAGGCCACCAGTTTTTTTTTGCCCATTGCCAGGTTGTCGATAACGGTGTTTACACTAAAATTAACTTTTTATCTGAATGCTCTATAGCTTTAAACCTTTTTAAGGTTCTATTCTATCATTCTCCATAGAATTATGTATGCCTACGCTTTACTTGTCTACCTGCCAATGTTGGCCATTAGCCAACCAGATCTTTTGGCCACTTAAGAGTTCGATAGATTTGATGTTGATCTTGATGGTAATATTGAGCCCAGAGAAGTTCAACAATACTTCAGAGTAAGTTGTTTATTCTGTTCATAGTATAATTATCGTTATAGATGGTGCTTAAATTTGGACATTGTTGAACCAGACATATTGTAAATGTTTTTAGCAAAAAGTTACAAAAACATTTTTTTTTGTTTTACAAGTTTTGGATTTTCCACTATAAATGAAAATTATTAATTACTTGACGCGGAAGGTGAGCGATAGAGGGCTTGGCATCCAAACCAAAGGTTTCTGGTTCAAATTTTAGATCTATGGGGAAAGATGTTTTTATGGCCGATGGTTTACGAGATTGTCATAAGGCCAGTTGATAGACCAACCGACTTTAGTTTTCCAACAAACTCAAGGTATCAAAAAGTGTTAGATGGACTTATGGACTGGACTTAGGATGAGTTACGCGCTCTTGACAAGATGGCTGCTCCCTGTTTACAGTAATCATAGATGAGTTAAATTTTCGTTTTGTTGTATATAAACCAAATAAAATTCCTTTAAAAAGCTATTCAACTAATAAACTAATATCTTTAAATTATAGATTTAACTTAATTTAGCATTATTTCCACTAATTAATTCAAATTAACAACTCTTAGTTTAGGTATTTTTATATTCTTAGATTTTAGATCTAGTCAGTCTTAGACTTAGACTTTAATTAAGGCCTTAGATCTACTAATCATCTACAAATACTACTAATTATAAACTAATAGTAATACTCTATATAGTTAGTTAAAGTTAGTTAAACACATAAATATTGATCTACAATTAGATCTAGATCTTGAATTAGATCTGGATCTAGTCTAGGTCTATATTTTGAATAAACCATTTGATTGTCATTGTAAATTAGCTATCACTTTAGACTTAGCTTAGGCCATCTTAGGCATTTTTAACCTTAAACTATTTTAGACTAGACCTTTTAAAACTAAAATCAACAACAGTCATCATGAAATTGCTCTGGCTATTTATCCTAATAATTACTAAATACACACTAGCTGAACACAGAACTAGATCTACCTCAGTCAACACTAAACTTAAAAATGAAACAACAGTCATAATCAATCATCACACTTTAGATCAATGCAACTTCAAAAATAACCTAACATACACATCAATAACATTAAAGAAGATTACCCATCACAAATGGAAGTTCTCAATCAGACACAGTAGAAATAAATACCTTTCACTGTTAATATTAATAGCAGGAGATGTAGAGTCAAATCCAGGGCCTAGATCTAAAGATAGATGCAACATCTGCAAAAAAGTATGCACCATGAAACAGAAAGCCATTCAATGTGACACCTGCGATGAATGGTACCATGCATCATGTCTCCATATGAATACACCTGTGTATTATGCCTTAGGCAACAAAGATGCATCATGGCACTGTGTACCGTGTGGGTTACCTCAGTTTACATCAGGACTGTTTGATTCCTTTGATGCGGACACTTCTAACCCATACAACATCTTAAACACCATCCCAAAACCAACTCACCAACCACTAGCCAGATCCACTCCTGTTAAACCTAAATCTACTAAAATTAATACAACAGCCTCACTAAACAAACCTCCTAAAGAAGTAATACCAAAATACCTTAAAACCTTAGTAATAAATTTTCAAAGTATTAGGAACAAAACAGCAGACTTAGAAATTTTATTAGAATGTGAGAAACCAGACATAATTGCAGGAACAGAAACTTGGCTACATCCTGAAATTTATAATGCAGAAATTTTCAATAGTAATTATGAAATTTTTAGAAAAGATAGGGCTGATAATCATGGAGGAGTTCTTTTAGCAATAAAAAACACTCTTATAGCTGAAGAAATTACCTTACCTAACTCAAAAAACATAGAATCTACATTTTGTAAAATTAATACCACCTCAACATCCCTTATAATAGGCAGCATTTACAGACCACCAAATTCTAGTTTAGAATACATGCAGGAACTATGTAATCAGATTACTACACTTAAAGAGACAAATAAAAATGCAGTTTTTTGGATTATGGGTGACTTCAACCTACCTGATATAAATTGGAAAACACTAACCATAGATAAACACCAAAACCTTAAGGACATAAATGAGCTTTTCATAGAAACTTTACACAACCTAAGTTTAGATCAAATCATTAAAAAGCCAACTAGATTAAACAACACATTAGATCTCTTCTTAACCAACAGACCTGGATTAGTAGTTGATTATGATATTATCCCTGGTCTATCAGACCATGAGATCATAAAAATACACAGTCAGATAAAAGCAGTAGCCAATACAAAAACCAAAAGAAAAATCTTACTCTGGAATAAATGTAACCTAACACAACTACACCAAGCTGCATTAAACTTTCAACAAACATTCTTATTAGAAAAAGACATTAACCAACCAGTCGATGACCTCTGGAATTTCATTAAAAACCATCTTAAAAGCATTATAGAAAATCATATACCAACTAAATACACATCAAACAAAATAAATAAATGCTGGTTTAATAATAGACTAAAGAAGCTTTGTAAACAGAAGGAAAACCTATATAGAAAATTTAAAGAAACCAAGGCAGAAAGAGTTTACAAAAAGTATATAAAAATTAAACACCTAACCCAAAAAGTAAGCAGACAGCTGCAGAGTGAATACATAAACAATGTAATATCTAAAGATAACAACAAAAACCTATGGTCATACATTAAGTCTAAGAAAATGGAAACAACAGGCATAGCGCCATCAAAAGATGAACATAACATAATACATAATGATAATGAAACTAAAGCAAACATCCTAAACAAATACTTTGCATGAGCATTCTCAGCCCCAGGAGACAAAGACATATTTCTTAATTTGAACAGAGTAGACAACATAGAAGATTTAGTAGTACAAGAAAATGGAATTAAAAAACTATTAGCCAACACCAAACCAAATAAAGCGTCTGGACCTGATGGTATTCCAGCTAGATTACTCAAAGAACTAAGCAATGAGCTAGCCCCAGTGTTCAAAATACTCTTTCAGGCATCGCTTAACCAGGGCAGAGTACCAAAGGACTGGAAAGAAGCTAATGTCACCCCCCTATTTAAAAAAGGAGAAAAATCTGATCCAGGAAACTACAGACCAGTATCACTTACCAGCATCACATGTAAAATACTAGAACACATAATATGTAGCAACATCATAAACCACTTAGACAAACATAATGTCCTCACCCCATACCAACATGGCTTTAGGAAATATAGATCATGTGAAACACAACTAATAGGACTAATTGATGATTTCTCAAAAGGTTTAGATAATAGTGAACAAATAGATGCTATCTTACTAGATTTTTCCAAGGCTTTTGACAAAGTTCACCACCATAGTTTGCTTAAAAAATTAAAATATTTTGGCATTAACGGTCCACTGCATCAGTGGATTAAAGATTTTCTGATAGGGAGAGAACAAACTGTAATAATAAATGGCTCTAAATCAACACCAATAACAGTAAACTCAGGTGTACCTCAAGGAACAGTCTTGGGTCCACTACTATTTTTAATTTACATAAATGATTTACCAAATTGCATTAGTTCAGGAACAAAAGTCAGATTATTTGCAGACGATTGCATAATATATAGAACAATAAAAACAAAACAAGACACAGATATTTTACAAAGAGAATTAGATGAATTACAGAAATGGGAATCAAATTGGAGCATGTCTTTCCACCCAGAAAAATGTCAGTTGTTAAGAGTAACAAAAAAAATTAAACAAATTAATTCCACTTATCTTATTCATGGCAAACCAGTAACACAGACTAAAAACTCAAAATACCTAGGTGTTATAATAAATGAAAAACTGTCATGGAATCCACATATTGATGAAACTATAAAAAAAATCCAACAAAGCATTAGGGTTTATTAAAAGAAATTTCTATAAATCAAATAAGAACATAAAACTAAAATGTTATTTAACCTTGGTTAGGCCAATAATAGAATATGCATCCACCGTGTGGGACCCCTCAACTCAAGAAAACATTAAGAAACTGGAACAAACACAAAATAGAGCAGTGAGATTCATAACAAACGAATATTTACATTTGACTAGGGTAACACCATTAGTAAAATCACTAAATTTAGAAAGCCTTCAGGACAGAAGACTCAAAAGTAAAGTAGCAATTATACATAAAACACTGAACCATAATCTTCAAATACAAAAACAAAATTTAATAAAATACTCTGAAAGACACAAAAATAAAGGCACATTCCTTGTCCCATATGCTAGGACAAATTTGTACAAATACTCCTTCTTCCCTAGTGCTATTAGAGCATGGAATGGGTTGCCTGAGCTAGCCAGAAAAACCAGTGACTTGGCAGAATTTAAGTCATTGGTTAATATGCATGACTAAATGCATGACGCGTAGGACGTAATCATCTTCTTTTTTGAAGTAACGTCTGTATTATATAAGATAAGATAAGAAGATAGGGGCGTCTAGAAATTCAAAATGCTAATATTCATCGAAATTCGAACTCGAGACTTCTCTGTTGGGAAGCCAAGTGCTTTCCTCTGCACCATGTTTCAAAGTTTTTTTTCTAATATTCAAATGGTACCCATCTGCGTTTTCATTAAGAAATCTGTCTTTTTTAATAGAAAAAAAATATGTTTGTTAAATTATGTGATTTACCGTATAAAAGCTTATACTATCTTTTCGACAAAGATTATTTATTTAAAATTCTACGATTTTATTTCAACTGTGTCAAAGTCGTAATTAAACGAAATATTTCCAGCGCTATGACACTAACGGAGACAATGAAATCTCTAGACAAGAGTACAGAGTGGAAGTAGAATCACACCATATACACAACCAAGAAGTACAACGCGTCCTTCTGCGTTTCTTTGACGAGATTGACTTCAACAACGACGGAGTCCTTGACCAATCAGATTTCAATAAATTCTTCGCCAACGCAGACGCCAACCAGAACAACCTAGTGAATGAGAACGAGTTTACAACGTAAGTACAAAGTGAACGATCAATCAAATCAGCTTCATATAGATAGATAGATAGATAGATAGATAGATAGATAGATAGATAGATAGATAGATAGATAAATAGATAGATAGATGGATAGATAAATAGATAGATAGATAGATAGATAGATAGATAGATAGATAGATAAATAGATAGATAGATAGATTGATAGATAGATAAAGAGTTTGATTGATTGATTGATTGATAGTCTAAGGATTGTTTAAAATGTAATTTTTACCATAAAATTGCAACTATAGCATTTTTTTCTAAATGTTTGATTTGATATTTCATCTATCTAGATACTTCCACCAGTTGACCGGAGGCCCAGTGGTCGGCCCAGCTGTCGGTTAAATCTGTTTTTCATATTAATAAAAAATTTACTTTATTAGGTTAATTAAATGTAAACAATACGATTAAACTTTCATTACAACAATCATTCTGTTATATGTGTTGTGAAAATTATATAAACAAAAGTGTATGTGTATGAATATATTGTATGATTTTTATATCTAGTGGTTTATTTAAAAAATGACGAAAACGATGCATATAGTTTTTTAATGTTTGAATGTTTATTTCCCTAGCCAAAATGCAAGGGAATTTTTTTTTTTTTATTTTTATTTTGGCTGATGATGTCCCTTGTCTTTGTCCAGGTCTTATGTAAGAATGGAGACTGAAGTTTTCATATTAGCTGAAACATTTGCTTCATTTGTTTGTACTCTTATATAAATCTATATTGAAAAAACAAAAAGTTAAGTCTCCCTTTCAGACCTTGCAATCTACAAGGCATATCGGTTTCCATGGGGGATGATTAAATAATTTCTCGTTGGTTAGCCACCCTCCTACGAAAAGGAAATCGAAATCTAAGCCTCTGAAAATCTGATGAAATACCAGACTCTTAGCAAATTGTGGCAGATCAAGCGGCCCTACTGATCCCAAAATACCATATTGACTTCATGGAGGGGGGGGGGCTGTGTGTCAACATCGTTTTAACTATAAATAATGACCAGGACTTTATCTCGATTATCCGAAGCCCTAGCCTTGTATCTCGAGGATAGGTCAAGACAGTCACATTAAATAGTGTTCTTGGAGATGATACATAGTGGCTCTACGACTGAAGAAGTCCTATAACATATTGTTGATGCAAAGATCAACAAGCTTAATTATCTATATCTATAAATAGAAAGTTTGTCTTACCGATACGAGGTCATCTGAAAATGTTGAAAAACAAACTTTCTTTGTTATTATTTTTGTTAAATATTATTTCTTTTCCTTTTTTTAATGTGCTCAGAGAAAATCAGACTTTAAAAAAAAATATTTTAAAGCATTTTAACGACCCACAATAGAAGAAGAGCAGCTTTGACATTTACGTAAAATATCCATACAAGAATATTGAAAGTTTCCTTTCCCCTTTTAGACGTTGCGGTCAATGGGGCAGAAAAGTCAATTTGTTTCTTTGGCCAACTGTTAAAGAGTAGAGTGTCATGTGGCCAGCAAAACTATTAAACGCTTTTACTTTCCCGAATTAAAGTCAGGTACCAATTAGAGGTGGTGCCCCAAAAATCATTAAATTAAAAATCCAAGTCTTCCCTAGATTCAAACCCTTGACCACGGGTTTGGAAGCCAAGCGCTTAACAACTTAGCCAAGGCGCCCCAAGTTTTCTTCGTTTGTAACTTAATACTGTCGCAGCCTTCTTTTTCTAAAATTCACGATTGTCCTACTTATAAGATGAAACAACGTCTGTTCCGTAAAATATTTTGATTAAAAAAAAAACTTTCTTGATTATAATTTAAGCACCGATTTATAACAAGATGAAAATATAATACTTGTTGTATCTTAAAAAAGCTAATATCTGGCATCACAACCTCATCACAACCTCTTCACCTTTATTAGAACAGTTTTCCCAATTTGAGAAATGTTGATTTAAAACTGATAGTTTTAGTCTTAGTGTCAACTTGTACAAGATTTTCCGTCAGATCGTAGTTAAACCTGTATTGAAAAACCTGATGACTATTTTATTGTTGACCAAAGTATTGACCCAGTGACGTAGCTAGGGTGAGGATGGGGGGGGTTCTAGTTTAAAAATCTCACCTTGCCCCTACTTTAAGGAGTCACCCAAAGGTGTGGCAGAAATGTAAGTAAAGTAAAGTTTCTCTTTCAGACCTTGTGATCTATAGAGCAGATGATGTAAAGGTCATCTGTTTCTGTGGCCTACGGTTAATGAGGGTGTCATGTGGCCAGCACAACGACCAACCGCCTTTACTTTTCCCTACTAACGTTAGGTACCCACTAAAGCTGGATGGACTCAGAGGCGCCCGAATATCCTGAAGTTAAAAATCCCAGTCTTTACCAGGATTCGGACCCCGGACCCCGGTTCGGTAGCCAGCGCTTTACCGATCAGCCACCGCGCCTCACGTCAGAATTTTGATTTTACATTAAATATTTTTGCCTATATCTAATTTCATGATGTCAAAAGTCAAAATGAAAGGACTCTAAAGAGGTGAATCCACCGGACCCTAAATCACTGTATTGACCTAATTAGACTAATTTAACTAATTCAACTAAAACTTTTACATCAATCTACACTAATTGGTTTATTGTTTTAAATTGATTCCTTTTATTGTTAGGAAAAAGAAATCTTATCTTATCTTCTTATCTTATATAATACAGACACTTCAAAAAAAGAAGATGATTACGTCCTACGCGTCATGCATTTAGTCATGCATATTAACCAATGACTTAAATTCTGCCAAGTCACTGGTTTTTCTGGCTAGCTCAGGCAACCCATTCCATGCTCTAATAGCACTAGGGAAGAAGGAGTATTTGTACAAATTTGTCCTAGCATATGGGACGAGGAATGTGCCTTTATTTTCGTGTCTTTCAGAGTATTTTATTAAATTTTGTTTTTGTATTTGAAGATTATGGTTCAGTGTTTTATGTATAATTGCTACTTTACTTTTGAGTCTTCTGTCCTGAAGGCTTTCTAAATTTAGTGATTTTACTAATGGTGTTACCCTAGTCAAATGTAAATATTCGTTTGTTATGAATCTCACTGCTCTATTTTGTGTTTGTTCCAGTTTCTTAATGTTTTCTTGAGTTAAGGGGTCCCAAACGGTGGATGCATATTCTATTATTGGCCTAACCAAGGTTAAATAACATTTTAGTTTTATGTTCTTATTTGATTTATAGAAATTTCTTTTAATAAACCTTAATGCTTTGTTTGATTTTGTTATAGTTTCATCAATATGTGGATTCCATGACAGTTTTTCATTTATTATAACACCTAGGTATTTTGCGTTTTTAGTCTGTGTTACTGGTTTGCCATGAATAAGATAAGTGGAATTAATTTGTTTTAGTTTTTTTGTTACTCATTGGACATGATTTCAACTTGACCCGAGTGTGGGAGAAATAACTTGTGAGTTGTTAAAGGTTTTGTAAAAAAAAGAAAATAATATACCTGAACTCGATTTCGAGGGTTCAAGGCTCCTCAAGCAAACATACAAAACTCTGAGCCAGCGAAGTGCTTATGAAAAAGAAGGTTTTATATTTACCTATTTTTAGTTTTAAATTTTAAAGCGGCGACCAATTTCTCTGATAGGGACTAATTTAACTGATACTACCGCTGTCACGTGTTTATTGTGTTTATTTGACTTGGAGTTCTTGATGCTATAAACTTGTGACATATGTGGGTTCGGAGGTGCCTTGATTATAGTTCAAACACTTTAATAATCAATGAAGTAACAAAGTGTTGATATGTTTCTTGAGTTTTAATTATTTAAAACTTGAACTTGAAACAATAAATGTATGTACAAAGATATATAAAACAGATACAGGATTCAGTGAAAATGTTCAATAAAATGAGTAAATATTTACTTTAAAACTTAGCGACTTCTAAGCCTAACTTTCTAGCTCTCTCCCTGTTTCAAGCTAACACTCCGCTTTTATATCTTTCTTTAGAATCAAGAACCGTGACATCTCAATACCCATCCTTGACTCGTTTACATTTAATTTTCCCCTTAATTGTTTCTGTAATTTAACCTACGCCAATTATGTCTCCCTGCTGTAGCCTTGAACCAAGTTTTAATCGGCGTCCTTCTGGCATTAAAGCGCGAGCGCGCTGACCCGATTTGGGATAGGTACAATGTCCCATTCTGTGAACAACGAGGTGTCACTAGGAACTCATTTGTAATTTAAGCTATGTTAATTTTGTAACCCTGCTGTAGTCTTGAACTAAGTTTTAATCTGTGTTTTTCTGGCATTTAAGCGTGGGTACGCTGACCTGGTTTGAGATAGGTACAATGTCCTCATTTTGTAAACAATGAGGTGTCACTAGGGACGTGACATATACCCCCCTCTTCCTAAGCGGGATGCATGTTGAGTAAAACGGAACCGCTCAATCTTACATATAATAATGTTACCAACGTACAAAGGTATTACAGATACTTCTTCCATGTATAAAAATAATATTCAATAATAGGCAGTATTCTAGTTTTAGAATTCTTCACAATAATAACATATGTAAGCATGGCAAATACAGAAAAAGAAGATATATTATAGTAATAAAATGAATGTCATAAAACTTGAAATCTTCCATTCAATGGGAATATTAAAATACATATACATTTCATATATAATCATTTTTAGTCAATGTATGAATCAAATTTTAAATGAAAACAAAGTGTACAAGTTATGTTACTGGTAGTTGCAATCTAAGTACATCTTGATAGGGTGTCTGCTAAGACATTCATCTTCCCTGGGATTGTTTTGACTGTAAACTGGTAGTCTGTTAGCATTAAACTCCATCGTGTTAATCTGCTGTTAGCCAGTTTTTTAGTGTTTAGAAATTGGAGAGGAAAATGGTCTGTAAGTAGGTTGAATGGTTTGCCTAACAGATACTTGGTAAAGCGATTTATGGACCAAACTATCGCTAAACACTCTCTTTCAATTGTAGAGTATCTGGTTTCTGCTGGTAACAATTTCCTGCTAATATAGAACACGGGATGTAGTGTTCCATTGTGCTCTTGCATTAAACAGGCTCCGATCGCTTCGGAGGACGCGTCCGTCGCAAGGTGGAATGTTTTGTTTTGGTCTGGTAACTTGAGAATGGACGCGTGTGAAAAGGTGTCCTTGATTCTCGTTATAGTGTCTTCCAGTTCTTGTGAATGAAATACTTTGTTTGGTTGACCTTTCCTGGTAAGGTTTGTCAAGGGTGATGTGAGAGTCGTGTAATTAGGTATGAAACATCGGTAGAAATTGCATAGTCCTAGTATACTCCTGATTTGTTTCTTTGTCTTAGGCACTTGCATGTCTAATATTCTCTTGATGATTTCATCTTGAGGTTTTAAAGAGTTGTAGCTTACTTTATTACCTAAAAATGTTACTTCATTCATGGCTAGTTCCATTTTGCTTGGTTTGATAGTGAAGCCATGCTGTCTTAGTTCATGAAAGATTTCTTTTAGTCCTTGCAAATGTTCTTCCCAAGATTTGTGAAAGATACATATGTCGTCTATATATGAAACAGTATCTTTTCTTTGTCCGAATAGTCGGTGTATTGCTCTGTTGAATGTACTACTGGCATTGACTAAACCAAATGGCATGTAGTTAAATTGGAATAGTCCGAATGCAGTAGTGAAAGCTGTGTATGGTTTACATTGTTCTTTCATTGGAATTTGGTAATATCCCCTTGAAAGATCTATTTTTGTAAAAAATTTTGCTTCAGCAAACTGTGTCATGAGATCTTCTGGATTCGGCATAGGGTAAGAGTCTAGGCAAGTAATTTTGTTGAGTTGCCTAAAGTCTACACACATTCTAGGTGTTGTAGCATTGTGTCGTTTCACAAGTACGATAGGTGCTGCGTAGGGCGAATTTGAATGTTCAATTATGCCTTGTTGTAGTAATTGATTGATTTCTTTTTGTAGAAAGTCTCTATAATGTATTGGGACTGGATATGGTCTTTGTTTTGTTGGTTTGTCGCTAGTCAAATTGATCTCATGTTCAATAACTGATGTTTTGCCTGGAACGTCGGTAAAAATGGATGAGTAGTCCTTTAGTATCTCTGATACTTCTTGCTTCCTTGGACATGGTAGATTGTTCAAGTTTATGTCTTTCCATGATTCTGTTTGTGTCGATATTGGATTCGGGAGTATGAGTTCTTGTGTATCATTTGAATCACTTTCTTGAAGAATAGTCAAACATGTAATTGTGTCTTGCACTGTTTCATTTTCTTGTATTTCTTCATTATATTTATGTAGCATATTGATGTGATAGACTTTCTTTTTGTTGTTTATTTCAATTTCATAGTCTACATCTGTGATTTTCTTGGTAACTAAAAATGGTCCTTGCCACTGAATAAAAAATTTGTTCTTTTTATCTGGCAATAATAGTCTCACTTTATCTCCTGGTTCTAATTTTCTTAAAGTTCTGCTTTCGTTGACTCGTCTTTGGGTAGCTATGTTGGCTTTTGCTGTTTCTTGTTTAGATTTTTGACATGCTTGTATGACCATATTTCGAGTGTCTATGACATGTTGAAATGCTGTTTTTGTTGCTGTTGCATTCTGTCTTGGTGCCATTAATGATTCTTTTAGTGCTGCCATAGGTCCTCTCGGATTTGCGCCGTAGAGCATTTCAAATGGCGAAAAACCTGTAGTTTCTTGCTGACTTTCTCGGTATGCAAAAAGTGCTGCTGGTATTAAAAGATCCCAATTTTGTGGGTTGTCATTGGCTATTTTTGATATGATTTGCTTCAAACTAGAATTCATACGCTCGCAGAGCCCGTTACTCTGTGGGTGGTAAGCCGTTGTAAATTTCATCTTTATTTTGTACATGTCCATGAATGCTTTCGTAATTTCCGCTGTAAATTGTCCCCCTCTGTCGCTTAGTATCACCTCTGGTAGTCCGGTTCTGGAGAAAATTTCTGACAAGGCTCTGGTAATGTCAATAGCTGTTATGTTGACTAGTGGTATTGCTTCTGGCCATCTTGTACATGTATCAACTAAAGTAAGTATGTATTTATGATTTCTTGCTGATTCAATTGGTATGGGTCCAATAATGTCGACTGCGACTTTCTGGAATGGTTTGTCAGTGAGTTCTACAGTTTGAAGGGGTGCTTGAGTGTGCCTACCTTTAGGTCCTTTCATTTGACAAATATGACATGTACTGACGAACTTCTTCACATCTTTCGTTATGCTTGGCCAATAGAAATGTTGTAGAATTCTTTTCTTTGTTCTGGATACCGCCATATGTCCAGAAAAAGGTTTGCTGTGTCCTGATTCAATTATTGTCTTTCTGTAGGTTTGTGGTACGACTATTTGATCAATGATTTCATTTTTGTTTTTGCTTCGTTTCATAAGCATTCCGTTGTCAAGATATGGTTCATTGTTTGATTCTGGATTTATATTGGTCTGTGCTTTCTTGTATAGTCTTGATAAAGTTGGATCTCTCTTTTGTTCATCTTTAAATTCTTCAGTGTTGAATTCAGGCGGGATGTTTGAATGGCTAGTCATTTCATTTTGATTAGTGCTTTCTTGATCTGTAGTTTCCTTGGTTGCGTTATCATTTTGTTGATTTGAATTTGATTCATTCTGTAGATTTTCTGATTCTAATTGTTCTTTTGCCATTGACCTTGTAATGACTGCATTACATTCTTGGCTTACTTTTATGGCTTTCGACCAGTCTTGTAAGTCTCGTTGAGTGCAATCACGGACTCCTTTAATGTTGCCGATCAACAAATTTACAGGTAAATTGTCTGATACTAGTGCTTCTACATCACCACTGTAGAAAGGTGTTGTAATGTTAATTTCTGCTACAGGTAGATTGCTGACTGTACCATTGAAAGCTGTAGCCGCAACATATTTGCCTGTGTATTGATGAGTCTTGACGAATTTTGAATGTACGACCACAGACGTCGAACCTGTGTCTCGAATCACTTCCTCTTTCTGGTTTCCAACTAAGCCTGGATAGTATTCTAGACCTTTAGACTTGGTAACTATAGTCATTGTTGTGTGGTCAGATCTAGGTTTTCTGTTGTAGAATTTGTTTTGATTACCATAGTTTTGGTTTCTTGTAGATTGTGGCTGGTACCTGGATGCTTGTTTTTCTTTGGATCTGTCACTTGGGTAGTTTTGTTTCTTTCTACATTCGTTAGCGTAGTGACCCTTAAGATGACAGTAACTGCATTCTATGTCTCTGGTTTTACATTGTGAAGCATAATGTCCTTTGAAATTACAGTTTGTACACATTGGCGTTCTTTCAGGTTTTGAGAATCGTGGTGTTCTGGTTTCTTTGGTATAACAGATGAAATTTTCTTCTGCAGACTGTTTAATAGGTTTGTTTGGATATGCTGCCCTAAATTGTCGTACTATTTGAGTCAAAGTTTGAATGTCTTTTGGTTGTCTTTCAATGATAAAGGATTGAATATCTTCTGAGTGTGCATGTGTAATGGCATCTATGATGACATGCTCTCTCAGATTTTCGTATGAGTTTTCTATTTTTGACAAGGAGATCCACCTATCAAACCACATGGTCATGTTTGATACAAATATTAATGGATCATCTTCTTGTCGAGGCCTTTCTGTATAGAACTTTTTTCTGTATGCATCTTGTGTAGCGCCATACTGTCTCAGGAGTGCTTCTTTGACATTGCTATAGTTGTCTAGTTCGTGCGCTGGAAGTTGAATGCAAATATCTATGGCTTTACCTGTAAGAAGGCTCATGAGAGTTCTAGAGTATTGTTCTTCAGGCAGACCTGATGCTTTGGCTAGTTCTTCGAAACGCATCAGATAAGAATCAATATTGTCTTTCGATTCTTGAAAATTTGCCATTTTTGACATTTGTTTATATTTGTCAAAACCTGCAGACTTTTGTTGGGCATTCGCTGCTTCTGTTTGTGCCTGAGCTAATTGTATGTCTTTTTCTTTTATAAGGCGTTCTTCTTCTTTCATTCGGCGTTCATGTTCCATCTCTTCTTTTCGTTGAGCTAATACTTTCTTTTCATGGTCTTCAAGCTCTTGCTTTGCCCATTGTAGCCTTTCTGGTTTAGGCATAGCTAATTCTTTGGCCATCTCCAGAAAATCTTGTAGTGTTAACATTTTGGCTGCCATGGTAATTCAGTAGCAAGTAGTCGTGTACTTGTTAACTTGATAGTTGAATATAAATGATTGTCGTTACTCGAAAGTAGACTTGAATATACTTCGATTAAAATGTTCTTGGGTTATTTTTATTTAGAAGAGACACACAATAAATAGTTCAATATTTCACCTTATAAATCGTCGTTATAAGATGATTATTGTAGATGATTATTGATAATATGATTATCACTTGTAGTTACCACTTGATTAGGCAATTTGAGAACAATTACTTGTCGCTAGTAAGTAAATATACAAGGCGATCTAAGTTGATAGATCAAGCCTGTAAAATGACGTAAGGTTGTACTGACCTTGTCATAAAGACATGTGGTAGACTTGAACGTGAAGTTTTCTTAGTAGTGAGAGGCTGAGTAGTGAAGTAGAACTATCGTCTGTAGTTCTAGTTTGTTGCAACACAACTGTCAAAGAGTTGTTTCGATGGTTGCAGGTTGGTTATCATGGCAGACGTCAAAGGTTGCCAGATGAAAGTACTGATCACGTTGATGAATAAATTCGTTGTACATACAGCCGTCGGAGGTGTCAATTTATGTCACGTGTTTATTTGGCTAGAAGTTCTTGATGCTATAAACTTGTGACATATGTGGGTTCGGAGGTGCCTTGATTATAGTTCAAACACTTTAATAATCAATGAAGTAACAAAGTGCTGATAGGTTTTCTTGAGTTTTAATTATTTAAAACTTGAACTTGAAACAATAAATGTATGTACAAAGATATATAAAACAGATACAGGATTCAGTGAAAATGTTCAATAAAATGAGTAAATATTTACTTTAAAACTTAGCGACTTCTAAGCCTAACTTTCTAGCTCTCTCCCTGTTTCAAGCTAACACTCCGCTTTTATATCTTTCTTTAGAATCAAGAACCGTGACATCTCAATACCCATCCTTGACTCGTTTACATTTAATTTTCCCCTTAATTGTTTCTGTAATTTAACCTACGCCAATTATGTCTCCCTGCTGTAGCCTTGAACCAAGTTTTAATCGGCGTCCTTCTGGCATTAAAGCGCGAGCGCGCTGACCCGATTTGGGATAGGTACAATGTCCCATTCTGTGAACAACGAGGTGTCACTAGGAACTCATTTGTAATTTAAGCTATGTTAATTTTGTTTCCCTGCTGTAGTCTTGAACTAAGTTTTAATCTGTGTTTTTCTGGCATTTAAGCGTGGGTACGCTGACCTGGTTTGAGATAGGTACAATGTCCTCATTTTGTAAACAATGAGGTGTCACTAGGGACGTGACAACCGCATTAGTCAGTTCGTATACCGTATGGGAGACGAACGTGTGCCAAAGGCAGTCTTGTTTTGTGAGCTAAAAGAGCTACGGAAACGTTTCAAAGACCAGCTTAGGCGCCATCTTGCCTTAGCTGACATCAAAGAGGGCACCTGGTTACATGCGGCCTCAGGTCGAGACAGCTGGAGATCACTCACAAAGGCTGCAAGATACACATTTCAGACCACAAGAAAATCCGCTGCCGAGGACAGACGCAGACGGCGAAAAGAAAATCTAAATTGACCACCTGTGGACAATGGTTATGCTTGGTCTGAGTGTGGCAAAATATGTAGGTCACAGCTTGGAATGCAAAGCCACCGAAAATACTGCATTCTTCGCTAATCTTCGGACTTGAACATAGGCCTTATTAATGATTTGATCCATTAAAGGTTTGAGGAAATGACAAAAATTAACAACAAGTGAAAATAAATATATCTGAATATGTAGAACAAACATTGACATATGAACCTCAAAACGAGGAACAAACATCAATATAAAACACTGACATGAAGAAAAAACTTCAACAGATGAACTTGAACGTGAGAAACATTAACACATTCAAAAACAAATTTTTAAAATTAGATTTAATCTAAATAATAGTATCTTCATGCTCCATGCTAGGTGGTTTGAAGGTCGATTTTCATATGCCTGATTTCTAGATTTCGAATCTCAGTCTTTTATGTATTGCATAATTTTAACCCTAACCGTTGAATTGAATCGAAAAAATCTTGGAAGACAACAGCCACCCGCTCCATCAGAACTACGTCAGGTCGTCGCGAAGCGGGCGACTGCTGTCAATCCAAACAAGAACGGAGCGGTAAAAAACTGGTTTGTACCTCACTCGGTCAGACTCTATGACCGCCACTCAATCATCAGGGAACTTGAAATGCTCCAAGATACCTGTGTGTAGTCGCTGAATGAACTCTTTATGTTGTCTGTTGTATTTATGTGTATTTTTCTGTTGTGTTGTCTTTATAAGAGAAACGAGTCATTGTAATCACAACAAATTTCCGTAAGGATCAATAAAGCAGTCTTAATCTTAGTCTTAGAATTGACACATCCAGTTGGATACTTAATACTGCAAATAATTTTGATACAAAAAAGAGATTAGAGTAATGAACAACATATTTTGCTACGAAAATTAATGAATAACAGCTTTCACATTTACTAGCGATAAAGAAACAGCTTTCAATTTTTCTACTTTTATATAATTGTAACTCAATGCCTTTTTTAGACTTGAAAAGGCACTTAGTTATTTAAAATATGGGGCCTCTTTGAAATCTTCTATGAGTAAAGATGTATGTCAGAGCTAATTATTTATTAAGTTTGTGCTCATGGGCGTAGCCAGAGGGTTTGGGGCTCAACCCTTTTCCACCCAATGAAATACCCATCCCTTGGGAGGGGGAATTTTGTGACTAATTTTTTGCTTTGATTTTTCTTATTTTATGAGAGATTTAAAGGTTCAACCATCATTTGGCCCAGCATAGCCAATGGGGTTTTGAATTTAAAATCCCCTTCCAGGGTTTTTTGCAGTTAAACCCTCTCTTCCATCAAAAAAATGCAAACGACAATCACCCAATTCCAAGAGCGTAGCCAAGAGGGCTTTTGTGTTTAAACCCCCCTCCAGAAGAATTGAGTTTAAAACCACACTCCAGCTGGGTTTGAAGCTAAAACCACCTCTTCAATATTAAAAGCAAATTACACATTCAAAATTCTATAATCGTAGTCAAAAGGGGGGGGGGCGAGCTAGTTTAAACTCCTCTCCTCCAGATAGTTTTGAGTTTAAAATCCCCCTACAGATAGTTTTGAGGTTGAAAACCCACTCTTCAATATTATTCTAAAGCAAAATGCAATCGCCAAATTTTGTGAGCGTAGCTACGTGGGTTTTGAGTTTGTTTAAAAACACCTCCAGAGATTTTTTAGTTTCCATCCCTCCGACAGATGGTTTTGACGATAAAACTTCCCGCATTGATATAAAATCTAAAGATAACTACAGTCACAAAATTCCAAGAGCGTAGCCAAGAGAAGTTACAAATTTTACCAGTCACTGGGCTCTATTGATAAAGTGCAGTAATAGCATGAAAGTCATTTGACGAAATTGAAAAAAAAAGTGTGGTTTAACTAATAAGCCTAAGATCGATTTTAGGAGTCAGTTAAAGAGATCGGGTCTCAATCAAGGAAATCCGATGCCGAAATGGGAGTTGACCACTTAGGTTGTGATTGTGACAGATTTTGCTTGAAGTTTGCAAGACATGTTCTCCGACAAATGAATTAAGTATAATAAGAGTTGAGAAAACATAGAGGCCATTACGAGAAAAGTGCAAACATGGCCGTCGTAGTATAACTTGTAAAACGAAAAGAACGCTACACTTAATAACTATAAACAACCACAACACTATAACACTAGTTTCATCAGTCCATTTATTTACACATACTCATAGTACGAGATTACACAACACTCTGATATGAACTTTCTTACCAATGGGAATAACTCTACATACTAATAACAAACACATACACATAAAACACAAAGTCAACATAACTTGGCGTCATACTTTCATGGAGGTCCTTAGATAAGTGGACATCAGGTCGGAAGAAGCTGCAGACACTGCCAGTAAAGATTGTTAAGGAGACAGCTTGCTGCCCAATGTGCCGAACGGCGCGGGAGGACCTAACTCTAAGTAAGAATAGCAGTTTATGTTTATAAACTAAAAAATTTTAATAGCGGGATAATATAATGTACTGTAGATACCTCAAAATATTTTTTAAAATACCGGAACTAATGTCTGGCTTCATCCCTAAACGCTCTCCCAGACCTCCTTGATGGCAAGGGCGGAGAGTTTACAGTTTCTCCACTAACTCCAAGAAGCTATTGTAGGGTACATTAAACGTCTTTCGAAAGAATGAAGGGTCAGAATGTAATAAAGATTTATTATTGACACACAAACATTTACATATATACATATGGCGGGGTTGGGGAAGAAAAAATCCTGGCTACACACCCATGTTTGTGTTACCTATTAGCAAATCCGGTCCTGGGTTAACTTAACCTATGATTGAGAAAAAAAAACGTTTATTCTATGTTAATTTACGTTTCAATATCCGTTCGCACTTTCACAAAAAAACAAACTCTTAGAAACACTCAAGGCCTTTCAATCCCCAACCGTAAGATTATAAAATAAAAAACTTTCTGGGACGCTTGACTCCTGAGTTGGAATGCTAGTTGTTTGATGAACCTGTGCCGGAACAAATGAAAACATCACGCACACAGCAGAGGTGACTTTTTGTTTGTCAGAAAGTATAAATAACTCAGTTGTACATGTCTACCAAACCAGGTTCACTAGTCTCTGACGCAGTGGTGTGATAGGTCCTTGAAGGTAAAACTAAGCAATTCGGTAATTAGATTTTGTAATTTTTTGCATAGTGCTGAAATAGATTTTGGCTGCATTACTAAAGTCCAGCGTGTCAGATCGTTATTGACTTAAAATATTTAAAACATTGGAGTTTTATGATAGTATTGGCGTTTTCGACTTTTAAGAAAACATTGATTAGAGTTTATGTAGAAATGTATTTGTTATTTTAATGGTAGAGAAAACATGCATTTTTTTGTTTGGCTCCTTTTTTTTTCTTCAAGAGCTGAGTCCAATGCAAGAGCTGAGTCCAATGCAAGAGCTGAGTCCAATGCAAGAGCTGAGTCCAATGCTTTTTAACTGGCGACATATTTCTTTGTCCCCTTCTTTCTCCAAAAAGTGTGGTCTAGAACTATGACTTCCCAGCAGTCAACGTCCATGCTCACTGCTTTGACTTCGCGTTTGCTTATATGCACATATCGGTGATAAAAACAATCAGCTTTTCTTGTGGCCATCGCAAGTTTTCCATAAAGGTGTTTACATAGACAGACATAAAACTAAAGTTGTAAACATTATTTGAAGTTTCTATTCTATCAATCTCCATAGAATCATGTTTATCTACACATTATTGATCTGCCTGCCAATGTTGGCCATTGGCCAACCAGATCTTTTGGCCACTCAAGAGTTCACCAGATTTGATGTTGATGCCGATGGTAACATTGAGCCAAGAGAAGTCCAACAGTACTTTATGGTTAGTTATTTATTCTGTTGATAGTATAATTAATCGTTATAAATGGTTCTTGAATTTGGCCGTTAATGAACCAGACATATTGTTAATTATTTAACACTAAGTGACACTCTTTTTATTTTGTTTGTTTTACAAGTTTTAAACGATCCATTAGAAAAGAAGTTTATAACGTCCTTGACCCAAGTCCTTCGGGACGACAGGGGATGTTATAACGTCCTTGACCCAAGTCCTTCGGGACGACAGGGGATGTTATAACGTCCTTGACCCAAGTCCTTCGGGACGACAGGGGATGACATCGTTAAGAGTTCAAACTCAGGATCATCAGAAGACAATTTGAAACATATTCAATTAGAGCAGCAAGCTTTCTTTTTTTTTTGTTTCAATCTTTTAACAACAAACTATAATGATCAGTTTATACATATTTATTTATTTATATGGAATCCACATTGGCTTTTTACTAAGACGTTTGCATTTTTTAATAGGAACAATTTTTAGTTTAAATTTTTCATCAACTGTGTCAAAGTCGTACTTTAACGAAATATTTCCAGCGCTATGATACTAACGGAGACAACGAAATCTCCAGACAAGAGTACAGAGTGGAAGTACAATCACACCACATCAACAACCAAGAAATTCAACGGGTCCTTCTGCGTTTCTTTGACGAGATTGACTTCAACAACGATGGAATCCTTGATCAATCAGATTTCAATAAATTCTTCGCCAACGCAGACGCCAACCAGAACAACCTCGTCAACGAAAATGAGTTTACAACGTAAGTACAAAGTGAACGATCAATCAAATCAGCTTCGTATAGATAGATAGATAGATAGATAGATATATAGATTGATTGATTGATTGATTGATTGATTGATTGATTGATTGTACAAAGTAAACGATCAATTACATTACCATTATATTAAGTCGTTTCTACCAACAAAAAATATATACTTTTAATTATCTTTTGTCTTGATAAGTGAATAGATAGATAGCTAGATAGCTTGACCATAGCAGTATTTTCTAAGGAAAAACTTTACTGAGTTAAATGTTTTATATTTCATCCATCTAGCTACTTCCACCAGTTGACCGGAGGCCCAGTGGTCGGCCCAGCTGTCGGTTAAATCTTTCCGGTTTTTACATTGATTTTATTCGGTGAATTTGATGTAAACAAAACAATTAAACTTTTATTTTAACAATCATACTATCATATGTTTTGTGGAAATTATATGAACAGAAGTGTATGTATATGAAGGCCTTGTATGATTTTTATATCTACTAGTGTATTTAGAAAATGACGAAACCTACGAATATAGTTTTAAGTACCAGGCGACCGAGCCTCGCTCAGTTAAATAATTTCCTTCGGAAGGATGTATACCCAAAGTAATTTTGGGAATATTTTTGTAATTACGAAAATGAACGCTCGGGTAAAGACCAACAGTGTAAAGAGTTACTTTCGTATATCTGTTTACTTCTTGATGTACTTGGCGATTCAATAGAAAGTCTCTTTTTCATTTTTTTCTACTATCTAGAAACAACACAGCACACGTCATTTCCTTTTACATTGCATGTTTTGCGTAGAACTGTTGGCCTATTGTTGGCTTGGAAGAAAGTCTTTGCAGTGTAACTTCTCAAATGGTTATGTTCAGACATTTTAATGCTGCAATTAGTATATTCATTATGGCTTTTGTACGAAACATCAAGTGACTCAAAATTTCTACGTTATAGGGTAAAACATTTACTTTTTAACAAAGTAAAATGGCACATTTTTTCCAAAGAGACTTAAAATCATTGCGTTAATATACTAAAGAAGCGTTTTCATGGGGCGTCTCTGTTACGCCGACCACCTTTCAGCTTACTAAAAAAGATTGTCTTTGGCATTTATTCGTCCCCCATACCGGAGTGCCCTGCCCAGCTTTACTGTCAGACTATAAGAACCTCATGCCGGGGTTTTATTGAGGATTATAGTTCAATTAAAAGAGGCGGCAGCGTACGAAAAGTCGTTTACCGCGAGCTGGATATCATTTTCAGTGTGAGCAAGTAAGGCGTAGAGAAGCTGTGTTGTGACCAATTCCTTTGTTTTGGTATGGGACAGTAGACTTCGAAGCTTGAACACATTGTAATAGTTCACCAGTAAATAACAACAAAGTAAAAGCTACCTACACGTCTGAGCTCAATTAAAGTGTAAACAATTTATAAAGCATTTAAAACACAACTAATCCTACATTGGCAAATTTAATAACATTATTTCTCTTCCATAGTTTCATAATAAATCAATCTGCAATAAGATGGTTCGCAAATGTTTACTTAGACCAATTGAATTATGAAACTTGTTCTTGTTTGCTGTAAGCCTAATGACGTAAGCGTTTTTTTAAAAAGTTTTTTTCCCCTGTGACGTCATGGAAAATATACCTTTATCAAATATTTTAGCCAAAATTAATTAAACATTTTCAACGGTCGACCTTGAGTTTTCCCCTTGTGGCCAATAAGCAAATCGTTAGGGTCTTTATTGAAATAAAATTGATGTATATTGTTGTAAACCTGTTCCTCCAGACAAACTACTTTTTTTCCTAACAAGGCCACTGGGATGATAAGTCTAGGGATTCCTGTTAATCTGGCTGCCTGTCTCACCCCCCACGACACCGGCAAAATCTAGTTTTCCTGGCTCTGAGATTGGGTGATGGCTTGCTGGCTTCCTAATCTATATCTTCCTCTCCGACGGCCTGCAAATCTTCAAGTAGAGTTTCGTTGAATGTTGCCTGGAGCATCGCAGTTCCAGCATCGAAAGACCGGTCTGTTTTATCTGGGCATTTGCTGAGACCACCGGTCATCTGTAGTTTCCACCACCTGTATGATTCTATGCGTGAGGTCCTCATCCTAAACATTGAGCCCCCGACTGAAATGTTTCGTTTTCGCTGTGTCATTAGCTGCCTCAAAAGATAATGCGTATATTAAAATCGCTTGTCTCTATACAGCCCCAAGAGAAAGAAAGGGAAGTTCACCGAAATTACAGAAGGACTGGGAAGGGCCTTCAAACCATATGCGAAATAGTGCACCTAGATCGGTTGCACTGTTATTGTGGAGATAATGGAGTCTGTTCGGGACGCACAGACATAGGGAGAGGGCAATGTTGTAATCCTATTCCCCCCGACTAACTATTTTTTCCACGTGAGAACTTTCTGAATTTTGTTTACGCTGTGGGGCGAAAATGACCTGAGCGACTGTGTTGATGTGTTAAGTAACTAGAGTTATGATCGTTTTCCTTTTATTGGTGTTTGTGAATCGGGCTATGTAAATTTCATTAGGAGTATTGTTAAATTACTTCTTCTTAGTGGGGGCATTGACTGTCCATAGTTGGATTGTGCTTCTCCAATCAAAAAGATATCGGCGACCTGAGAATCGGTGAGTTAACTTTCTTTAGTCCACTCCCTAGTTGTAACATAAATAAATAAATATAAATACACACGCACATATATATATATATATATATATGTAGTAAAATAGCCCTCTTAAGGGTATTGGATGTATATTTTAAAGTTAATTACTCTAACCGCAATGCGATTGAGCTTGCGTGTTTCTCTTTATTGGCTGATGATGTAAAAATGGCGGCTGAAATTTTAATATGAACTGAAACATTTTCTTAATTATATTAATATTGAAATTTTAAAAAAAAAGTGAAGTCCCTCTTTAAAACCTTGCAATGGAGAACGATTGAAGAGGTTCTACTTAGCTTTGTTTGGCCACCCTCCTAGGAGTAGGAAACTTGATTCCAAACTTCTAAAAAAACAACAACCTGAAATATAAATATCAGACGGTTGTGACCCTTAGCAGATTGGGGCATATCCTGCGAAGCAACTGCTTTCAAACTATGGTATATTTGCCGCTCCTTTGGTCACATCAGCTTCGTGGAGAGGTGTGGGGATGTGTGGGAAGCATCGTTCTAACCATAAATAATGCCCAGGGTTTTATCCCGTTTATCCAAAGCCCTAGCCTTGAATCTCGGGAATAGTTCAACACAGTCACATGAAAAAGTGTTTTACGAGAAAAAAACATAATTGTTCTACGACTGAAAGAGGCCAAAACATGTTACCAGGTAAGTCAAGCCTTTTCCGGGTCAAAGAGTCATGAATGGAAAATTACTCGACTCTTAATGACATTTCGATTGTACTGCATAGCTATGTGAAATACTGCACTCCTTAACAATTTTTAGACTCGACGACAAGCTTTTTTTTTACCGTATATTCCCACATATACGCAGCATACGTGTATAAACCGCACAAATTACAAACTAAGTGAAAATTAAATCGTACTACCCGCACCCTTATATGCAAAGCGTGACTAGCCGTAAACTACAGGTACATAAAGCACTATCATAGGTCATACTCGTTTTCTTGGGGTCTATAGTGAGATTTTCATAAAGCTATCCATGTTTTATTTCACAACAGTATAGCTAAACAGGAGGTATAAAGAACACCGGTAGGTCCAGAGTTCCCGTGGTACTATATATTTGTGCCATAAAAGTATATTGCTATAACTTAGCAATTAACCTCAACGAAAGTGATATAAAACAGAACGTTTAATAATCATTTATAAACTACATCTAGAGCCAAACTTAGAATCACATCTCAGGCCTTCTTGTTTACATCGCTAATCATCGGCCATCTTCCTTCCTCTGTTCTCTATCGTGTCCTCTGGTGCACAATGTCGTGCCAAATGACATTGCGCAATGTAGTCATAACACTATGTTTCGTGTTCGCATTTATACAATAAAGTTTGGGTTTACTCCCCACTCAAAAGTTCTGGATCCGCTAGTGCCTCTCATACACCTAGAACTATACGTACTACTAATAGCTGCGTCCATTGATTGAAACAGAAAACGATGCCTTAAACTCGTACGAAAAAAATTAATTAAATTTTAAAAAATTAAATTAAAAAAAGCTTTCCATTTCAGCATTTCCCGCAAACTGACAGAATGCAGAGCCATTCATGATTATTGAAGATAAGAGTCCCAAAAGAATGTTCTTATCTTTATAAGAACACAGAAAAGAGAAACTAGATCTAGATATTCGTGTTCATAGCTACGTCAACAGACTGTGGACTGACAACAATAGTTCTCTATGGGATGTGGTTCAGAGTAGATGTCCTTATGTGGTTTGCACAACTGCATCAAGACCTTTGCCTAATGAAACCAGGCTCTGACATAATGGCTGTGTGTGACTGCTCAAGATCTTGAGATTTAAGAGCTAGTATCTGTTTTTTTCTCTTTTCTTTTTGGCCTACAGATACAACCTTAAGACATCAAGATAATTAAGGGATTGGCTTTTGACGTCAAAGTGTATGAAAATGTGTGTGTGTGAGTGTGTGAGACTTGAATTGGGTGATAAAGGGCCAATAGGTTAAGTCCCTGACTGACTTCGCTGAGGCTTCAGTCTAATGGCAGTCGTGGACTGTACTCGGCTCATACAGTGAGTGTAAAGCTGGACCAAACGCGAATCTCACTACTGCCTTTTTTTTAAAAATAGCCCTTAACTCCAAACACGCATTAACTCAGTCGCATTTTTAATGGCTGCACGTAATTTAACTCTCAGCACATTTCTTATACTTGAAACATTAAGCTCTTCAGCTCATCGCCCATTCATTCATGGCCCCAAACATTTCGAAATACAGACTTGATAAAATTATTCCGACGATTTTAAGCTTTTATTTAAAAATGTAATACACAATGCTCACTGTCAGGCTGAATGATAGTCTTCTCAATAATTTGTTTAAACATTAAAGACCAAGTTTATTACTAAAACTAATTTATTGATCTTTAGAAATTTGTTGCAATTTCCAAGACTCTATAGTCCCAAAACAAAACAAAATATTCCCCAAACACATAGAAGTTCATTGATAGAGTACGTCTTGGCCTTTTCCCGTTCCATTGTCAGCGAATTGGCTGATACAGTCGGATACAGCCTGACACAGCCTGACACAGCCTAATACAGCCTGATACAGCCTGATACAGCCTGACACAGCCTGATACAGCATGACACAGCCTGATACAGCCTGACAGACACTGAGTACCAGATTTAGGAACAAATAAGTTTTTGTACCCTTCGATAATACCGTTCTACAGTATTTTATCCTTATCCACCTCTTCATAGACGTTTTCCCAATCCTCTTTCCAACCTATTTCTCTTTTTCCTTAAAACTTTTCAGCAATTTACCCTTCACTTTTACCTATCCCTTAGTCTGTTAAGCCGTTTGGCCCTTTGGGGAACACACATAATCTGTTGAACGTCCTTATCCATTAATCTATGTCTTCCCATGGCTTTATATATTTTTTTCCTGGTACCGTTTCCTGAAGGAAGGTTTTTGCAATCTTATCTTCTTATCTTATATAATACAGACGTTACTTCAAAAAAGAAGATGATTACGTCCTACGCGTTATGCATTTATTCATGCATATTAACCAATGACTTAAATTCTGCCAAGTCACTGGTTTTTCTGGCTAGCTCAGGCAACCCATTCCATGCTCTAATAGCACTAGGGAAGAAGGAGTATTTGTACAAATTTGTCCTAGCATATGGGACAACAATGTTCCTTTATTTTTGTGTCTTTCAGAGTATTTTATTAGATTTTGTTTTTGTATTTGAAGATTATGGTTCAGTATTTTATGTATAATTGCTACTTTACTTTTGAGTCTTCTGTCCTGAAGGCTTCCTAAATTTAGTGATTTTACTAATGGTGTTACTCTAGTCAAATGTGAATATTCGTTTGTTATGAATCTCACTGCTCTATTTTGTGTTTGTTCCAGTTTCTTAATGTTTTCTTGAGTTGAGGGGTCCCAAACGGTGGATGTATATTCTATTATTGGCCTAACCAAGGTTAAATAACATTTTAGTTTTATGTTCTTATTTGATTTATAGAAATTTCTTTTAATAAACCCTAATGCTTTGTTTGATTTTTTTATAGATTCATCAATCTCTCTTGTTATTATGATCCTGTTTCGAATTTCACCCCTTGATATGAAATCTTTGTAAAGTAATTAGGTTGACATATTTTCCACGCCCCTGTCTCTAACCCTTGTTTTAAACAATACGCCTCTGTAACTCTGTACCTACTGATATGAGACTGTCAATGTAGGACAATAAAAAGTACATTTCTCAGGACACCCAATGACCTCTCACCGAATGGCTGCAGTTTAAGGCAATTATCTGTCGCAGGAAACATCTGGACAAAATCTCATGGGCACTAACGACATGCGTGCGCTGGGAATTATATAAATTACAACATTCAGAAGAGTGGCTCAGTCAAGATTCAAATCCGTGTTATAACATTCTTCAATCACACAACAGAAGTGCAATGTGCGTATATACTTATATATTAATTGTTGTAATCTAACGGTTCTCAAACTTGTGCTCTTTATAACTTCTATGATAAGTAATAAACGCAGTGAATGGTTATTATTATATTTTTATAACTCTTATCCTCGAGAAAAAGTCCTCTTTAAGCGAATGTATAAATCTACTACACTAATATTCTAATGAAATTGGATCTAGATGGTGCGCAAAATGTTCCCGAACATTAATTCATTATAATTCCTTTCTAGAGCCTACATGCAGAAATACCCGTTAACTCTGCTATTCCTTGTATTAACTCCCTTGAGATAAACGAATTAAGGCCTTAGTCGAAAGATCGAATTCCATATCTATGAATCCAAAATCAGAACAAAATTATAAAGTGTGAAAAAAACAAAACAAAAAAAACAAACAATTTTTTGAATAGTTATTTTCATAATTATTATCACAAATAATGGTAATATAACCAGTGCTTTTATTGTACCGGCACCTTTTTCAATGTAGGGAAAAATATTACTTTTCTTGCATTTTAACGTTTGTTATTAATTTATTAGTAGTTAAAAGGTAGGCAATCCATCAAAGGGTAGCAGTGCTATCGAGTTCGGCATCACGACACTACAAATTACTAAAACTGTTTAGCTTTCAGATTATAGTTTTAAAATAACTTTCTCTTATATCCATAGAACCATGTTCGCCTACGCCTTGTTGATCTGCTTGCCAATGTTGGCATTCGGCCAAGATTTTTTGGCCAACCAAGAGTTCAACAGATTTGATGTTGATGGTGATGGTAACATTGAGCCCAGAGAAGTCCAACAGTACTTCAGAGTAAGTAGATGTAGTTGCAGTGATCGAATGTGTAACATAATTAAAAACCTAATCTAAAGATAGGAGGGCGCGGTGGCTGAGTGATAAAGCGCTTGGCCTCTGAACCGAAAGGTCGTGGGTTCAAATCCTGGTCAACACTGGGATTGTTAAATTTGAGATCCTTAGGGAACCTCTCAGTCTAATGGGTACCTATCATTATTTGGGGAAAAAGTAAAGGATCTATGACATTGTGCTAGCTATTTATGTCTCTCCTTTACCGTGTGCCACAGAAACATGTGAAACATATTACCCAAATCGAACAGTTCAATTAGTTCTGGGATTTTACATATTGTATTATTTATTATTGCCTTAATGTGTTCAATGCTATTTGAACTGTTGTCTCGATGGTCCAAGGATAAAACCCTGCTCGCCTCTTTCCCCGCTGTTCTGTGAGAGGTTAGCACTAGGATGTACTAATCTTTAAATCTAATGCAACATCCAACACACGTAAACCAAACTAAGAAACAAGAGACCAAGTAATGAGGTTATAAAGTAGACAAAGATCCGTTCCTTTGCACCAAGGCAAGATGCTCTTTGCCATAAAGTACAAAAACAATACTATTAATGGCTGATGGTTGAAATGCCCTCAGCCATTGAACAAGGTTCCTACCTTATTTTTGTGAAATACTTAAAACCTTACTCTGGATGTCAGTATAAGAGTTTTAGGGTTGACAAGAGTCAAAGACTTCTTATAAATGCTTATAATTTAACGCCTTACTTTCCAGCGCTTTGACGCCAACGGTGACGGCAGAATCTCCAGACAGGAGTACAGAGATGAGGTAGACACCCACCACATCAACTTCCCAGAGGCTCACCGCGCTCTCCTTCGTCTCTTCGATGAGATTGATTACGACAATGACAACCATCTTGACCAGTCCGACTACAACACTCTTTTCAACAACGCTGATGCCAACCAGAATGACCTCGTCAGCCACAACGAGTTTGTCACGTGAGTCATACCAACACACACACACACACACAGAGAAACATAGAGTTACAACATACACACCTTCCCAGCCTCTTAATACTCATGCACATACATACACATACATACAGTCAGACACATAAAAACACTCACTAATACACATCAATACATGCATATCTTCAAACACATACAAATATTCTAACTTACATTTTCATGCATAAATACAGCGATAGCCAAACAGAAAAGAGATGTAAGATAGGTTGATTAAAGGATCGATTGAAAGATAGAAATATATGATAGATAGAGATAGATAGATAGATAGATAGATAGATAGATAGATAGATAGATAGATAGATAGATAGATAGAATGAACTTGCATTAATTGTGTATCTTCTCTCCAATCAGTTACTTCCACCAACTTACTGGAGAACCAGTCTTTGGTTAAAGCACAAGACATTTCGCCAACGTTTCTGTTTGTTTTTTTCTACAATGTATATAAACATGTCAAAGCAATTAAATTAATTGCTACTTAAAGTTTGAGTCATGTGTTTGATACAAACTTAATACTTAACACATCACTCTGACCTTTTATTTATAGTTTTTAGCCATTTTGGTAAAACGTAATTTCATTTTTTTTTGCGCTATTTATAACTATAATTGAATGTTGATATTCTTACTTAAAGTCTGTGACATTTCATTGACATTTTTATTTTAAGATCAACTTAAAGTTTTTTTACTTAATAAAATACAGGAGCAGAACAAAAAAAAAAGAACAAGCAAAGTAGAGAAATGATGGGGCGATTTAATGGAACCATTAATAAATGTGATAAAATGAAAGGAAGGTTGATTAAATTATATTAAAAAAAAATATAAATATTTTCAAATAAACATTTTAAAGGACGCCATTTTAAACCATCGTTGTTGCGAATAAAAAAAAAATTACTTTGTGTAACTAGCGAAAGAGCTTAGGGTAAGATACATCGCCAAAAAAATGTATATCGCTGAGAAAAGAATTACTAGCTCGTTGGCCACTTAGGGAAAACTCTAGTTTGACCGTTATCATTTTTCAAAGTAAACAAAAAATAAATGTAAATTTGGCTAGAGACTAAAAGAAGGTCTAGATCCAACATTAGTTTTGGAAAAGACTACCGCGTTCTTAAATTTTCGAATTATTGATTCAAGAGTTTATGAATTAATGTTCAGGAAAATTTTGTGAATTTTTAATTGCACCTAGATCTAAAGGCATATCATTGAAATTATACGGTAATAAAATAATGTTCAGGAAAATTTAGCACATTTTCTTCTAAGTCTAGATGTAAATGTTTATCATTGGAATATCAAAAGGTGTACTAAATCTATACATTCGCTTTATCAGGATTCTTTCACAAGGGAAAAGGGGCAGGGGGAGGGGCGGGTAAAAAATGTTTCAAAATCGAACATTCTGTGTAAAACGACAACGTGTAAGTTTTGAGAAACCAGTATGTTAGTAAACTTCATGTTTACACTTCTCTTGAGACACCACATGACAGTCTGATATAACACTTTTATATTCAAAACTCGAGAATTATGGTTTATGTTTCTTCGCACTAAATCATGTCCCAAAAAAATACACCAGCATTTATTATTGAAACTTTAATTCGGTAAAACATTTTGCATGTTATTTCTCACAATTTAAATGCTAAAATCCACTGAGACTGTAAAATTATTTATTGTCGATGATAACATAGGCATCAATTTTTACAAAAAATAATTAATTAGTTAATCTGATGTCTGCTCCCTGTTTACAGTTATCATAGATGAGTTAAATTTTCGTTATGTCGCATTAAAATCAAACAAAATTCCTTAAAAAAGCTATTCAACTAATAAATTAATATCTTTAAATTATAGATTTAACTTAATTCAGCATTATTTCCACTAATTAATTCAAATTAACAACTCTTAGTTTAGGACTATTTTGTCTCACTAATCGTCTAATCCTTATAATTATATTTAATATTATATAGTCTATATTTATTATTATATCCTTAGATTTTAGATCTAGTCAGTCTTAGACTTAGACTTTAAATTAAGGCCTTAGATCTACTAATCATCTACTAATACTACTAATAATAACTAATAGTAATATTCTATATAGTTAGTTGTACACGTAAATATATTGATATAGAATTAGATCTAGATCTAGAATTAGATCTGGATCTAGTCTAGGTCTATATTTTGAATAAACCATTTGATTGTCATTGTAAATTAGCTTTCACTTTAGACTTAGACTTAACTTAGGGCATTTTTAACCTTAAACTAGATTTAGACTAGACCTTTAAAAACTAAAATCAACAACAACAACAGTCATCATGAAATTGCACTGGCTATTTATCCTGATATTTACTAAATACACACTAGCTGAACACAGAACTAGATCTACCTCAGTCAACACTAAACTAAAAAGGAAACAACAGTCATAATCAATCTATAGCGCACTTAGTGAACATGAAAGTTGCGCTAAACAAGTCTCATCCAAAATATTAGTCAACCAAAAATTAGTAAGATGACTCAACACAGACACTGACTAGACAAATTCTGATAAAGCTCTGGGATGAAACTCAAATTCAAAATGGCAAAGTCCACTGATAAATAGGGATGGTCAATGTAAAATATGCAAATATATTATTACCTAGTGTTGTGACACGGTTACTGTGTGTGATCAACCGTGACACACGGCCAAGTGTTGGGTATTGGAGAGTTAGGGGACCTGCGGGAAGTGGCGAGTGTGTTGAAAATATGCAGAAGGAAGTCATCTAGTGGAGTTGGTTATCTCTAGATAATGTTAGCCTTATATATATATGTTATGTTTGAATGCTGCACAATAAAAGGCCGTTTATACTTAAAAGGACTTGTTTCTTCACACCAAGTTATTAAGATAGAGGCATCTAACAAAACACACATTACAGTCCAAGGTTAGGCGCTGGAAGAGGTGAAAAGCTTCACCTATCTCGGCAGTATCCTAGACCACCATGGAGGAACAGATGCAAATGTTAGAATCGGCATTGGTAAAACTCAAGCAGCCTTTTATCAGCTGAAGAACACCTGGGGATCTAATGGGAATAAACCACCACCAAGATCAGGCTCTTTAACACTATTGTTAAACCAATACTACTATATGGAGCAGAGACCTGGAGAACCATCATCACCGCCATGAAAAAAATCCAGGTATTCATCAAAACCTGCCTGAGGAGGATACTTATGATCCGCTGGCCAGACAAGATCTCGAATGAGGAACTGTGGCAAAGAACAAAGCAGCAGCCCATTGAAGTAGATATCCTTCAGAGACGCTGGAGATTGATAGGTCACACCCTTCGCAAGCCTGCATCCAACATAACAAGGGAAGCCCTAACCTGGAACCCTCAAGGAAGAGGAATACATGGCGACGCGATTTGGAAGCAAATGCCAAGCAGATGGGTAAGACATGGGGACAGTTGGAGATACTTGCCAAGAACCGAGATGTCTGGAGGAAGCTGGTTGATAGCTTATGCCCCAGAAGGGACGACAGGCAGAGATGAGATGAGTTATTAATGTAAATCTCTCAAAAGTAAAGTGCCATCTAGCTTGTATAGTGGGTGGATGTATGTGCTCATGAATTTCAGACCAACAACTGGTCATTAGGCTTGTAATTTAAAAATTCAAGGACCGCTTCTGGTTATGGCTTCAAGGTCTTAATACTGAAAGTAGCTGTTAGCTAATAGTTGGAATCCAAAGTGATGTGGGTCAATATTTATTGTTTTAGATGAATTCATTTGCGGTAAACGATTTTTTTATTACCAGCGGGAACATCAATCATACCTATTTATAGCTTGAACCTTAGATGATGCCGAAGCATAGATTAAGTTGTAGTCTGGTCTATTAATGAGATCTATGTTTAAATCTAAGTTATATAGATCTAAGAGCATTAGGAAAACCAAATATAGAAGATAAAAAAAACTCATCATAGACCGTAATATTTATAGACAGCAATATTCAGGGACTGACAATTTCTTTTTTTTTTATAAAACTCTAAAGCTCAATAGATTTTTTTTTGTTTGGAAGTTCGGAGACTTCTGAAGAAACTGCGACAATTAGTCTACCTGAAAACCCCAGAATAATAGAGCTTGATTTCCATCTGATGATTCAATAAGTGCAACTAAATTCATATTTATCACGACGTTATTTATATGGAGTTATTCATGAACAATACGGTCCAAGGAAGGTTTTTCAACCAGTAGCTCTTTCTTGTGTATTGATAGAAAATCTATCTTCATCTTTTTTTCGAGTGGCAAATTTTGTCTTGTGGCCAATAGGTCTTTGAGGCTTTGCAGGACAAAGTACCATAAAATTTGTATCTAAATTGTAGATGTTAATTGTACTGTGTAAAAATAATCAAGTAATATTTGTATTTTTATACGTTCTGTAGGATTATTTGTTTTTATAAGCACTTATATTACAATAAATTCGTTTTTATTTTGTTGGGACATGCAGATGTTCGGTCTCTCAGGAATGAATCGTACTTGGATAGTAATTTCACTCCAGGATATTTCTATGATTTTGTACTGCATTCTTCTTCAACTGGTTCTTGATGCCCAGGAGTGCCAGATTCTGCTTTAAGAGAAAACGCATGATGTCCAAGATTCTCTACAGATGTGCTCTCCACATTTTTCCTCTCTTGCTTATTTAAATTTTGAGCCTTGCTGTCATTATTGTTGCCTAGTCACAGTGTCACAGTCTCAGTTGACATGTCTGTTCAATGTTCACCTCGGGTAAAGAGGTTCAAAGACACGTGGAATTCCTGATGTAGACAACAGGAAGTAGAATGAATAAAGTTGACTTTGAGTTCAGTCAAGTCAGTCAAGTGGTATCCTTTGGGCGGGCAGTCAAGTAGTATCTTTTGGTCCGGGACGGACAGTAGTGACTTAGAAAGTCGAGTAGTAATTTTAGTTAGGTAGTAACTTTTGGGCAGTTGATGCCAGTGGTGTTTTTGAGACTTTTATTTCTAGTAGTTATTCTGTATTATTCTGCACATTGTTACCCGCTGAGATGCGGACGTGATTTGTAATATACTCTGGAGAGTTTAACGTATTAGATATATTTGATACAGCTGTTATGCGTATAGGGTTGTTTCTTGACTTGTGTAACTGACAAGGAGTGCAGTAGTACTATTATTGTTATCAAATAAACTTTATATTTTGTCTGCTGAAACAGACTTAAGTCAATCTGTAGTGTCTATGTTTGTCACGTGTCAAGAGTACTCTAGGAAGCACGCACCCAGTATTCTACGCATTCGCGACACAGTAGTAGTGAACAGTCCCTCATGTGTGTAATAGTAATACACCGTCACACAATATCAACGCCACGTCTACAAACGTGTATTTACACACAAACTTCAAGTTCCCTCCAAGCAAGTGATGTGTGGCTAAGAGGTCAAACCCGCTTTGTCAGGGCTTGGCCACCTTACAAGGGGGCTTGAGCTTGAATCCAGACTCTAGCAAGGTTGTGTTTGCTGAGCGGTTGGAAAACCTTCTCCCAGCCCATCCCCCAATGGTCCACAAAAGAGATTTGACCATTACTAATTAGTGATTAAAAAAAAAACACCATTACGAAATTGTCAATAACCAGTGCATTGAACAATGAAGTAACATCATGGAATTCTTCCAAAAAAAGTTTAAAGTCCGTTGCCTTCAGAGATGTAAACAAATCTGGTAAAATTTGATTTCAGCTGGTCTACAGCTTACATTTCATTTAATTTTAAAAAGACTATAGAACATCAAATCACCAAAACAAATCAATGTGCTTGTTTTTTATTTATGTGTAGTTTTACTTAGAGAGTTTGTCCTCATTTTGATGCCCCCTCCACCACTTGAATGGGGCGATGTAAAAAATGTTTCTTTCTTTTTTTAAATCTAACATTCATTAGCTACGAGTGATAAAAAAACAACTCTATACGATGTATATCAGAGGTATGGTGTTTTTAAAAGTATTTTTATGTTTTTCTAGTGAAAAAAAGTATTTTTATGTTTTATGTTTTAGCCTTTTCGACTTCAATTATTAAGATCATTGTAACATTTGAATCTTTCATAGAATATTTATTTTTCTGATCAGTCTTATATGGTTACAAAGTGTATTACGGTCAAAGTTCGAAACGACCGACCTTGGACTTTCTCTATCAGTTCTTCTTTGTTTTCTGTTGATTTGAGCTTCGTCTCTTGGCCTTGACCCAGCTGCTCGATTATGTCTGACAATCTTGACGATCATTTATTTTAAAAGGCAAGAGCTACAATGTTATCTATCATCTTTGTATTTCTAAGTCATATTATACAGTACCGAAACGTATGTAAAGATTCACTTTGTTTTTATTAGAATTTAATCTACTCTATATTTGTAAGTTACCACTAACTCATATATTTATCAAAAGATCTCTTAAACCGTCGTTAAGATCCGCATGAAATTTCGTACACAAATTTTATCTTCTAGAAGCTGAGTGAGAACAGATTCTGATAGACCTTTTGATTAGGTTCTGTACCTGGAGACCGGTATTCGCGAAAAATCCCAAAACAAACTGAGGGTTTCAGTGAGAGAGAGAGAGTGTGTGTGTTGTGTGTGTGTGTGTGTGTGTGAGAGAGAGAGAGAGAGAGAATGAGAAGGTTAGACAGAGCGGGCCGTAAAATTGTAATAGATACACTAATTCACTGGTTAAAAAAGTAAATTATGTTAATCTTTAAAATATGGCCCGTTTATTACACTAAAAAAGTAGTGTTCAGGCCATAATTATCAATATAAAGCCTGGAATTAAATCAACGGACGTAGCAGGTGTGTACTGTTCGTGTATCAGACGTACACATTAATATTATTTTGCTTTTTTTTGTGTTTTATTGACGTCAATATTTCTTTTTTTTTTTTTATTTCCTAACCACAACCTCATCTCTCCCACCAGTCAATCAATGTAATTCATGCGGGGTCATTCAAACTCTGGACTTATGAAAGTCGAACTCAGTGGTGACCAACCTTTTTCAGCAATGGGGGCGCCATATTAATTTCTAAGACACGAATCACAGGAAGTGTCATGTTAACTCCAATGAGAGCTGGTCTCCGGGGTTTCATTATGTATCATGGGAAAGAGTTTCTATGGGCCGTAAAGCACCAAATCTCAGTCCGGATATGGCCCACTGGTCGTAGTTTGGGCAGCACTGGTCTAACCTATTTGGTTCTTTAGGAAACATCTGGAGATGTTCCCAGCTCCTACAACCTTCGAATTCCAGTGGACGATATAAATGAGAAAGCTTTTACAATTCAACTCAAAGATTGCGTTTTGTGTGAACACTAAACTCTGACTTTAACTCAACTCTCAGGTAATCTTGACATGTATTTGATTCTTAACCCCTGTATTATTATTTTTTTGTCCTGACTTATTCTACTCACAATTTTGTAAACAGTTATATTCATGTCAATTTGTTAAAACTGTCTTTAAGATATCAATTTAACGTTGGGGTGTTTTGAGAACAAGACCCCCCTCACCCCCACCCCTCCAAACAGTGACATTTTAACTTTCAACTTTCACCTTCATTTACATACAAATATATGAAGTTTTGCTCAGTGGACTTTTTTTTACCATGCCCAAAACAGAAAACAGTAGAATAAGGCTGAGGATAAACCACAAACTATCTAGCCGAAGGAGGCGCGGTGGCTGAGCGGTAAAGCGCTTGGCTTCGAAACCGGCGGTCCCGGATTCGAATCCTGGTGAAGACTGGGGTTTTTAATTTCGGGATCTTTGGGCGCCTCTTAGTCCACACAGCTCTAATGGGTACCTGACATCAGTTGGGGTAAGTAAAGGTAATTGGTTGTTGTGCTGGCCACATGACACCCTGGTTAACCGTAGGCCACAGAATCAGATGACCTTTACAAAATGTGCCCTAAAGATCGCAAGGTCAGAAAGGGGAACTTTACTTTTTTACTTTTTTATCTAGCCGAAGGACTCGGGAAAGAATCATCCCAATAGCGATTGAGGTGCTACAAACAAACAAATAAAAAAAAAGAAAAGTAATTTAGATAATAAAATAGTAACAATTTAATTCTTTTATTTAAAGACTTGATAAAAATACATCAGCAAGGGAGAACTATTTCAACATAAAAAGCTCGTTCAAAAATATCAAATCTGATAGTAATTTTTTTTTTTACTGTTTACTTGTAGACTTGTAGTCGTAAGAATTAACAGAAGAAATTTGTGTTTAGAATGCTCATCTACGCCTTGTTCATCTGCCTGCCAATGTTGGCTTTTGGTCAAGATATTCTGGCCAACCAAGAGTTTATCAGGTTTGATGTAGATGGTGATGGAAACATAGAGCCCAGAGAGGTCCAGCAGTACTTCAGTGTAAGAGAATTACCTTGAATCAATATTATTTAATGCATTTTGTATAATACTGTCAAGTAATGTCCCCACTATAGCCGTATTTGTACTTACAAAGCTTAAATCTACTCACTCTGTCAGTCTGTCTGTCAGTCTGTCTGGTAAAAAGCTTGAACATGATTTTTGTTCTCCCATTTCCCAGTCTCTCATCAAGTTAATACTTGACACAGTTATTTATTGATCTTGACAAGACAGGAATCATTAACAAATTTAAACAAGTAGTCAATTAATTGTTGGTGATTAATTAGTTGTTTTTTTTTTATTTCGAAATAAGGGGAATAAATTTTAAAGTGAGAAATTGTGGATATTATATATATAGAGAGAGAAAGATAGATTTAGTCCCCTTTATACATTTTGACACGTTCTTATTCACGTTCTCGGATCAAGTTGAAATTATCAATATCGATACCAATATACGAATCTATAAAAAAAAATTAAACAATTTATTAATCAGTACCAGGTGACCGAGCCTCGCTCGGATGAATAATTCGTTAAGGGAGGATTATACCCGAAGTCATTTTGGGAATACTTTTGTAATTATGAATGTGAAAAGATCGGGCAAAGACTATCAATTTATAGAGTTGCTTTTTTAGTTCTGTTAGTTCTCAATGTAATTGTACATGGCGATTAGAATAGAAAGTCTCTTAAGTCCCCCCCAACAGTATAGAAAACCACAGCTCACGTCGTAACGTTTTACATTGCTTGGGCTATTATTGGCTTGGAAGAAAGTCTTTGCAGTGTAACTTCTCAAATGGTTACGTTCTGACATTTAAAATTGAAATTAGAATGTTCATTATGGTTTTAGTACGAAGCATCAAGTGATGTAAAATCTCTACGTTATAGGGTTATCTTGTAACAACGTAAAATAGCGCATTTTTTTTCGTAAAGAGACTTAAAAACATCGCGTTAGTGTTCTAAAGAAGTGTTATTGCGGGGCATCTCTGTTACGCCGACCACCTTTCAGCTCACTAAAAAAAAAAATTGCCTTTGGCGTATGTTTGTCCTCCTCACGGAATAAGTGCCCTGCCCAGCGTGACTGTCGGACTATAAGAAGTTCATACCATGTCGCAAAGAACATCGCTGTTTGTAGTGCGGTCTTGCCACCGTATGTCCATGATGGTGTGCAAATATCTTTGGTGAAGGCGTTCAAGAAGTTTTAGATCTGTCTCAGATCCACAAATTGGGGTTGAGAGAACCACTGCTTGGTAGACACTGATTTTTGTAGACAGGCGGAGCGATTTATTTCTCCACTCTCACTTAGAGGCGTCCAAAAGCACGACTATCCCTGATCACATATCAACCTCCTTTAAAAGCAGTGATTCCCAAACTGGTCTATATAGACCCCAAGGGTATACGAATACTTCCAATGGGTTTACGAAGGTAAAAAAAATAAATTGGGGGTCTATGAGATTTCCACAGGGTCCACGATTAAAGATTTCATTCAAGCAGGTAGTGACTTTAATTGTTCATCCCATTAATGTAATTATTTCATACGCTAATATATTATTTGTACCTTAGTTAATCCTTTATCCATTTATTCAAATAAAAATTTATTGTATTTATTTCCAAAACGTATTTAAAGAGTTTAATGTAGTCTACATGGAACTCATGTTGAACAAAAAGAAATGTAGACTGTACAATAATGATTATTTAAAATTGGGATTCATTCCTTTCTTGTCAAACAAGAGGTTGCCTAAGTGCCTTTTTTATGATGATATGAAACTTATTACGTTGAAGGATCATCTGAGATGATGACACCCTGACAAATAAGAGAAAGATTTGAAAAACATTCGAACACTCAAAGATAAAGAATATACCCACAAAAACTCTCTTCGACATCACATAAAGAAGATGATGGTTTGTGAGATTCTTACAATATCGCTTTACTTATAGCAAAATACGGAAAACACTATAGATAAAACATTGATTTTACACAAACCTACATCTGATATTATTAAAACAAATTTTTAAAGCAACAATACAGTTCAAAGGCACATCGGTGGCATGAGTTATAAAATTAAAAGCTTCTTATAATTCTTTGCAAACGACATATATTCAGTTTGATATCAGTGGCTTCACAGGCTCTGACAGGGTGTAGGTGTAGCGCTGTGTGCTGCAAACTGCCAAATGATATAACGGTCGACCTCGAGTTTTCCCGATGTGGCCAATGAGCTGAGATTTTTTTCTCATTAATTTACACGTACCTTGAAATTTTAAAGAAAACGTTAGAGCCGTTTTTGAAATAAAATTTATATATCACTGGCTACGTACCCAAGCGCGAACCAATGTGCGTTTTCTGACAAATACAAATTTGTCAATGAATTAAATGCTTTCTACAGCCGATTTGACTGCCACAACTTCGAGAAAGACCACCATGATTTATTGGCATCATTTGAAAACAGTAATATAAACCAGTATCAAGAACTGTTTAATAAACAAGAAGTGACTAAAATATTTAAACAAGTAAACACACTGCCAAAGCCTCGGGACCTGACAAATTAAATGACAAACTTGTAAAGCTATGTGCGGAACAACTGGCTTATAGCTTTTGTGCTCTATTCAACAAGTCCTGGCAAACTGCACAAAATACCTTCCATTTGGAAGACTTCTGAAATAATTCCAGTACCCAAAAAGAAGAACATTGCTTCCAACAACGACCTACGTCCCGTAGCACTGAGACATCAATTCCAAGTGAAGTGCCTGGAGAAAATGATTTTAAAACATCTACTGAAAGAAGTCGAAACACGTCTTGACCCGCACCAGTTCACTTACAAACCGTCAAGAAGTACAGAAGATGCACTACTATTCATGCTGAATTGTCTATACCAAGGGTAGGCAACTTTTTTGTTTCGAGGGCCATATAAAAAAAAATTGGGAATCGGGGGGGCCACATATTTTATACATACATACATATATAAATACTCACAAATTAGAAAAAATGCGCTATCTAGCTGTCTATAAAGTCTTTTTATTCATATTTATACTGTTCATTTTTACACAATCCCAATTGAGGAGTTAGCAATATCTGAAACTAATTTTTCGTTTTAACAAAAAAAAAACAAAAAAAAAACTATTTTCTTTTTACATCTCATTTCACCATAAATGTTCAGTTGTACTTAGTGTAAAGTATCTCATTATTTACACTCGTGTGTAATGTTCCAGAATTGTGGAATTAGTTTACTAGTTGTTATCCTTGTGACTGCTGTCAAATTACATCGACCATTTATTACCATTGTTTAGTTTCCACAAACACACACACAAAATGCTTGTTCTAGTAAGTGTCCACAAATGATTTGAAAGTTTAGCTGCAAGTTGTTTTTTTTAAGTATAAAAATACAGCTTCAGATCCCCATAAAGTTTTTAACCATTTAACTAGAAATTGTTTCACCTTTCAGCAAAAGAAAATGACAAAACCTGTTTTACTTGTTTGCTTGGAGAAATGGGAAAAATTTTTTTGAAAAGATTTAACATGCACATATATTTCATATGCAAACTGCCCATTGCAATAGTCAATATAAAAAACATGAAATCTGTCTTCCACTCTTCATTAGGAATAATAACAACAAAGTCACAGTCAATATTCTTCATGGAACATAATAATATCTTTCTTGAAATTTTATGTTCTCATTTCCTTGCCCATGCTATGCCAGCGGATACATAAGAATCTTTGTTTCTAAATCTTGACCTACATTTCGGAACTGCCTGTGGTTAAGATGCTTAGCTCTGGCTAGTTTAATTGCTGAAATACTAGCGTCAATATTTTTTTCTTTATATTTAATGCACCTTTGTGTAAACGTTGCTGCTTAGAGTTTATGGTTGGGATATTCTTTATTTTAAAAAAATTGTTTTTCTCTGTCAAAGATCGAGCTTCATTAGTTATTACACTTGTCATCTTGTTCAACACTCCCATCATAAAATTTGCCAACGACACAGTAATCATCGGCCTTGAAGGTGACGAACATCTGTACCATTCAACAATTAACACTTTTTAGCAATGGTGTATAGATAACTTTCTAATTTTAAATGTTCAGAAAACTAAAGAAATGACTATTGACTATAATAAACATAACGGCCGTATTGCAGACATTCAGATAAACAATCAAACCATAGAACAAGTACAAGAATATAAATATCTAGGAACAACCATCAACAACAAACAGAAATGGAGTAGACACTCTCAAAACCTCTACAGAAAAATTCACCAGCAACTATTCTATCTCAGAAAGCTAAGAAAATTTAACATCGACAAAACAATTATTAAACTTTTTTATACAGATACCATCAGAAGTCTAATTAACTTTGCTATCACCTGCTTGTATGGTAATACTTCCCTGGCACAAAGACTTAGACTAAATAGACTAATTAAAAAAGCATCGCATATCACACGAATACAGCTACCATCTCTTGAAGAGCTTTTTCATGAAAGATACTTATATATATATATATGTATATATATATATATATATATATATATATATGTATATATATATATATATATATATATATTATATATATATATATATATGTGCGTTATGAGTACACTGCTGTATGGCAGTGAATCATGGACCACCTACGCAAAGCAAGAGAGAAAACTGAGCTCATTCCATTTGAGATGTCTCCGTAGGATCTTGAATGTCACATGGAAAGAAAAAGTGTGCAATACTGAGATCCTTGCGCGATCAGGTATTCCCAGCATCTTTACAGCCCTGAGACAACGCCGTTTGCGCTGGCTTGGACATGTTCGCCGGATGGAGGACAAGCGCATCTCGAAAGTCATCCTCTATATTTAACTCGCGACTGGCACAAGAAAAACTGGTCGCCCCCACCTCCGTTACATAGATGTAATAAAACGTGACCTCAAATCAGTGAACATCAATACTGACAATTGGGAAGACATAGCTCTAGACCGCAACAGGTGGAGAGAGACAGTGACCAAGAAAGCTATGGACAGTGAAAGTACATGGGTCTCAGCCCAGGAAGAAAAACGCACAATCCGAAAAACGGCCAGCTCCTCTACCACCGAAGCAAAAGCCACCTTAACCTGCGCTATCTGTGGACGGGAGTGTCTCTCCAAAATAGGGCTCCACAGCCACATGAGGAAGTGTGCTCTGAGATGAACCATAGTCGTCCTACGAGTGCAGGAGGCCAATGATATATATATATATCACCTATACATACATACGAGAATTGCTCGCATAAGAGAATGGGATTTGATGGTAATTATTTAATTCTTGTTTTATATAGCCAAAGGGGAACCTAAGCCCTAAAATTTTCAGATAAATGGTAGTTATTAACAGCTATTTTGTGGTACACATACCGTAGTTTTTAAAAACGTATTATATATAAATATCGCTTAAGTATTTTAAAATAGATTTGTGTAAAATGCATAAATAGGTATTTGAAAGTCTTATCTGTAGCTTTATATCTATACGATAAACACAACAGAGAAAGTGTATTTATGGTAATCCCGATAAATTATATGATAATTGTCTGCATTTTTTGACGTAGAACATGTTTTATTTGGTCTTCAATCTGCAACCTTCTCGCAACTCATCTCGCATACAATTTTCTGTGCTGCAAAAACTAATTATTTAGGCAAATTTCAACCCAAGAACAGTTCAGGAGGAGGCGCTGTGGTTGAGCGGTAAAGCGCTTAGCTTCCAAACTGGGAGTACCGAGTTCGAATACTGGTGAAGACTGGTATTTTTAATATCAGGATCCTTAGGCGCCTTTGAGTCCACATAGCTACCTGACATTAGTTGGGGAAAAGTAAAGGCGGTTGATCGTTGTGCTGGCCAAATGACACCTTTGTTAACACAAACAGATGACCTTTACATCATCTGCCCTATAGATCACGAGGTCTAAAATGGGAATTTTACTTTTAACTTTACTTACAGTTCTCAAGATAATTACGAGTTACACAATAAGAACACATTAATATTTGAGCCTGGGAAAAATGCTTTCAAACAATTGTAAGTATTTCCCACTAGATCTTGATCTAAAATTCTCGGACACATTTTTCAGCGTTTTGATAGTGATGGTGACGGCAGAATCTCCAGACAAGAGTACAGGCATGAGGTAGACACACATCACATCGTCAACTCAGCTGTCCACCAGACACTGACCCGTCTGTTTGATGAGCTAGACTACAACAATGACAACCACATTGACCAGTCTGATTTCAACAAATTTTTCCACAATGCGGACACCAACCAGAACGATCTTGTCAACCACGCTGAGTTTGTCAAGTATGTCTCTCTCTCTCTCTCTCTCTCACTCTCTCTCTCTCTCTCGCCTTCACTCAATCTTCTATCTTTGGCTCCTTCGTCTTTCTCTCTTAATCATCTATTTCTCCCAATCGACCCTCGTTTTTACAAAGCTTATAGAGATCACTCTGTCTGTTTGGTCAAAAGTTTGTACACGTTTTTCCTCCCACGCCTCATCGACTATATATTCGCGACAATATCACGGATCTAGTACGAGATCTCTTCAACTATCTGCACGTATCCGCATCAACATTTCGTACACAGGTTCCTTTGATCTCCTAGGTGCTCACTCTAGTACAGTGGTTACTGTGTTGGATTGAGGAAGCTAGAGCGCTCGAGTTCAAACCCAGGTCGTTCAAGTTAATTTATATGGTAATATTTACCCAGATACCCCTTCTTTTATCTCTCAAGTGGTCCAGACAAGTGATAGGGACCATAACGTAGTGAGAACGGTAATAGCAGGAAATAGCGCTCAACAAAAACAATGGGGTAAACATATTTCTAATCGCACAGATTTATTACTGTTAGTCTAGATCTGTTACAAACTTTATGACAAGGCTGATCCGAATTAAGTGATACAACTACACTTAATATAAGCTTTGTTGTTGTTGTTTTTTTGTTTTCTATTTTTTAACTATATTTTAAATTATTATATCTTGTTCTATTTTTCGTTTCTCTCACTCTAATCTCTCTCTCTCTCTCTCTCTCTCTCTCTCTCTCCCTCTTTCCATCGTCTTTCTCTGCTCCGTCAGTTTTAATGGTCTCGCCCCTGTCTCTGTCTCTCTTTTCGCTGAATATCTCAATCTATTTTTCTCCACTCGTGCAATGTATTATTTAAGATTACATAAGATTACAAAAGTAGCTAGAAAGTAGGCAGTTTCAACATTTATATTTTCTTTTATTTTACAGTTACTTCCTGCAACTGACTGGCGGGTTTTAGTCACTCAAGAGTTGGCTTTTTTTGTTTACTGAATATTTGTTAAATAGAAACAAATGTAATAAAAGTTGTATTTATGCCCCTTTAACAGCTTTGTTGTTTTTTTTTAATTTGTCCATTGGAAATAGAGACATAGGATGTGTGTCTTGGTAGTAGGTTGGTATCTGGGTGTTACAAACATCTTGCCGCAAATGTACAGTGTTTTTATAAAATTGAAATCGACACTCATCAGCAGTGTGTACTACTGTCAGTCTGTGTCTATCCAGTGTATGAGACTATCTTTACGTCGGTTTCATTTTACGAATATATGAATCAGCGTAAATGTAGAAAAAAAGTAGTGCTTCTAGGACTCGACTGTTCAAACTTTCTTCTAGTATTTCCATCATTTTCCTTTTACAGAGCGTTTAAGGAGCCTTATATGTCTTCTATAGAGCTCCTTAGCAGAGGCGTAGTGACCGAAACTTTCCCCCCGGAACATTATTGGCACTCCTCCATTTTCCATTAACATCACATAGAAATATAGGCTGCGTGTGGCGACCCCCTGAAAGAGGCGCCCCTCTCTCACTACGCCTCTGCTCCTAAGTCTCAGAACCACATAAGTATTGTGGAATCGCCGCTACTTTACACTATTTCTAGACTTAGAGTTTTTCTAGGTAGGCATAGAGATCTATTCCGACATACTCTCGTTTGGAAGCCATCAAAAGCACTCAACGCATCGCTGGACACTTCAACCCCCTCCTATTATGTTTCTTACATATGAGGGTATAATGAGATTAAGTTATACGCTTCCCCGTACACTTCTTTGGACCAACTAATTCTAGTGTATCTATAACGTTGAATTGAACAGCCCGTGAATCCAAGTATCACTTCTCTCACGTTCTCCAATTCTCCTCCGTCGAGTCTTTTTTTTTTTTTTTTAATATTCTTCTGTTTTTCAGTTTTTGGTCGAACTATTTGGTGAGTCTAAGATATTATTTGTTCCCGTCCCTTTTCACGTATCATAAGCGTTTGATTGTCAAAAGAGCTGAGCCGAGGCTCTTCGAGCTCTAGGCATGTAAGCCTGCTTAAACAACCGTTCTGTCTGGGAGAGATCCAAGTCAATGCGCCTATGTAAAGCATTGCTATATCCGGGCGCATGGACAAGAATGCATGGCCGAAGGCCGAGTACACCAGGAACCTCAACCATTTTCCTATGTTCTACCAGCTAACCGTGCAGGACTCACCATTAGTGTAACGGTCCCTTGAGGAACGGCGCATGGATTATCGACAGGGAGGTGGAAGCTCTCTTTCAACTCCGCACCGTGCAATTGGAAATCTCACGGATTCCCTTGGACACTCCTACAGGAGTTTTTTTTTTTTTTTTGCTATTCATTTAGCCTACTCACTTCCTCAAATAATAATTTCACCCGAGTTCCACGTTGAGGCAGAATAGCGTACCCTCCTGAATATTATATTGACCGAACCCCCCCAGCTCCTCCCTAATTTTTGCCGTTTCAATAAAACTACCCACATTTCAACAAACCCCTTTTGGATAGTGTATTCTAGCATGTGTTGCGTTTAATTTGAACGACCCATTTTAAATCGCCCTCCAAAGCACACTCTCTTCTAGCCTGTGAATTCTTTATCACTTTTCTCCCCCCCCCCCCACTCCACACAAACACATTCATCGTATCCCTCCTAGTCAAACAGCACTCTTTTTTTCCTTGGCACAGTCTGCAAAAGATCTCACAGCTCAGCAGCAATAAAGCTGGCTAGAAGAAGAAGAAGAAGAAGATCCCTCCTAGCCATCCATCAATGCCTTCCAACACTTAAAGTTTATTATGTTACATCTAATTTTCATGGCCCACCTTATTACGCTCTACTTTTCCCAAACACACATTTTTTTTTCGTGAATTCGATCACCAATATCACTTATTCCCCCCAAAAACACTACGCCTTAGAAAATAGTCCTGCATACAACAGATGACAATTCTTCCACTTTTCAGCTTTATAGCAAAATATTTCAATGGCTCTCTGGTGTTTTCAATCACCATTACTTTGTTATCAAGTGTGATCGATGTTATTAATTCCGTTCCAAAAAAAAAATTATATTATCTGTTATATTATGAAAATAAAATTGTGCAAGAAAAAAAAACTATTTATTAAAAGTTAATGCGCAATTATGGACTTGAAACCTTGACCCTCAGATTATACGCCTGATGCTCTTAACGACTGAGCTAACCAAGTAGTAAATCTATTTATAGACATAACATTACCCATAAAAATTAAAGTACTTAAAAATGGAAATATAATATTGTACTTTTCAATATGTCGGTTTCAAAAAAAGAAACAAGGTTACAAAGACAGTGGTCCACATAGAGTCTTCACTAGGATTCGAACACCTGATTCCGGTTCCAGATGCTTTACTCAGCCACAGCATCTCCATAAATTTGTTTAGCGTACATTTATATTTTTTTTTATAATAATTTTTAACCTTATCCATACATTCAAAATTAATAACATGTTACGTGTAATAAAGAGAAACTAAAAAAGATTTATTCGTCTAACAAAATTAGATAAATTGGCGACACGAAAAAAATTCATGAAGCTGGAAGACTCAATTAAGACAAGAGACATGAGGCATCATGAACACAATGTCAGGAGCACAAGTCAAAATTAAAAATAATCTCGCTACAAGAGACGACAAAACATTAGCCAACGAGTTCAATGATTTCTATTGTCGCTTCGACACGAAAGATTTTAATTATCTAAGACTCAAAGCCCTTGAGGACGTCAATGTTAACAACTGTTTAGAATTAGCGATTACTAAAGAGCAAGTTTGTAACATTTTCAAAAACGTCAACCCAATGAAAGCTGGTGGGCCTGATGGAATAAAAGGGCGACTCTTAAAAGAATGTGCTGAACAACTAGCTAAACCTTTCCAAGATATTTTTTCTACTTCATTACTAAACCATGAGATACAATCTTTTGGAAGTCATCTATAATTGTACCTGTGCCAAAGGTTTCCAAACCAAAGGAAATGATTAACTTTAGACCTGTTTCACATACTTCTATTGTGTCTAAATGTTTAGAAAAATTGGTTAAAATGTTTTTTCTTAATGATCTTAGTAGTAAATAGGACCCTTTATAATTTGCTTACCAAAAGGGTAAAGGCGTAGACGATGCCATCCTAAATATTTTAAATTGTGTCTACAAACATCTGGACTTACTGAACACTTATGTAAGATTGTTCTTTATTGATTTCTCATCAGCTTTTAACACTATACAACTTCATTTTCTCATTGAAAAGATGAAAACGTTGAAGATTAGTCCATACATAATACTATGGGCTAATGAATTTTTGAACCAGACATCTCAGAGGGTTAGGGTAAACAATGTTATTTCAAATGCATGCATAGTTAATACAGGAGCGCCCCAGGGGGCTGTGACATCGCTATTATAAACTTAACTGCTGTGGTTTCGAATTTGAAAATATCTTAGTTTTCGTAGACCAAAGGTAAGTGATAACTTTTTCGTCCACGGCAATAGGGAGAATTAATGGGTCAATGAGGACTTTTAAAGAATATATAACATGTTATGTCTTCGTTATGCATAACCAATTTTAGACATATATAGTAGCCTTTACCCTCTTTTGTGCACAGCACATGCAATCTTTTTTTTTTAAAATAGTATCTTAGTAAAGTGCATGTCTATGACGTTTGGTATTTAGTCAGACGAAGGTAACATATTTTTTCAGCGATTTATTATGCGAATTGAGCATTCCTCTCCGGGCCTTCAATTTACTAAGTGAATAATTGTTCATTAATGTTTGCTTGACAGGGGACTATAAATGAAAAGTATTTCAGGCAACATGTGTCCTACTTGTTTAATGTTCTTCGTTTTCTCTGCGTCAGTTTAAAAAATAATTCACAAATATAATCATACATAATATAGAGTAACAGCCATAGACTAATATAAACTATATCTAGACTGGACATAGAGAATTTTTATCACAACAAAAAATGTCGTGAACATTTTGTAGAAAGTTGGATCAAGGCGTTGTTTTGTAAAGTTGTTAAAAGAAATAAAGTGTTTTTTTTTTAACTTCAACCCTAACCTATGTAACATATCATTTAATTTTTAGATCTACATCTAGTAATTGAACATCAAAACTAAGGGTACACTCCTCTCATAATTATTATTTTGCAATTTTTAGATACATAATCTAGAAAGATGTAGAAAATCAATCTATTTAAATGTACATAAGATGATTTAAATCAAATTGAATTATTTCCATCTAGGATTTTTGAAACATTATCTCAATGGAAACAAACAGGAAATGGCTTTGTTTCATATATTTGCGTGAATATCCGAGAAATGATTTTGCATTATTTCTAAACTTTGAAAACTAAAGATCATTACTTTTCTAAGATAGAGTTATTGATTGGGGCGACTTCCCTTAGAGCATGAAAAAAGAGTTTACGTACATAAAAATCTATATATGTATAGGTCTGTGAATCGAGCTATCGAGGATAAGAACTTATTTCCGGTTTCCAGTCTAGATAAAATATATAAGTCTATGGTAACAGCTTTTGAAAAACAATGTTACAAAGACAGTTTGCGTTTTTAGTTTGTGTGGAAACACAAACTCAAAATCGGCCCTCGAAGTGGTCCACCCAGGCAGGAAAAAAAAGGCAGGTTTCAATATTTTCAGAAAGAACATCAGAATGAAATTCTATCAAAGACAAATGACAGAGAAGAATGGAGAAAGAAGGTTTCCTTTAGTTGAGTGTTTTATTGCGGTGGAGTAGCGCTGCAGCTCAAGCGATAATAAAAAACTACTAATAAATTCTTATAAGCTCTGTCATTTTAAATAACTACCTTTGGACAAAAAAAATGTTATTTTTTGTTTAAAGTGAAAAATCTATTTAGTGTGCATATAAGTTGGACATAATTTAAAACAACAATTAATAAGTAGGGGTTCATATTCTCGCGGAAACTACTTCACAGCCATAGAACACTGAACTAAAGGATTTTTAAATTTTCTTTTTACGGAAAAGTTTTTTCTTTTTTGAGGATTTGAATAAGAGATTGACCCTTTACAAAACAATTAGATCAATTAGATATTCATTATAAGACGTCAGGGTGACATTTAACTTCACATTCACTTTCACCTATTCCTTTGGGGCACCACACAGGATCTGCAACCTTCTTTCGCTATTCTTCTCTGTCCTTTGCCTTTGATAGAATTTCATTATGATGTTCTTTTTGAAAACATTGAAGCCTGCCCTTTTTCATGTCTGTGTGGACCACTTCCGGGGGCGATTGTAGCTTTGTGTTTCCACACAAACTGTCTTTGTAACCTTTTTTTAAATATTTTTGTTAAATTTCCTTGGTTTAAACTAATTTTACTGAGCTACACATTCCCACTTGTGCCCTTATGTTTAGATTAATAACATATTGCATACACTTAGGATACCATAGTGACCTGCATGTCTGTTTGAAGAATAACACGGGACAGTTCTATGATTGATAGCCCTATTTGAAATCCTTAGTAAGCTTTGTTGCAAAAAAGGAAGAACTCCTAAATGCTGTGAAGAAACGAGAGGTGAACTGCTTCAGTCATTGTAAGACATGACTCACTGTGAAAAGTCATTCTTGAAGGTACAGTGGAGGGATCAGGAAGAAATGGTCATCCAACGAAAAGTTAGCTGGACAACGTAAAAAAGAAATGGACCGGCTTATCTCTTGATATCCAGCTAAAAACAGCTGCCGTCCAGGAAAAGTGGAGGGTTATGGTTACTTGATCTGTCACAACATCCCTATGACAAAAGGGACATATGGTGGTGACAATGGCGATGCCCCCGGAGACCTGCGTATCAGTTTAAGAGCAACACCGAAAGTTCTATGATTTATCATGAGTTTTATCGTTACTAAGCTTTGATAAGAGTCATATCAAACAATATATTTACAAAACAACAATTTAAAACAACAACAACCTAAGATAAAAGAAATGGTACATTAGTTCAACGTTCACTTTATTTAGAATGTTCAAAAAAAAAAACAAGATTTCTGCTTCACAGATCAGAGAGGACTTCAACCCAAAACCAAAAAGATAAAGATCTCATTGAAGTATCTGTCGATAGAGAAAAAACAGCATTATAGTTATTCCAATATATCAATCAATCAATCAATCAATCAATCTATTATTAGTTAATTTAATTCTAGTGAGTCATCTATTCCCTCTACTGTGAAAAACAAGTCTACATATAAAAAATACCCCATTAACCAAAAAGTAAGCAATCTTCTTCCAGCTAAACAAGAATTCACACACCCCACCCCCTGATAGCTAAAGAAACAAATCTTTAGACCAGCAGACAATGTCCCCAAATGTTTCTTGTCACTAATAGATTTGTTTCCCCCATATTTTATCAAATCTATTAGTACGTACTTTTTACGTGTCTAACTAACGCATAATCACTTTTGTTCGCCTGGATTTAAAAGTATTGTGGAATAGATCTCTTCACCTACCAAATCAATGTTGATAAAGCAGTGGTTCTCACCAAGCTTGTGTATGGCCCTGAAACCAGGGCTCTCTATAGAAGGCATCTAATGTTCATAGAACGCTTCCATGAAATGTACCTTTGCTCCATAATAGGCATACACTGACAGGACCACCTTACCTTGAAGCTCAGTGTGGACAGTAGAGAAGCACTACTTCCCATTCGACAGCTGCGCTGGTTCGAACACTTATCCCTCATAGGGGGAGGGCTGCATACCTAAAGTGATTTTTTATTTGGCAAGATTAAGGAAGTACAGCGTAACAGACGTGTCCCCAGAAAGCGCCCTGAAGATCAACTCAGGCGCCATTTTGCCCTCACTGGCATAGAGGTAAGATATGGCAGAAGATGGCTTTTGAACGAGACAGTTGAACAGGTCTTACAATGGCCTCTCTCTCCCCCTCCCCCCTATCTCTGTCTACTACATGAAATATGATGAGTTCCTATAGAGTCTTTAAGTAAATTTGTATCGAAAAGGCCTCTAACTTTAAAGCCTTGTAGTATACTTACTTATGGAACTCAGGCCTGGTGACGATGCCGTTGTTGTTGTCGTCAGCATTGCGGAAGACGGCGTCCAGGTCATTGGGCTCGATGAATCCGTTCTTGTTGTTGTCCAGAACGTCAAAGAGGTTGCGGTAGGCGTTGGTGATGAGGGGGTCATGGGTCTCATTGGGGAAGTTCTCATCGATGGCAGCAGTGTAGTCAGCCCTGGAGATACGGTTGTCGTTGTTGGCGTCGTAGGTCTATGGAAATAAGAGCTAGTTTAGAAAAGTATGTCCTTTTTTAGGTCCGTGCCTCTTTATAGCTTTAGGTAATCTATTTCTCTACGTTCTCCGTGGTTAAGCGCAAAACTGGGGTCCAGGGTTTGAATCTGGGTGAAGACTGGGATTTTGAATTTCGGGGATTTTAGGGCGCCCCTGTGTCTAATGGGTACCTGACTTAAGTTAGGGAAAGTATATGCTGTTGTTCGTTGTGCTGGGCACATGACATCCTGCTCGTTAACCGTTGTCCAAATAAACAGATGACCTCAACTTCAGCTACCCTATGAATCGCAGGGTCTAAAAGGGAAACTACTTTTTTTTAAGTTCTTCGTGTAGGAAGCATGGCATAGGATACTAAGGACAGTGATGCTAAGCTCAAAGACTGACAAAGAAAATCGTTCGTCTGGCAGATGTATTACCTGGAAAAACTTGGTTAGCTCATCTCTGGTGATCTCATTGTTAAAGTTGTAGTCCAGGGCATCGAAGACACCATCGATGGTGACTGTCAGATCAGCCGTTGTCTGTGCCAGAACCAAGGCTGGGATGAGTGCGAGAAGTAGGAACATCATGGTTGCTGGAAACAAAAAGTGAGAAATGCACTTACTATCGTCAAAATGATTTGCTGACCCTGGTGATCTTAATCAGACAGGAAAAACAGTGTTTCCTTAGTATCTGGTGTAGCTTTCAAGAGTACTAGTCGACCCACAGCGTAGCATACGCCTCTATTTTGTAGGGCCGGCCTAAGGGGACTGCAAACTATGCGATCGCATTGGGCCCCGCACTTTCATAGGCGCCACGCTAATCCTAACTGTAAATTATTAAATTAAACTATTTTATAACTTTTAACAGATTTGCCGCGGCCTCGTGATTTACCAGGAGCTCCTGGAAATCTCCTGAATTTGCAAAATATAGGAAAAAAGTCCTGGAAATCTCCGAAAATTATTAAAATCTTTTGAAAACTCATAAAAATCTCCTAAAATATAGTTAAAATTGTCATTTTGTGGTGGAAAACGCCAATCCTACTCGTGAATAAAAAAAAAAAAACGGCATTATATGATACCGGTAATTGTGAAATCTTCTCGCGCCTCAAGCTAATAATAATACTTCTATTTATAAAGCGCTGTTAACAAACAAAATGTAGGCTCAAGGCGCTGTAATAACATTACAAACACAAACACGACAGCTAAAATGACAATTAATCTAAAAAGGTTTTAAACAGATAGGTCTTAATGTTCTTCTTTGTGGTGTAGCATGTTGTCTGTCTGAGATCAATGGGGAGTGAGTTCCAAACCTTTGGTCCTTGCACTGAAAAAGCCCGCAGACCGTAGCTTTTGAGGGAGAAACGTGGCACCACTAAAGCGTTGAGTCCATTTAGCGCAGGGCTCTCTGGGGGACATATGGAGTAATCAGTTCGCTAAGGTACAGGGGCATCTCATTGTTATATATACACTGATGACAAAGTGTCGCGACCTTGTAATCGATTCTCGCTTTCACTAAATTACTTAAAATGTTTTTTGTAAAATGTTTTACATGTTTCGGATGTTCCTTCAGAGTTTACTTCCTAGTCCAAACCTCCCGCAGGACGACGGGGGATGGGAGCGGGCAGGATTTGAACCCTCGACCATCGATAAATCCGAACGACAGTCCAGCGCGCAAACCGCACGACCAGGCAGCCAATTACTTAAGGTCAACAATCTCAAAGATAGATTGAAACATTTAGTTATTCTTGCTACTGATCGTGATCTATGTAGGAAATAAAATTTTTATGATATACTGTGTGACTTCGCTACACTCAAGGATCGTAAAGTAATTCTTTACGTAGTAAATAATGAATAAAATGCATTTCTAATACAAACTCTTAATTGTTACTTTTTTCCGCATTGGGCCCCACAACCGTTTAGTCCGGCCCTACTATTAAGTTAGGGATGAATACTACTTTTTCTCCCCCCTCCTCTCTTTTTTTTCGCCGCTTAAGTTACGTGGGATAACTCTAGTCCGACTTGCAGAAACAAAAAGAGTTATCTTTAATTGACTTCTTGGTGGTGCCAGTAATGGTTGAGCCATGAAGAGGATAATTATATATATAGATTGTCGGATATGGTTGGGATGGTTTTGAGCTGAAGTATATTGATGACATTTTTCTTCTTCTTCTTCTTCGTTCTCATTGTTATGTTGGAGCGTTCAGATGGCTAGACCAATAGATGAGATGAACTGCGCAGTGGTTTCCAAATCAGGGAGCTCTCCATATAGTTTTCTTTCTATTGGGGTGATTTGGGGCCAATGTCTTATACAGAAAGCCTTCAGGACAGAAGACTCAAAAGTAAAGTAGCAATTATACATAAAACACTGAACCATAATCTTCAAATACAAAAACAAAATTTAATAAAATACTCTGAAAGACACAAAAATAAAGGCACATTCCTCGTCCCATATGCTAGGACAAATTTGTACAAATACTTCCCTAGTGCTATTAGAGCATGGAATGGGTTGCCTGAGCTAGCCAGAAAAACCAGTGACTTGGCAGAATTTAAGTCATTGGTTAATATGCATGACTAAATGCATGACGCGTAGGACGTAATCATCTTCTTTTTTGAAGTAACGTCTGTATTATATAAGATAAGATAAGAAAGATCAGTTTTGGAGGACGTGGTTGGCATTTTCTGGTGATACTCCACATGGGCAGATTTCACTGGTTCCAGTGCATGTGTTGTCGCATTCAGTTGTGTCCGGTCCTGAGTCGAAAGATTAGACGTTGGTCTTGTCGGGATAGCTTATAGTAAGCGTCATCTTTTTTGTGATTTGGATAGGAGCTCGTCCATTTCTCATTTATTTTATCTACAATTAATTTCTTCATTTCTTCTGGATAGAGTGCAGAGTTTACTTGTGAGTTTGTTCTCCCACTCTTGGCGAGTGTGCCAGCCTTCTCATTTGATGAAATCATTTGATATCTTCGGGGGCGCAGTGGCTGAGAGGGCGTTGTCTAAGTATTTAAAGATGCTAGGGAAAACCCGTTCGAGCAAGCATTTTAAAGATTTTTCGGAGGCAGTGAAAAGAATTTAGTTTTATCTCAGGCTTGGCAAAGGTAGTCAATGACACAACTGCCTAACAGTAGCGTATTTAGAACACATGCCCTCTGTTTTGGTCACTGTAGTAGATTTACGGTTTTTCCAAACTCTTGGTCTGAGTATAGCAAAAGTCACACAGCCCTCAGTATGCGTTGTTTGATCTTGAATTGTCGATTCCGAGGTAACATTATTCCTATACGCAGAGAAGCCTACATGCCAAAATAAAAATGTGTATTCCCAGACCTTGAAATGTGTGTATTTTGAGGGGCAAATGTGTATTTTCCTAAAAATAAAGAAATATACTCAAGAAAAGTCTACAAATAATTCAAGCATGTAACACATGAAACGCAGCAATGTTTCAGTTAACACAGCCTAAAGTTATAGAAGATATTTTGTACATCTGTTAAAATATTTACACCTTTATATTTTGTCATAGACGTTTCTAGAATATGTTAGAATGATGCCGTTCTTGTCACTTGGCAATGATTTTATGATCATAATGCCTCTAGTGTATTCCGCAATCCATATTAGCGGCAACAGAAAATTTATTCAAAAGAGTTGGAATTTTCGGTACTAGTGAAAACAGACTTTAACCAGGTGTAATGGTTTGCTTAGCTGGGTCAGTGGCATCTAATTCTATAAAAGTAGTTTTGCAGACACTGAAAATATTTTATCACATTTTGAAAGAAGTCAGATTTTCTTCTTTCAGACCATTCTGTGCAGAGTTAGCAATGAAAGCTTTGGCATCCTTTACAATCACTAATAACAAATACTTTAAAGATTTCGGGCAGATAATCCTAATTAGTCATTGAACTTTTTAAATATAAAAGCTGGGCTATTGAGTCAGCTGAATGCCTGTTGTGAGATAAATCTATTTATTCTGGTTTCTGAGGCTTGAAGTTGTTTTTATAAAACAAACAAATGTGTTGAAGGAGGGCGCAAGGAATCAAGAATATAATTTTATTTTGTCAGCATAGTTAAAGCATTTTTTTTGCAAACATTCTTTGAATTTAGGCCTTCATAAGTAATGGAACCCAGAAGCCACACCGTAACTATAACAGTAAGCTTTAAGTTTGCAGGCACGATATGGCCTAAATTGTGCCGATGTGCCAAAAACTCAAAACTCAAACGGTCTACAACAGTTTGATTCCCTTTCTCATGCAAACAGAGAGATTAAGCTCTACCAATATTTCTTCTATTAAATCCTCCGCCCTTCTCACTTTTATCTCAAAAGAACTCTCTCCTGAATTTGGTGGTTTTACAAAAAAATGAATCTAGATCTAGAATAGAGAATAGATCTAGATATAGGCTGTTTTATTAACAGTTGTTTGGTTTTTAATGCGCATATTGCTATTTAAAGATATTAATCAATCCCACGGAATTGTAGGCACTATCGTGAATGTGAAATAGATCAATTCAATGCTAGAACAGCCAATTTGGTCACTTTTTAAAATTTTATATTCCATAAAGGATAAGAAAGGAGATCAAGAAATCTTTATAAGATGGCAGAAATTTCTGCTTTTGAGTAGATCTAGATCTAGATCTAGTTACAGAAATCTAGAGCCTTGAGCTACTAGACCTAGATCTAGTCAGTAGTCTAAATCTACAATTGCGTATTGTGCAAGATGCGTACTTGTAGGCAACTCTGCTATCACTTGAGGCTGGAGGCTGGCCGCCTCATAACCTTTGTTTTCTTTGTACTAATAGTTAGCCCAAACTCTTTGCCGGCCTGTGAAAAGCGGAACATTAGTTCTTCCTGTGTGTGTGCCACTGCCGCTGCGTCATCCGCCAAATGTGTGATGGTATCAGTTATTTAATCTACCAATGTCAAAATATGATTTTAGTGCAGGGCTTGGATTATCTTGGGTTTTTATTTGTGGAATTTTGATGAAGCTATATTTTTTTTTTAGCGGACGCAGAAAATGATGTACGAAATTTAAAATAGTCATTATTAGTCTAAACAATAGTATTTTAATTTAATAGGTCTAATATTCAAAAGATAATGTGGAATCCAGATTGGGCATCTCAACGTTTATTATCACAAAAATGCACAATATCAAGTTCATTTTTGCAACAATAATCCATTTTAGCTCGCTTTCAAACACAAAATATCAGTTTCATCAACAAGACTCTTTAAACAGTGCCATGTTAGTCTCACTGTCCTCCATTTTGTTTTTACTTATTTACGATATTATTGATGATTAGTTGACCCTTTATTACTTCATTATGTTCTAAGAAAATAATTACAAAGCAACAGATAATAATAAACGAAATAAACCCAAAACCGCCAAATTACTTACTGGGTTGAAGTGTGAGCAGACGACAAAGTCTAATGATTTGATTGGTGGTTTTTTTCTGCTATTTATTATTTCTCTTCAAAGTCAAGGTCATCGTTTGTGAGACCTCAGCCAGGTGACTCAATCGTGATTCTGTTGTCAAGTTTAGTTGTGTCTTTGTTGATTTTTTGTTGATTTTTTTTAAATTCGGAAAGACATATCGAGGTCTAGGCCTAGATCTAACTTTTTTTTTTAAGTTCCTTAAAATATTTCGCTGTGATGACACTCCGATTATTTAATGACCCTGTTAAGTATATACAAATAGTAATGCGTTGCTTGTAGATTAAATATGTTTGTGTAAGTGACACGCTTATATTAGGACATACTGTCTCTGTATAATGTAACTATTTATCGTCTCGTTTTAAATAAATTTAATAAAATGCAAAGTTTAAAAATAATTGTACAAGTACTCTTTTTTTTTCTTTACAAATAAGACATCCTTTTAGATTTATTGATTCTTTTTATTTTAGTTATTTTACATAGGAGCTGAAGTACGTAGAGGTATTCATACAGCAATTATTTTAACGAAATTTCGTCAGTTCCGCTATAGCTAAAATTCTGAACGTCAATATTAGACTCCCTGATCACTTGCATATTTCAAAATTTTGAAATCTTAATTGCTTAAACATAGACCAAAACAGGTTTTTTAAAGACTTATTCTGAAAATAGCAAATGTATATTTATGACTTTGCTTTTAAAAATCTTTGATGACATTACTGTATTTCCACAATATTTTTTTAACCGCTTGATCTTATCTTTATTTAGCAAGCAAAAATACTAAAGACAAAATGTAGGTCAAAATATAGGCTAGTGCTTGTGTTAAAATAGTGCAGTGTTTACCAAATTGTGTTTCAAGGAACCCTAGTGTTCCGAGAGGTCTGAATAGGTGTTCCATGAACTGGTGGAATAATTATCTAGAAGCCACCACATGAATTAACCTCTCTAAGAAAATACGCAAAATGTTCCACTAAATACTGAGAATGTGTTAATTGTTCCATTGAGGAAAATGTTTTGCAAACACTGAAATAGTGGGTCTGATAGTTGATTGGTAAAGCACTTGGCTTCCGAAGGGAACTCGAGTTTGAGGTTGGATCTTACGATAGACAGGAACGTCCAAACCAACCCTAATGAGAACCTAATATTAATTAACTATTTTTTAGGGTGAATAAAGGCCTTTGTATGTTCTACTTGCCACGGGACATCCTTGTTAACTGACGTTCATAAAAGTAGATGCGTATATCGTCTGCTCGTTTACCAAGTATATCTACGTAATTCTATTGTATTTTTTTTTTTAGAAAGTTGTCTCTAGAAAAGAGGAACTATTTTGTGTTTAAATGCTTTGAACTACTTATGTGTTTATCAACTCAGCTGCCACAGAAAACATTAGTTCTTTAAAGGAATCTTCCTTAAATTCTACTTGTGTTGCTTGCTGTAGACGGTCGTTGACTTGTAGCAGCAAACTACCGATAGACAACTAAGACTTATAAAATTTAAAATTCTTTTGTGATCAAAACTAAGTATAACTTGTATGACTATATTACAAAATTCAACTTGAGATTGAATTGAATCAATGTAGTAGACTTTAGTAATAATATAAACTGGTATTCTGAATAAAATCTAACTCAATACAATAACACGTCTTATCATTCTGGTAATCTGTAGTCATCTTTCCAATCGCAGAACGCTGACGACAATGCCGATTATCTTGCATCATTCACAACCAATCGCTTACCTCTTCCCAGCGCCACCATTCAAACACACGCACACAATGCATAAGCGGCGGCTCCTTAGCCGGTGCTTTCAGATGCCTGGAAACTTCTACAGAGACCATACGTTCTAGCAGGCCTCAACACTGACCAGCGACGTCACTTCTGTGGGCAGTGGAGACCAATAGCTCGTCTCCACGTTATACAGGCCTCTGAAGTGGCTACGAGTTCTTCGTCTCCACTGCCCACAGGCTGCGACGTTGCAGTTCAGACTTCTATGACGACTGGTTTCGCTTCTACCCCATAATGCAACATGAACTCACTAGGACACAGTACCATTATTTGGTGTGGGGAAGTGTGGAGGGGGTTGTGCTTGAAGCCTGATCGAAAGTCCAAAGTGGGCGCCAATGGGGATTTTCATATTGGGACCCCATCCCCATTCCTAGGTACGCCACTGTGTGTTTCATTTGTAGAACTATCCCGTGAGGCTCGGATAGAAAAAAACAAACAGTTGCAACTAAATGTAAGCAATTATGACACTCACACGAACACACAAACACACAATGATTATGACAGACGTCATTCAAAGTTCTAGAAAATTAACTTTATTTATTTTCCAAAGGAAATGCCTTTTCCCTATTGTATAAGGTAAGATCCACAGACATCAAGAAGACTATGAATCACACACAGTGTATTGTGTTCAATCTTTTCCTCACGTCAGATTATGTAAAAGATACTTTCTGTTGAAGACATACAACATTAAGTAAAATAAGTTCCACATAGATAAACTAAGAATACTATTCTTCATTTGAGCTATCCAAAGATAAACTAAGATGGTCCACTTTTAATTAAAGATAAGAAATATGTGCACTCTACTTGACCAGTTTTATTTTAAACAAACGTATTGTAATTACACATTTTATTTTCTGTACCAAATGACATGCACCCAACCCTCGGGCATGTTGGCTCGATGGTTACTAATTTTATCATTCAAGAGGCTGAGGGCTATGCACTGGGGTGGTTTTGTGCCTCCTTGTGTGGCTGGTGAGGCCTATGTGAGCCCGGAATGTTCGGCTGCACACTGGGCAGGTTAGTCCAGCTGGAGCTAGTGTCATTGGTCTTGTTTTTTTTTCTCTGACGCTCTCCTTCTCTCGGCGCAATTTTCTTGTCTTCTGCAATTTTTGCGCCAGTTTTCACAGCGCAACGCCATTATGCTCTGACATGTGCTTCTGTCTCCAAGGTTACAGGGTCAATGCAGAAGGCTTTCAGTGTGTCGGTCTAAAATTTTCTTTGTCTTTTTAGGGATGTCCATCGCTAACTGGGCTTCATCAGGATTGTGTGAATGCTCTGCAGCCCCGGTCCACACATTGCTTTGCTTTCAAACAGGACAGTGTAGACTTAGTTCCTCGTGCCCCAATTTGGGCGGCAAGCTTTCTCCATAGAAGTTGGTCTCCAGCAAAGTAGTAATACTCCGGATCCAGAGGTCGCAAGCTCAAGACCTAAATGATCCATAGACTTTGTGCTCCTGATTTGAGGTCTGATATTAATGGGTGGAGAATTCAGGATTTAAATTTAGACCTTTTTTTTTGGGAGGGGGGGTAGGGGTCTCCCGACCAAGCCTGTTATGAATATCAACGATTTTAAGTGATATATGTATTATTGTACTATCCATATACATTATTTTTGTATATCAGTTTAACATTCTAGTTAATTGCTATTATCTGGAAATAATATTCGGCTATGATATCTGAATTTAGAAAAGGCCTCAAATCTCAAATAGCTTAAAGATTTATCTAGTTTAAATCAGGTCCTGTAAATAGATAGATAGATAGATAGATAGATAGATAGATAGATAGATAGATAGATAGATAGATAGATAGATAGATAGGTAGATAAAACACGACAACGAATCGACTATCATTTTTAAAAAATCGGAAACAAGGGAGACTAAGCAAGCAATTGTACTCCATTAAATTACTACATGAGTTAATGCCCTTGTTTCCTTCCACGGAAACTGCTTGACGTCCATTACCGCTACAAGCTGGAATAAAATTATGACATTGAAATTAAAAGTGAACTAATTTTCAGACTCTTATAATTCACTATGGCCATTATGTGATAGTTGGTCGCCGCCATTGTTAGGTCAAAGCATTAACAAATTTATTGGATCTCAACAAAAGTTTTTCTTTTCTTCTCGTCCGGTAGCTTTCTGGGTTTCGTAAGGACATTTTTTATTTCACGTGGTTCCAATTAGATTTTTTTTTCAGTCTATAATGCCTGGCTAACTGCCCTTGAATTCAGTTGGAGTTAATGCCCATCACAATGGAGTTGAAATTTTAATTTGAAGAGTTGACGACAAACGGAAGCAATAATTATCTGGCCATGTCGATGTCTTACCGGAAGTAGCTGTGAAGCGAAAGTTGAGCGGGATTTTAAATTCCGCGGAAGACAAAGGTAATTGTTGTAGTCAGTTTGACTGCAGGGATTCGAAGTTTATTCTTCAATACGAGGCCTACACACACTCTCTCTCTCTCTCTCACTCTCTCTCTCTCACTCTCTCTCTTTCTCTCTCTCACTCTCTCTCTCACTCTCTCTCTCACTCTCTCTCTCTCTCTCTCTCTCTCTCATTCTCTCTCTCACTATCTCTCTCACTCTCTCTCTCTCTCTCTCTCACTCTCTCTCTCACTCTCTCTCTCACTCTCTCTCTCTCTCTCTCTCATTCTCTCTCTCACTATCTCTCTCACTCTCTCTCTCTCTCTCTCTCTCTGTTGTCCCTGTTATTATCGTTAAAATTTTTAGTTTCCCTTTTTTTTCTTCTTAACCTCTCACTTATGCTACATATTCTCCTCTCTCTCTCTCTCTCTCTCTACTACAACGCTTTTATTCACTCACTCTGTCTGTCTGTCTGTCTGTCTGGTACAAATCTTGTACACGTTATTTCCCCGTGTCTCACTCTCGAATCAACTTTGTACAATTGTGTACATTGTCAAAGACAACACGTGAATCCATTAGTGGTGTTTACTTGATTTTGTTTTATAGAAAAAAATGAGATAAATCCTGCATAATTGAGAAATGTTAGTAAGTATGCGGTTCTCTCCCTTATATATATTTTTTATCACTATTTCTTCCACATTTTCCACTTTCCTCAATCCTTCTTCCTCCAGCTCTTTCTTCCTCTCTCTCTTCCTCTCTCTTTCTCTCTCTGTCTGGCTCTCTCTCTCTCTCTCTCTTTCTCTCTCCCTCTCTCTCTCTCTTTCTCTCCCTCTCTTTCTCCCTTTTTCTCTCTGTCACTCTCTGTCTCTCTCTCCACCTCGCTCTCTTTCTCGCTCTTTCTGACTGGAAAGCTCCCAATGTGTGACAAACGAAGCAATGAAAGGCCATCCATGAGTAGCCAACAGAAGAGCACCCATTGTATACCTGACAAAGAGGCGCCTAATACATACATGACTAACTTAAAAGCCTAACTTATGGGAGCGCAATGTATGAATTTGAACTGAACACCCCCTGAATAGTTGACGTAGTAGCGCCCAACGTATTTCTAATGGAGGAGCGTCCAACTTATAACTATCGCGGGGTGTGCAGTATATTTGCTAACTCTGTGTACCTTTTCTCAACTTTGATTTCATATTAAAAGCTGAATTTATTTCTCGATGGATTTTTCTATTCGACGATTTCCTGATTTGACGCCATGTGAGGACCATTTCACGGCTGGACGACGTTTATTGATGGTACTTAGCAGCCTGGTCATTGACAACGTCAATACCAGCGTACGGGTAGTAACTGAGTAAAAAAAAAGGGGGGGGGGAGTCGTAGGTGTGTGTGAAGGTGCCTGCGTGTGGAGGGTGAATGGAGGGAAGGGGGGGTTGCTTTTGAAGTGACCTGGTACCTTGCCAGTGCACGGTGTTACCAAACGGAAGAGATACCCGGAGTTTGTCCAATGTGGGGCATATTGTTTCTGGGATTGTGCGTGCCTGCGTGTCCCTTAGCGTGTGCATGGGTCTGTGTATGAATGAAGCTTCTAGATCTACTTCCATGGGCTGCCCACATTAATTTTTCAAGTTTTTCTCTCAGCGATATAAGAGGCTGGTTATTTTGAATTGGACAATGTCTTAATGGTGTACATAAAAAGCGTTACCCACAACTTGATGAGGACCCAGTGATGTCAAGGACACGGGCCTCATCTATAGTTTGTCAATGACTGGGTGATGCGTGGAAACACTGACCCTTTGGACTAGATTTTTTTTTCTTTGTTAGCAATGTGTCATTGAGAAACATAATATACAAGAATGCACGGGCCTGTCATTAAAAGGCCAAAAAAAAAAAAAAAAAAGAGAGAGAAATGGAGAAAGACGGTCAAAAGATCTTGAGTGGTGCCCCCAACGTTCCAGCAGACTAAGGGATGGGTGAAACAAAGAAACGTCTCAACAATTGTGATTCAACAAGTTGTGTTTCCGGTGAAGAAACGACATTGGTTAGTGTGTCTTCTGTGTTATGTATAGCAGTGTAAATGTAATCAACATTACTAAAAGCAATTTTAAAATGAGAATAAATAATATGTAATAAGGTCCAAGTCTGCAGAGTCAATTTTGCATTTTCTACACACGGCAAAGGGCGGTACTACTGCAGACCTGCCACATCACCAGAAAATTCCTCGGTGGAAACTGATAAAGGGACTACGATGAATTTTGTTTCCCTTTAACCAAACTCGACCCTAACATAATAATAATGTTATTTATAAGCGCTGTTAACATTACAAACACAAACACGACAGCTAAAATGACAAACTAATCTAAAAAGGTTTTAAACAGGTAGGTCTTAATGTTCTTCTAGGAAGCAGCGTTGCATGTTGTCTGTCTGAGATCAATGGGGAGTGAGTTCCAAACCCTTGATCCGTGCACTGAAAAAGCCCGCAGACCGTAGCTTTTAAGGGAGAAATTTGGCACAACTAAAAAGCGTTGAGTCCATTGAGCGCAGGGCTCTCTGGGGGACATATGGAGTAATCAAATCTCTAAGATACAAGGTCATTTATTTGTTGTAGATACACTGATGACAAAGTGTCGCCACCTTGTAGTCTGTTCTACAATTAGTTCTGGAATAACTGATTCTACAATTTAGTACAAAAAAAAACAGCAGCTCTGCAAGAAGTAAGAACTAAGGTCAGAAATCTACAATTAAGTAGTCAACTAACAAATATTGTTGTAGGTTTCTGCCCAGACCAGATGAGTTATCGAATATAACTTTATACTATCTTAAACTACTTTCTTTATATTTTTTCTCTCTCTCTCTCTCTCTCTCTCTCTCTCTCTCTCTCTCTCTCTCAGCAGGATATCTAATGACCGACGTGCCCACCCCCAACATGACAGAAGCAACACGCCGCATAGGTCATCATCTCTTCTGACAAGTCTCTATATGGAGTCATTAAGGCTCGAGTCATATTGTCCCCCCTCCCCACCCACCCAACGCCCCTGGACATGGGGTGGGTCCAGAAACAAGATACATTAGTTTTAAAAAGTTATTGGGCTATTTGAGTGAACAAAAATTAGACAAAAAAAAAAAGGCTATCCTCCACTCTTCTACTACCCTCCTCCTCTTGGAAACGTCCCCCCCCCCCTCTCCCTTTTCACTTCAACAGAGCTTTTACCACACACTATGTCTAGCACCGTCACCACAGCAGGGCGCCTGACGTGAGTCAGGTGTAGGGATTTAACGCTAGAGATAAAGTTAGGATAACTCGATACGGGACAAATCAACGTCACATTGCTCCAAGAGGAGCGCACCCCCAGGCTCCACCCTTTCATTTGTGCTACCTGCCCCCTCTTCACACACAAAAAAAGAAAAAATTTATATAAAAAAAACTAAGACTGTGTAAGATTGACTAAAGACGGCTTGATGCTTAATTAAAACACCAAACCCTTCATCGAGCATTTAATTCTATACCTAGAACATTTTAATATAATGTCAGGAATCAGAACAACGGACTGCGCATGCTTACGCGCACAGATAGAGAGAGGGTGAAAGAGAGAGAGAGAAAAGAGGTTGAGAAATTTTAAAAAAAGAAAGAGAGAGAGAGAGAGAAGACAGAGAGTCTAGCATTGAACATTTTTATTGCGGAATATTGTTTTGCGATTCTGAGGTAACAATATAGTTAGTAAGAGTTACCATGATTACACGCCAAACTTTATTATTATCTATCTATATATATATATATATATAATTCTCTTCTTTGCTCAAGAGTTTGGACGATAAGAAGAAGTAAAGGAAAGATCACTCTTTTATTTCTGCGGATAGAGTTATCCCACGAACTTTACGAGCCTTGCGTGTAGCGAAGTCATACAGTGTATCATAAAAATTTTATTTCCTACGTAGATCACGCTCAATAGCAAAAATAAATACATATTTCAATCTATCTACGAGAATTGTTGAAGTAATTCTTCATTATTTTGAGGCGCAAGAAGCTTCTTTCACCAGATTACACAATTACTGCTATTGCATAATGCCGTTTTTATTGACGTTTTCCATATTGAATGACACCCCGAAATTACAATTTTTGTCTATATATTTCATGAGATTTGTATGAGTTTTCAAAAGATTTTTTTTAATTTCCAGAGACTTCCATGACTTTTTCATTTATTTTGCAATTCCAAGCCTAGGTTTCCATGTTTATTATTGTTATTATTATTTTCCAGTGGAAAAACGAGCTAATATTCATTCTCTAGCACTGCCAGGGCCAAGATTCTTTAGGTAGAAACAAATTGCATTAAGGTCCCTTTAACAGTGTTTACTGAGATATTGTTTGGTGATGTGGCAGCTCTGCAGCAGTACCTCCCCTGACAGACAACGAGTATCTTCTTAAGGATGTTAAGGGCCTTGAAGGTATCTGTGACGCCATCATTATCTCTTATATTGATATAAACTGTGGCTCGATTTACAATATATTTTCTTCCTTTTAATAAATGGCTCTATTTAAGAAAATGAGAATAGTTTTAGTATAAGTAAAGGAATTGCCTAGGTACAGGAAGTGGAATTACGGGGAAGAAATAACAGGACATGAGGAAACTCTAATGGCTGACATAAAATTACGTAACGTGTACTATCTACTATCTTATAACACCTTGTTCTAGATTGAGAGTTTTTACTGGGTTTATTCTTAAAGACGTTCTGTATAATGTAGAATTAAAAGTTCCATTTAATGTGTATGCTGTAATGTACTAGAATAGAGAGTAGGTTAGTTTTGTTAAACAAATATATAGTGTATTGTTTTTAGCGACGGTAAAAGTAGTGAGGTAGTCAGACAGACTAATGACGTAGTAGACTTAGGCGAAGAAGAGACCAACATGGCGTTCTGTTAGAAGTAGGCTGTGTTTTGAATAGTGGTTAGAGATAGCGATGTTTTAGGAAGACTTGACGGATTTCCCAGTGAGAAATAAAGTGCCATTGTATACAAGTGAAACTACTTATTAAGTATATTTCTATTTTGTAATGTTCTGTGGCTAATGAGAAGTAATAATTAGTAAGAAGTGAAGTCAGATGATATTAGCCCACAACAATGCAAAGTATGCATTCATTGAGTGGTTTGTAGACCCTATTTCAACATTCCCTCGTGTTATACAAGTCCACTTATCAGAACTTAGAGCCCAATCTCATGAACAATGCAGCTCTTTCAGTGGGTCTCACACTTACATTGCAAACGTTTCTCGGTAGCTGTTTAAGAAAACTCGAGAGGCTGACGTACGTGGAGGAGAACTTCTCAGATCTGGACGTATGATGTGGAGGACTTCGCTTGTGAGGACTAGACAACGTCTAAATTGGCTGATTGTAAGGATTAGGGCATTAGAGTCTACTTAACAGCTTAAGAAGGAAGACGGTTTTTTTTTTTAAAGGTCCGGTCTAACTTGGCCGCTGGTTCTTTCACAGGTCAGTCTAGTCGCTGTTTTGGGAAATGTCTCTCCTTCTTTTGATTGACATGTAATACGCTTAGTCTTTGGGGGGATCTCCCAACCCTCCCCGCCCCCTTCTTTCCCTTTCTCCCCACGGCGTCATCTCCCCTGTCCAGTTCGGTAGAGCGCCTGGCTATCTGCAAAACCTCTTCCAGGACCGTTTTAATTTGACTGCTGTCAGTGGGAGTCGCGCCGTCAGATGTAGTGACTTAACTGACAACTCTTTCACGTGTCACACACACACACACACACACACACACACGCGCGCGCGCACACGCGCGCACACGCGCACACGCACACACACACACACACACACTGCGAAAACTTATTCAACACAAGGTGATTTTTGTTCCTTTCTTGTCCATTGTTCTTCTGGTATGTCCTAGTGTTTTAGCTTTGTTAGGGATGTTCTAGCTTAGTCGACTTGGTTATTATATGATATATCCATTTAGTTTCCTAAATAAAGCTACGCACAAAGCTTTTAACTTCAACAAACAAAGACAGAAAACGGGCAGAATTTAAAAACAAAACATTTTAAAATACAAAGTTTATCTAAGATGAAGAACCGCCAAATCACTGACGTTTATCTCAATACTGCATGAAATATTTTTTTCTGTTAAAGCATAGAATGGGTTGCCTGAGTCAGCCAGAAAAAACAATTCCTTGGCAGAAGAGCTGTATCGATTAACATGCTTGACTAGATTAACCTAGGAACATGCTTAGAACATAATAACTTTCTTTTTTACTTTTTTTTGGAAGTTACCTCTATATTTCATAAGATAAGATACAAAATTAATTAATAAACATTAATTGATTAACAAATTAAAAAAAAAAGATTCATGCATTGTCTTTGACTATAAAGGATTGCACAAAATTTCAACTTGATCCGAGGATGGGGATTAAGAGAAGAAAAAACGTGTCAAAACGTTATAAGAGGAATAATTTCACATGTACAGCCACATCTCAATAAGTAGCATTTATTTCCCTTTTTCGATACCAAACAAAATAATTAATTATCAATCATTAACTAATAATTAGTTGTTTTTTTTTAATTGATTCATGTTTTGTTAGGTACAAAAAATAAATGTGAAAAGTTTCAACTTGATCCGACGATGGGTGTAGGAGAAATGACGCGAATGAAACATTGTACAGACAGAGTAAGTTGATATTGGCTTTGTAAGAAAAAAGACATCCACACTAATGTGGCTGGCTCCTTCTGGCGTAGAACGATTGTGGTTTATCCTGTAAGTCCTTTCTTCGTGTAACACTAGAGCTGTATCCTGGAAAGAAATTCCCGCCCAAATACATCGTCTGGTTAAGGTAGCACTGGAAGCCAGCAATTTTTTTCTTGGCTCGCTTTTCTTCCAGAGCTGGGGCGGGGCCATTTCTTTGTCACCATCAGTCACCGACGTCCTCTGCTTGACGTCCTCTGCTTGACGTCCTCTGCTTGACGTCCTCTGCTTGACGTCCTCTGCTTGACGTCTTGTTTAATTTACATCCACATGTCGCAGGGTTGGGGGATGCTTGCGTTTTGCGATTCGTGCATAGACGAGGATTGTCGGCATACGTTCATACTCCATTCAGCGGACATGACCAAGCCAGCGCAGGCGGCAATGTCTGAGGATGGTGAAGAATGCTGGGAATTCCCGTTCGAGTGAGAATCTCAGTGTTAACGCTCTCTCGTCATGTGAGTTTCAGGGATAAGTCGAAGGCAGCGTAAGTGAAAAGAATGTCACATGTTCTCTCTTTCCTTGCGTCAGTTGCCCATGTATCACTGCCGTACATTGGAGTGCCCAAGGCGCATGCCTTAGAGACCTACTACTAAAAAATACAAGAACAAAAATCGATAAATATGGGAAGTGAACAGAATTGATTGACTCAACAAAAGACAGTCGTTTATTGAAAGTAATAAGTCAACAAAACAAAGCAATACATGTTTATATGAGCACAAGCATACACCATTAAACAGATATACTATATATTCACAGTTCCTGGAATCTCTTTTATTCTACCCTTGCCATCGTCCATAAAATATCTTCCCCTGGTACTCAGCCTTACCTGACAGCGCTTGTCAGAGTAGTGGGCCAAGCCGCTTGACGAAATGGGCCACCACAGACACCAAATCCCTCTTTCTCCCCCCCCCCCCATCATTTAAAAACTACACTCCAACTCCCCCCCCCTCCAGACTCGCTTTGAAAAACTATTCCCTCCCTCTTTTTTCTTGCTAAGTTTACCTACAACCCCCCCCCCCCTGCTTTTTTCTTTTTTTTTTTACATATTTTTTTTTTATTCGACTTATGCTCATTCTCGACAGATAGAGAAATTGTAAACGGGCAATTCGACTACAGCACAGGTGCTAATAGATCCGTGTTCCACTACATCTGTCCTGTCACTTAGGATATAGTCCCGCTGGATGGATTTATGACCTCTCCCCACCCCCCACCCCCTTAATCTGTTTCCACCGCATGCCCACGAGAGATGGAAGGCATGCAATAAACGAGAAATCTCGTGGGTTAAGAATATAATTTTCAGAATGATCACTTAACTTCTATAACAATCATTAAAGTGTTAGGGTAGGACTAATTCATTAGAAAGCTTCATCTAGGACCGACAATGTAAAAAAGAAAAAAAGTTCGACTTTACAAATTTGAAATACAGAATACAAGAAATGTAGATTGAATATATTTGTGTGTACTAGCTCTAGGATACACATTTGCGAACATTTTAGCGCTAAAGAATCAAATTTACTAAGCTCTTCTATTTAAAGCTTTTTTCTTCTTCTTCTTCGAGGCAGGACGTTTTGGCGCGATTGTCATTTTTGGTTTCTGATGTACTGGTCACATTATATAACGTACCATGTGACCGAGCCTCGGTCGGTTGAAGGATTTCTTTCCCGAGCTTATTTCGGAAACGTTGGTGTGTTTCTATTTATATGGATGATAGTAGGAATTCCCTTTTTTTTAAATTTAAAGCCAAAATTAAGTTTACGACGATGAAACGTTTTTAAATCTATATAACGGTCGGTCTTGAATTTTCCCCTTGTGGCCAATGAGTTGAGAAAATTTGTCTAAATTATATACACATACCTTGAAATTTTAAAGAAAATTGTTAGAGCCGTTTTCGAAATAAAATTTATATATAAATATTTATACTTATGTACGTACTAGTGTGTCTAGGTTAAGTAAAAGTTTTTCTTTTATTATGTAATTGAAAAGAATGCAACATATCTATGCTTTGCATGTGTGTTTGTGTTTAAACCCAATTTTTATGCAAAGAACAAGAGTTGTTTTTGTCCATTAAATTTATGGGATTAAAGTTTGTTGTGCACTTATTGTAATATCACCAGTCTGCCCACCCATGTGTGGGTGTGTGTGGGCGTGTGGGTTTTAATATTGTTCATGAACACAATGAAACGATGATAAAAACAAAATCTATTCATTTTGTGTGTGTGTGTTTCACACGCCTTGCCTCTAGCTTATGGGGGTGGGGTAAGCATGTCAATTTCATGGTCTCAGCAAATTTAGATGTGAAGTTATTACAGCCATGAACAGACAGTGAGCCATTATTTTCAAATAAGCCACGTATTCAAGGGTTTTGTTTTTCTTTCTGTGTGTTAGATATTTTTGTTTTATTACTTCTGGCATCGCTAAAGGAAAATTGCCTCCTACGCTAAATGAACATTGCCTCCTACGCTAAATGAACATTACCTCCTACGCTAAATGAACATTTCCTTCTACGCTAAATGAACATTACCTCCTACGCTAAATGAACATTACCCCCTACGCTAAATGAACATTACCTGCTACGCTAAATGAACATTACCTCCTACGCTAAATGAACATTACCTACTACGCTAAATGAACATTACCTACTACGCTAAATGAACATTACCTCCTACGCTAAATGAACATTACCTCCTAAGATAGAGTAAGACGTCGGGAAAAAAAAACAAGAAGTGAAACCCACCCCAGTCAGACATTGTTAGACGTTTCTACCAGACGAATCCAATTCAAGACGAATTACATCCTAGTTCTTATCTTATCTTATAAAATACAGACGCTACTTTTAAGAAAAGATAATTTGTCCTTATGTGTTTTGCTGGGTCAATCTAGTCTTGCATGTTAAGCAATGACTTAAATTCTACCAAGTAACTGGTTATCCTGGCTGGCTCAGGTAGCCCATTCTATGCTCTAATAGCACTAGGGATGAAGGAGAATGTGTACAAATTTGTCCCAGCGTAATAGTTCGATGCTCTAAACTGAAAGGGAATACAAAGGCAGGGTTTAAACGTTACCTGGCAACCATAAAGTAAGAGGGCTTTAGCAAAAAAAAAAATTCGTTTTGCTTAATAGTTAACTCTTCCAAACTGTTATGAAACCCTTCAAAATAGAAAAGAGAAAATAGAAAAGTTTGGCTTCTCCCCTAGAAGAATGAACTGGCGGCTTAGGATAGACATCTTTGGCATGCCAGCATCAGGGTGAGTCCATAGAGTTGGTCTCGATAAAGGTAAAGTTTACTTTACCTTTACATATCCCATAGTCTGTTGGACCGTTGGGCACCATGCAAGATTTGTCGACCGTCTTTCTCCATGTCTTTTTGCCTTTAATAGAACCTCTTTCAACGGCAGGTACGTACGAGAGAGGAACAGATAGATTTAGCATATCCCCCGTATCTTGCAAACTTTTGTCACGTGACAAACTTGGGCCGAATGTGAGTTTGTCCCACTTCGGTCTCGTCCCCGAATACTCTGAATGAGGATCCACCTGGTCCGTGTTTGAAGGGTGGGGTCATCCACTTAATTGGTCGCGGCATGGCGTTCTACCGCATCTTTCGCTGTTCGGTGTTCAATTCTAATGCTAATGCGCCCTCCTCCCTTTCCCACTACGAGTGTTTGTCGCCAACAGCGTTACCCAGTGTGCCGCTGTTTGGCGTAGGAATACACACGAGAGATCGCGGAAGAGCCACTTCACAACGCGCGATGATCTATTGTCCGGCAAACTTCCCGCGGGTGTATAAGAAATTAAAATATATTTAGAAAAGAAAAAAAAGAAGAAAATGCGTGAGAGTAGTTCGCAAGGGAGGGTGGGGGGTGTTGGATAGTGTAGCTTTGTTGTATGCCTACTTCTGTTTTCGACTATTGGCAAATATTTTCGCAAAAGTTTGTGGCTCTAAAAAAAATTCCTGCTAAATGAATATTACGAACGTAGTGTCTTAATAGGTGTGAATGTAAATTTTTTTTTTCTTAGTGGCTCTGAACTGAGGCAGTTCAACCTTTAAAATACGATGTCAAACAAATGTCCATTTCGTTGTTTGTTTGTTTGTTTTCAATTGAAGCATCCTTCGGGCTTGAGAAGTCTTTAAACTAACGAAACATTCATGTGGCCGATTAATCTCATTATTTCTTCACTTACACGTATCTAGGGTTTAAATAGAATTACCCAACACAATACCATCTCAATACCATCACAATACCATCTCAATACTTTCACATTACCATCACAATACTATCACAATAGTATCACATCACCATCGCAATACTATCATATTACCATCACAATACCATCACATTATTATTTAACATTACCATCACAATACTATCACATTACCATCACAATACTATCACATTACTATCACAATGTTATCACATTACCATCGCAATACTATCATATTACTATCACAGTACCATCCAATTACCATCACAATACCAGCGCAGTACACAGCACAAAATCAGCACAGTATATGTTTATGTTTATTTAGTAAAATGAAGTTTTAAAAAATTAAAAGAAAAAAGTTCATATAAAAATAATTCTTGTATTGAAAATTAAAACTTAATTAAGCATACAGAGGGCGTGTACTTCACAAAAAAATGGCCCACTAACCAGACGGACGACAACTTGTCTTCAAACTCAGAACTGTGTTGATTTGCGGATGGCTGTAAGATCATGTCCAAACAGGTACCAACGTATGTCTTCACATTTCTGCGACCAATTCATGGGGGGGGGGGGGGGGGGGGGGGGGGGGAGGCGGATTTTCAGGGTTGGAGGGGGGGGGGGTCGTGTTTGCATGTACTTGTTGAGGCGGTGTTTGCTTAACAATGTTGCTAGGCAACAGTCATTGTGCCCTTCAGGTGCGAGAGTAATTCAGTAACCAGGTTGATGACCGTAAAGAATTATGTCATAACTCAAACTCAATTTAAAATTTATTACTGAGATTTATCGGACTATAATGATCATAAAAAGAAAAACCAAATAATAAAAAAAAAGGTTACAAAGACAGTTTGTGTGGAAACACAAACTCAAAATCGCCCCCCCCCCCCAAGTGGTCCACCCAGGCAGGTAAAAAGGCAGGTTTCGATATTTTAAGAAAGAACATCAGAATGAAATTCTATCAAAGACAAATAACAGAGAAGAATGTAGAAAGAAGGTTGACAGATCTTGTGTGGTGCCCCAGCTGTCCAGTAGACCAAAGGATAGGTGAAAGTGCATGTGAAGTTACATGCGAAAATGGCCTAACTGATGTCTTATAATGAATATCTAATTGATCTAATTGTTTTGTGAAGGGTCAATCTCTTATTCAAATCCTCAAGAAAAAACATTTCCTTTACTTCTGTGTTTTACGGAGTAGGTATATAGTATTGCAGTTCACGTGATAATATGAAGGACTACTTATTAATTGTTGTTTTCAATTATGTCTGACTTATATGATCATTTTTTAAATGTATAAAAAAATGTTCACACTTGGCTCAAGGGGACTAATTCGACATATTCTATCACATTTGTCAAATACCATTTCTTTCTCTTGTTCAAGATAGAAAAACAAAATTAATTACCAATAGTTAATTACCTAATTGGTTAATCTTTATCATTGATTCTTGTATTGACAGGTAATAAGTATAATTGTGAAAAATTTCAGCTGAATCCGAGATTGGGTGTGGGAGAAATAACGTATACAAACATTTGACCAGACAGACAGACAGACAGAGTGGGTTGATATCAGCTTTGTAAAAAAATATCTATAATTTTGTTTTAATTCTCAATTGTGTGCTCTGGCGAAACAAATCGGTTTGTAAGCATTGTTTTTAAATTCTGAAATGTTTCATCCATTTGATTCACAGCTTCTGGTCCGGCATGATGCCTATCTCCTATACTTCCCCCAATTTAGTAAGTCAGGTCCTCATTAGAGTTGAGTGGACTCTGAAGAGATCCTGGTCGAAATCGAGACTCCTCAGTGCGGAAGGCAAGCGCTTTACCACACAACCACCAGGCCAACAGAAAATTGTCCAGAATTTTATTTTTTTTTGTGAGTGAATTTGTTTCAGGAAACATCTTTAAAATTATTTTTTTCAAAAGCCTCCTGAGTAAGTAGAATACTTATATAGAGCGTCTCCCCCCCCAACACCCACCCCACCTATGTATCTTAACATAAGACCACACATACTTGGGTTTTTTTTAATCACTAAGTGTGGTCAAAATCTTCAGGCTTTCAAAAACACTCCCACTTTCAAAACTACATACACACACACACTACATAGACATCACTTTCACACTAAGACAGGCATTCCTTGCCTCACACACAGCGCAACCCCAGCCCGCCCACTCTTAGGACGTACTAAGGGAACATTAGTCTCATTAGCAAGGCGAGATCTTACACGGACCCAGGTTTCCCGCCAAAACTCGCGTCTGCTTCAAATCGTGTTTAGAAATGTTGGAAATCGCGATGCCAATTTGCGCGTGTTCTCACGTGTCCGTTTCTCGTGCTCTGCACTATTAGCTTTATTTAAACTGTTCATTTGATTCGACTTTTAAATGTTTTTTTCCCTCCTCTGTTTCTTCTAAGTGTCGTCCACATCTCACGTCTAGATTTGTTTTGACTGCATGTGCGAGTACCTCCTTATCTCTCCTGCTGTGACAAGAAATAAAAAATGTATTTTGTTATATTTCTAATTCTAATTCTTTTTGTAGCCGAGATTAAACTGATTGACAAAAATTACAAGAGATAGTTTTTGTGTTTTTACCAGAATAATATTAATAACCAATATCATTTGATTTTCTCAAGGGAGCAAATAACTCACGTATAAATGACTATGTATTTTGTATTACCCATCTAAATACTAAGCACACTACTCAGCACAGGACCAGCTCGTTAGTCAGCGTAATAACCAAAACAATACCAGCTCATTAACTGTATTATACCACCACAACACCAGCTCTGTTGTATGAAATATTTTCACTAGACAGACAGACATACGGGCTGATTTGATATATGCTTGGTAAAAAATGAGACAGTAAATAAATATTTTAGAACTTCACTGATTAAATTTTTTCGTGGACGAAATTTTAACGAATAGTAATTTTTTAAATTTTATTTTGAAAACACCCCCAATAAAATTTTTTGGTGCTAGAAAGTTGGGGGTTAAACGGCATTGCGGTGGGTGTCGTACACATGCATGGACGTAGCTAGGAATTTGCCATCATTTGGGGGCCTGGGGGGCCCTGCATTTTGCGTTTTATTTAATATTTAAAGTAAAAAATATTCATTTGGGGGCTGAAAAATGCTCATAAATAGTGCATCTAAGTACCTGCTCAATTTCCCCAACGTAACCTCGTCACTTCTGCTGGCGATGATATCTAAGCTAGAATTCTCCGCCAGGAGCATAAAAAAAACCCCTGCTAGAACACTTCTCCGTCTGGACGAAACTTTCAGCAACACCCTTCAGTTTGGGGGCAAATCTAGGCCCCTGCAGAATGCGCTCCTCGCCCTATTGTTTCCCCTCCCCCCCCCTCCACTTCTCGGTTCTTGAGAACGCCCCTGATGTTTACAGTATGTTCCTCTATTTACTGATGTTTTCAAAACATATTTAGTACCTTTCGATATATGTATACGTCTTAGTTTATATTTCACCTGAAGGAGGATCCGGAAACCACGTGACTGCGTGACACAAGTGGATGCTCCTCGGCAGATCTGATTCACAGCTTCTCACATTCAAGAGGTTCTCATTTACTTTAACACTTGTTGCCAGGGGCGTGAAACGTAAGAACCATGCTTCTAGTTATGTTAGGGTGGGTGCCCATTGTAAAAAAAAATCAAACTTTATTTAGCTAAAGATCACATACATTTTTTTAACTAAAGATAACATACATTTTAAGCTAAAGATTACATATATTTTTTAAACTAAAGATAACATACATTTTAAGCTAATGATAACATACATTTTAAGCTAAAGATCACATACATTTTAATATAAAGATCACATACATTTTAGCTAAAGATCACATACATTTTTTTAACTAAAGATCACATACATTTTTAGCTAAAGATCACATAAATTTTTTTAACTAAAGATAACATACATTTTAAGCTAATGATAACATACATTTTAAGGTAAAGATCACATACATTTTAATATAAAGATCACATACATTTTTAGCTAAAGATCACATACATTTTAATATAAAGATCACATACATTTTTAGCTAAAGATCACATACATTTTTTTAACGAAAGATAACATACATTTTAAGCTAATGATAACATACATTTTAAGCTAAAGATCACATACATTTTAATATAAAGATCACATACATTTTTAGCTAAAGATCACATACATTTTTAAGCTAAAGATTACATACATTTTTAGTTTAAGATCACATAAATTTTAGCTAAAGATCACATACATTTTTAGCTAAAGATCACATACATTTTTAAGCTAAAGATAACATACATTTTTAAGCTAAAGATAACATACAGTTTTAGCTTAAGATCACCTACAGTTTTAGCTTAAGATCACATACATTTTTAGCTCAAGATCACATACATTTTTAGCTAGAGATCACATAAATTTTTAGCTAAAAATCACATACATTTTTAGATAAAGATCATATACATTTTTCTCAAACTTGCGTACTGCGGAAAGAAGGTTTCTACACTCTATCCCCTCTCCACCAGGCCTCTATGCAGAGACATCAAGGTCCACACCCTGGCCTGGATGTGCTGGATGGTATAGTGTACAGTTGTAAACTGCATTGAAATGGAATCAGATTTTCGGGCTGATGTAGCCAGGTCGAGATATGATTGACAACGTTCAAGTGGGGAACATAGTTGTGGAGAAAGAGAGAGAAGGGCCTGGGAACAAGCAATGTGCTAGATCTAATAGGGTTAAGTGGATCTTGACTTCGCAGAGGGGAGGTATACCTTACCTGCGTAGCTTCCTCTTTCTCTCTATCACCCTTTCCCTCTAATTCTGTCTCAGGCACACACATTTTTTTTTATCCTCAGCCTCTCAGCCCTCACCGATGACTAGTCAAGTGCTGAAGTCGTGAGTATGTTTGGAGACTGTATCCTCTTAGAGAGTCATCGAGAGAGCCACTAGAGGGTGTGGGATACATGGGCGAGCCGAGCGTGTGGGTTCAAGTCACTACCTGCGGCGTAACAGACGGGCGAACAGGTGTGCGCTGTGTCCTTCAAAATAGTTCCAATGAAATAGTAGAAAATATCACGTGATTATTATGAAAATAAAAGTCTTTATATACGGATGGCTGCCTGGTAGTGTGTATGCGCTTTGGATTTTGGTCTCGACGGTCCCAGATTGGAACTGTCCCGCCTCTATCCCCCGCCATCTTGAGTAAGGTTCAATTCTGAAGGAACATCCGAAACATTTACAACAAAACACACAATTATTGAATAACCTCACCAATAGCCGCTCCAGTATTCGAGGCACCCATTTTGTAAACATTCAGGGAAAGGTCTATCCTTGACATTTCAATTGATAAAAATAGTTCTGCTGAGCACTTTTATGCTGAATGTCATGTGGGGATTTCGGGTTATTTAGGGCGCCCCTGAGTCCACCAAACTCTAACGGGTACCTAACTTTAGTTGGGGAAAGTTCTGTTATTGTAGTGAGTTAAATTTTGTTAAAAGATATCATCACTTAAGTCTACAATATTCATTTCATTTATCACAAGTTGATTTTGTCTATATTATAAATAAAGTTTTTAGTCTTGTACATAAGGAAGTTATTCAAGTTATTTGAAGTTTCATTAGTTTAGATATATTGCGCCTACAGCGGTTTAGTTGTCTACCAGCAGTTTAGTTGTCTACCAGCAGTTTAGTTGTCTACCAGCAGTTTAGTTGTCTACCAGCAGTTTGGTTGTCTACCAGCAGTTTGGTTGTCTACCAGCAGTTTGGTTGTCTACCAGCAGTTTAGTTGTCTACCAGCAGTTTGGTTGTCTACCAGCAGTTTAGTTGTCTACCAGCAGTTTGGTTGTCTACCAGCAGTTTGGTGCTACAAGTCGACTAACAACAACAGTAGCATCAATAATATGAAAATAAATGACAGATGTAACACAATAAATAAAGTTGGTTTTTTTGGACACTTCGCAGGAATTACAAGTTAAAATTCAAGAGATATTTATTTATAATACTCCTGTGTGAATGACGCTTCACTGTTTTCAAATAAATATTTAAAAAATAGAGCTTACATTTTAACTATACCTCATTTGCATACCAAATCTATTTTTTTACCGCTAACTAGCTGCCAAGATATTATAAACTAAGTTCAAAGTCATAGAGTGAGAAACTAATCTTCCCTCCATATCTATAAAGTGCATACAATTGTTTACATACACTTTTTTTAAAACTTTACTTTATCAACATTTCATTAATTTTTTACACCGGATACACCAAAAAGCTTGCTATTTATAGTTTTTTTCCGCCATGTATGCTAGTGTCCAGTACAGAAATAAGAGAAGAATAAAACTGTCTGTATAAGGTCATGGGTCCCTCAAGGCAATGAGTAAAGCATTATATGTTTAATAGTTACATAAGCGCCCATTTATCGTAGTATATTTATTGCGTGACGATGGTCTATTTAGTCAATGTTCTGAAACCCCCCCCCCCCCCCTGCCAACACACATACACATCTCACAAACACATACAAAGAATAAAAAAAAAAAAAGAAGATGCTGCTAAATTAAATTTATTGTATTTTGTATTCTCTCTCTCTCTCTCTCTCTCTCTCTCTCTCTCTCTTAACCCGCTTCTTCTAATCCTCAGTGGAATTTTTAGAATCCGCCAAAGACCACGGGTGGGCATTCTACTCTAGCTCCTCACAGTTTCAGCAACCTATGAGGTAAAGCACATCCATCTTAATTCCTTCCCCCCCCCCCCGGTCCTTTTTTTTTCTCTCGCCTGCAGCGCGCACACACACACACATACACACACGTACGACGACTCCTAACGGGACATATATATATATTCTAATTTTTCTCTCCGTAAAGTATACGCGCTGACGTGCAATTCGACACTCAGACAACACAATGCAATAACGAGTCAAAGGCTGTTTATATGTATGTGGGTCGGGAGGGGAAAGAAAGGGGGGGTGGGCAGAGCTCAAGGGATTTTGGTCTCAGGGAGACACGAATGCGGATAAAAGGGAGGCAACTGAAACTTCAAAAGAATAACTTCGTGAAACGAAACAATAAACGAATGTCTTCGACGCTGTAACGGAGCGCGAAATTAACTGGTGAGGGATAAGACAATGTATTTGCCGAGTTCGTTGTCTGTCCTTTTTTTTAAGCTCATTTGTGTTTGTCTAGCAGGAAATAAACAAAAATTACGCAAATAACAATCAAAATTTAATAAAGAAAAAAGCTTATTTTATCTGTATCAATTAGTTTGAATCATTCATGTCACTAAATTTGTATTAAGCTTCAGATGACAATCTATATAGGGGACTAATTCAGCTTTTACCACTACTTCAGTCAAGTACTATTTCTTTCCCTTGTTTGATATACCAAACAAAATAATTTACTACCAGTAGTTAATTTAAAAAGGTTGTCTTAGGGTTAACCCTACCCATTTCAGACCTTGTGATCTATAGCTCAGATGATCTGTTTCAGAGGCCCACCGTTAACAAGGGAGTCATGTGGCCAGCACAACGACCACTTTTCCCCAACTAATGTAAGGTACCCATTAGAGCTGGGTAAACTCAGAGGCGCCCGAAGATACCAAAATTAAAACATCCCAGTCTTCCCCAGGATTCGAACCCGGGACCCCCGGTTCGGAAGCCAAGCCCTTTTACTCTCAGCTCCTGCGCTTCCAATGATTCTTTTGTAGTCAGGTAAAAGAAATAATTGTGCGAAATTTCAGCTTGATCCGAGATTTAAAAAAAATATATAGTGTGCAAACTTTAGACCAGACAGACTGTCATACAGAGTGAGTTGTGTGATGAACAGATTTGCCGGGGATTATATTATCAAACTTGACAATTCAATGAAATGAAGAAAGAAACATCTCTCTGTATTTTTTTCAAACTTCTTTAATAATACTTTTTCAACTTTCACATCAAATTAACTTCTCAATTCAATAACAACTTGACTTGATACTTCATAAATAAAACTTAAATGATACATGAAAATTCACTTAGTATAACTTCAACTTATAATATTACTTCAACTCATAAAACTTTAATTAAATGGACCTGCTGATATCACAAAACTTGAATAAACCTTTACTAAGAGAAGACTTAAGCGATAACTAAGCGAGGACCATCGCTCTACAAGACCTATTACTATGCGAGGACCCCGTCTAACTGACTTTCATGGAACCTTCTCAGATAATTATTTTAGTAACTTTGACCTTCTAGAAGCTGACGTGTTCTATTTTTTTTCCTTAACCCCTTTCTTTGATTGGATACCTAAAATTAACTTGTTTACGCTGGACACTTGCACTGGTTTAAACTCGCTTCTAGAAACTGGTCGAAATAGGTCACAGACTCGACTCGTGACATGTTGATATAAGGTTTGTTAAAAAACGCATGGGGTTACAGGAACGAGAAGGGAATGGAATGGAACCGGTCAAAGTATGACCTGTGCTGTCCATGGAAGGGCAGGGGAGGCCACACCAGACTTCTAGACAAAGGTGGAAATAGAGATGTGCAGACAAATAAGTCAATTAATGGAAACTTTACATGTGGATTAATTTTACACCTCTACATTTTACGTTTTTTGCACGTCGTCCCGTCTGTCCAGAAAGAAAAAAAGACGTGTTTTAAAAGGTTAAGTCAGCAGTAGGATTCGAGCCCACGACAAGAAAGAGACTGCAACCAGTACCCAATTTAAGAAGTTAACTTTTTTTTTCCTTTTGCCTCAAAGTGCAAGTGCTACAAATCAAAGCTACACATCATAACAATATACAAATAATTAACACACTCAAGATAAAAAAATTATTGTAATAATAATGAAAGTGACAATAATTGTAATAATTAAAAAGTATTAAATGTGTTGTTAATAAATAACGGCACCGCAACTTTCAGATCACACTATTCCAAACAGTGTTATGATTATTTAAGTACCTATGCATCAATATGCTATTTTTTTATTATTATAGCTTTTATATAGCGCTACTTTCATGCTTTTGGTCCAATCTCATTTATGGACCAGTGGGGGGTGGGGAGGGGGTATCTAGGAGTTGGTTTTCCGTGCTGCCTTTAGGCGCTCAGTAAACACAACTCTGCCCGAGTCGGGTGATGAACCTTGAGCCGCCTTCTAAGTAGCCAAGCCAAGCCATGTTCAAGTGCACTTGGCCTTTTGACCACGCTATATAGTATATACTGTCGAGAAACGCAAAGCAAACATCTATGGCCATATCACAAGGTCCTTATGGCTTAAAAAACAACAACTTTCTTTAGGGAACAGTACCAGGAAAAAGAAGAAGAGGCAGACAGAGAAAGCGATGGGAAGGCAGGATTAAAGAATGGACGGGCCTTCCATTGAAAAAGGCAAAACACAGAGAAGAATGGAGAAAGGAGGTCAACTGATCCTGTGTGGTGCCCCAACGGTTCAACAGACTAGGGGATAGGGGGAAGTGAAGCTAAAGAAATACACCTGACTAGCATCTATTACGATGAACTATTAAAAAAATATAAACTAATTAATATAATGAATAAAATTTTTAAAAATATTTTTTCCATGAAACTATTGGCTTATATCATAATTTCTAAAATGCCTCTGAGCCTAAACCATATAAATTACAAGAATATATACAGCAGGTAACAGGGGTGGACTGGGTATCAAAATCGGCCCGAGCATTACCATATAAACCGGCCCACAACTAGCATGTTGTAGTCAAGATTTTTTCGGTGTGTGTGTGTTGGCAGGATCTAGAATCGGTAACCGTTACAACAGAAGTCGCAACGGTTTCCTTTTAACGGAGATTTTTCCCCTATATGGCGTAATGCCGTGATAATCACCGTGCTTCAGCGAGGCCGCATGCGCCTGACAGCTTGCCTTTATCGAGGTCCGGGTAACATATAAAGGCCCCATTTCCAGCTCTCGACCAGACCGGCCCATTTGGTGCCGGCCCACCGGGCATTTGCCCGTTTGCCCATATAGCCAGTCCGCCCCTGGCAGGTAACATAAAAAAGTGTGGGGTATGTTTTACAAGCAAATCATGTTTAATGACATCGTAAGAGCATTTTTTGACGTGTCCAGGTTCCAGGTTTAGCCCATGAAGTATATACAACCTGATGGATGAATTCTAAAAAAAATAATGATAATAATTAATGACACACTTTGTTTTGAGAGCATTCAAAATGGGGGAAAGATTGTAGAAACTAACTTAAAAAAAAAAAGTGTCCATCGCTGTTGCTAACAATAAATATCAAACTTTCAAAAAAGGCCACAAGGATTTTCCATGAAATTTGACAGTTTGTGAACTTTTTGGATATTTAAGTGAATACAATTTCTAGCTAATTGGCCACGAAGTTAAAACTCTAGTTTGAGCATTATAATTGTTCAAAATATAATCACCTTCAAATTGAAATTGGTCTGTTTGTAACATTCTTTTAGCTGGCATTTACTAACAACTCAAATGCGTCTTTCTATTTTGAGCAGCGGGAATTCCCGAACTCTTCTCAAATGTTTCTTTGTATTCAGTGAGGAGTCGCATAACTAAATATACGAACTTGAACTTTATTGCACCGTCTTAATTGTAGAAATGAGCTGGACTTTAATAGAAGAACTTTGCAAAGCTCACTGAAAAGACTTCTTGAAATTTAGATGCATTACAAGAAATGAATAGAATGAAAAAATACTGACCATTATCAGCATCGTAAAGGATGAATTATTTCATAAAATGTTTTTGGTACTTGTTTCCACGGCTTTCGAACTGGGACTTTTCAAATTTTCAGGGCGCCACTAAGCCCACTCAATTCAAATGGGTACCCGACATTTGTTAGATAAAGTAAAAGCGGTTGATAGTTGTGCTGGCCACATGACACCCTCGTTAATCATATTTTATATAGGGCGCCAGGTGGCGCGGTGGCTGACCGCTTAAGTGCCTTGCTTCCGAACCGAGGTCCCGTGTTCCAATCCTGATGAAGACTGGGATTTTAATTTCAAGATCTTTAGGCGCCTCTAAGTCCACCCAGTCGTAATGGGTACCTGACATTAGTCGGGAAAAAGTAAAGGCGGTTGGTCGTTGTGCTGGCCGCATGACAGCCTCGTTAACCGTGGTTCACACAAACAGTTGACCTTTACATCATTTGCCCAATAGACATCAAGGATTGAAAGGGGACCTTTACTTTTCTTTGCTTACTGTACAGTACTATACAGTATATGATACCTGTGGATTATCATTTAAAACGGAAAAACCTTTTGCAAACACCTTATCAACTCAATGGTTTCAAGTGATATATTCTGAAAATCAAAAGAAACACTTTTAGAATGTGTGTTTTGTTTCGTCACTAAAAGTTGTGAAATATTTTGAAAGGACTACATTAATGATAAGGATAAAGGGACCACTACAGATATATTGACATAGAGGTCTATAACAACGATATTCTCTCTTGTGTGTGGAACCGCTTTGAAAAGACAGATTGCTTATAGGGGAGACGACTTCACTTTATTAAGTGGTTTAAACGAGGTTTAACTTTCGGCGCCCCATTCGCGAACACCCATGGAGCCCTCTTTTGCACGCTCCCTTGTCCCCCTCTTCAGCTAACCCTTCTTTTAATTCCACCCTGCGGCGCATGAGGGCGTCTGTATTATGGGGGGCGTTAGGGTAAGGATACACTAGAAGGCGGAGGAGAGGATTAGAAAGATGACGACTCATTGGGTGCCAGAGAGTGAGGCGTCACGATAGATCTCCCAGAATCACAATGTAAAAAAAAAACAAAAAACTTGTTAGTTAAAGATAAAAACCCAGGGATTAGCAGAAATCGAAGGAAAACATTACATGGGCGACACCTTGTACAGACGACGATTCTGCCGTCCCTCGTGGTGTTATTTGTCCACTCTCGTCGAGCGCCCCCCACCCCCCACCTTTTTTTTTTTTGGCTCCAGTGTTACATCAACAAGGAAATCTAAGCTCACAATTTCTGGAGGCTGCGCGTCACAATGGCTTCTTACTTCGGCCATTGTGTTATGGGAAGACATTGAAAGATTGCATCTTTTCACTTTTTTTCTTTCTCTTTAATCCCCCTGCCTTGTTTTTGACTCCTTTCTCTAATATTAACTTAAACAAAGAAATCAAAATATTACCAGAATAGAGCGCTTAATCCTCGTCATCTCACTCATTAATCCATTTTCTGTTGGACCTTACACAATAAGACATCTCTATATCTCTCTGTCCTTTTCTGTGTTAATGTTATTTTTCTTGCAACAAGAAAGGCTAGTTTGCATTAATTCATAAGAAAGTTAACCCTTTCTAGATCAGACATTTTTGTGTTCATCATAGAGAATAATATTATTATAGTTCGACAATGTCGGGACACTACAAATTAACTGCAGTCTCCAGATTATCTCATTGTCCATACATTAAACCCCAAAACTAGAAATTTCTAATATTTTGGCAATAACCTGACGATAGTATGAAATTAGTGTTTACCTGATAAATAAATCAGTCTTAAGTATCCAGGACTGCCAAGCATAAAATATGCCAAATTGCAAATAACCCTTATAAGCATTGTTGATATGGCAATAATATACACTGCGTTGTGAGTAATAAATTGCTAGATCTAGAAACAATCATTTATAACCAGCATTGTTTGCAAGGTTGGACACCAACAATAAGTAACATACATTTTTTTTTTTTTTTTTATTTATTTCAACTACAAGTTGTCACTGTATCTCATCCCGATAAGCCATACATATAATCAATATTATCTTATTTTATTTATTTACTGCAAATACTTCATCATTTCCTGTCCAGTGAGTCTTACACAATCAAGTTCCTCTATTGACAGTCCAGCTGATGCCTTTACAAGGAATGCTGACTGCGACTTGGTCTCTACAGAAGACGGTGCGAACAATGTTCATGTACTCTATTTCTTCAACTATGCACTGAATACAAAGAAACGTTTGAGTCGAGTGTGGGAATTCCCGCTAAAGCCGTTTTAAAATAAAAAGTAAGCCAAATTTAATTTTAAGATAATTATATTTTGAAAAATTATGTAGCCAAACCAGAGTTTTCTTTTTTTAACATTTTATATAGTTTTCTTTTTCCAAAGATATTCATAAACTGTTTAATTTTAAGTCAATATCCAATGCAATATCTCGGAAAATCGTTAAAGCCATTTTCGAAATGTCGGTCCACCCAGTTTCCACCCGCTACACAAGAAGAGATTGTAAGCTTATATGAGGACTTGAAATAAATGGCGGAACATATAGTATATTCACTTTATATAGTTTTTAAGACAAACACTATCTCCAATAGTCCTTCTTTCTCGTGTTCATTTTGTCCCACCAGTTCGTGGACTTGTCGTTCGCTCCGCCTGTCGAATTGTAACATGATCTTCCGCGTCTCAAATAGTCCCGGCTATTGTCTTCGCGGATGTTATTTACTGCAGACCTCCGTCGAATTATCTCTCTTAATTCTCCGCCTTGTCAATGAGTCCGTGACGGAGCCGGTGGTATTCCTTTGTTGCCGGACACGTTCTGACACCTTCGCTCCCCGCCCGGCCACGATTGTAGAGGACACCTTTCCTGAATTTAGGGGCGTAAAGGAATAATGAAGATGTCGTGAGGGCGCCTGACAAGGCAAACATGGAGCCCTAATTGGGATATTCTAAAGATTGTAAAGTAGGGCAAAAAAAAGGGGGGGGACGTCAGGAGTTGTTGTTAAGATTAGTTGCTAAGTTACTGAGAGGTCAAATCAAATGTGTCTGGATTGTTTAGAATGCAACTTTAGCCCTTTACTTTGCCTAGTTTCTAATTTGATATATTTGATATAAGTGTATATAATAACTCCTGTGTACGATAACATCGCTTCCCAGATTTTATAAACAAGCTATTTCTTTTAATGTTTCTTCTAAAAAATGGCATGTAACTTTTAATCAAAACAATTCTCTAATGACACATTTGTATATTACAGAATAATTCCTTCTATTAACAGCCTGCTTTTAGAATGAAAATGATTTTTCTGTGGCCAACCGTTAACGAAGGTGTCACGTGGCCAGCACAGCAACCAACCGCCTTTAATTTTCCCCAACTAATGTCAGTTACCCATTAGAGATGGGTAGACTCAGTGGCGCCAAAAGATCCCGAAATTTAAAATCCCTGTCTTCACCAGGATTCGAACCCTGGACGCTTTACCGCTCAGCCACCGCGCCTCCAAAACATGATGCGACAGGACAATCTTTTTTTTCCACTGTTTGACCTTGATCTTACGCAATCTTCTTCTTTGTTTCACTCTACCACCCACGTGCTTCTTGTCTCTTCATGCATTATTTCTTGAACACTGGATTTCTTACACAATAAGAGCAATTCATAACAGATTGGAGACATGGCGGACTAGGATGTAAATAGCTAGCTTTTTTGGTGTATCCGGTGTACAGAAAACTAAGTGTTGATGAGCTTTGTTTCTTGAAAACTAAATGATCATTTGTGTGCACTCTTTAGCTCTGCAGAATCAAATGTTCTCATCGCTTTTGATTAGTGCACCAAATAATATCAGTTTTGAGGAAGCATTGGACTTCAAACTTATGACTTCAAACTTATGACTTTGAACTTATGACTTCAAACTTATGAGTTCATACTTATGACTTCAAACTTATGACATTAAACTTATGACTTCAAACTTATGACATTAAACTAATGACTTCAAACTTATGACATCAAACTTTAAAAAAATAAACAGGGCAGCCAGTATGGCTTACATTTCTAAACAGAACATCCATTGCCTCTTATGTCCCTAAACAGGGCAGCCAGAAGGGCTTACGGTACGAAAACTATTAAAAGTACAAATTAATGAACGAATTGTTTGGTATGTGTGTGTGTGTGTGTTTGGTATTAGACGCAACTGTGAATGTGTGTGTGTGTGTGTGTGTTTGTAAATATATGTATGTCTTCGCACCCGCGTATCTATGATTGTGTTGTCTTAGTAGGCCTACGGCGAAATTTGATTTGACTTTAACCGAAGGGTATTATGAAGTGTTTTAGTATCTCCCGTCCCAAAGCGCTTTCTTCCTTGAGCCTGGTACCGGAACACCCCCCAGCGTTCTACATAAGAGAATCACTGAGATGTGCGTCGAACCACTATCTCCTGTCGCGCGCTGCAGAGCTCTATCTACATTTCAACAGTCTCCATATCAAGGGATGGGGGTCGGACAGGCTTCAAAGAGAAACACTGCCTACTGCTTGTCCAGGACTTTAAAGGGATAGGCGATGGGGCCGGAGATGTTAAACCGTATCACTGTGTCATGAGGACACCGGAGAAGTGGAGAGAAGGGGGGAGGTGGATGGGGTGGGGGGCTTCGTCAAATTTTCCACTCGCCCCCCCCCTTCCTTTCACCAAGAGACGAGCATCCCCTGCGCGCCATTATTAGTAATGATGAGATTCCTACCCCGGCATCTTCACCCGGGCGTGTTCGGAAAATAGGTTTTTAATTCAGGCAGCAGGCCCCCATTGATACGCCGCTGAATGGGTCACATGATCGGTCCGCTGCTGCGATGCGGTGTGACGAAGCGTGGTTCTGACACGTAGTGGCGCCGGGGCGATATCCCACCCGGGCGCTCCAACGAACCATCAGATTCCCCCTTTTTTCTTCCTAGTCTTTTTTTTTTGTTGGTTGTTCACTCCCTCCCCTTCCTCTGTCTCGCCTCTGCTATTCGGCCCATACTCAGTCACAAATCGAATCAACCCTCGGGGCGTTTTTGTCAAGAGTCTGATGAGACACTGGGGTAAGGAAGCTGGGGACATTATCAGGGTCAGTGCACCTCATTGTGAAGTGATCGAGTCTCCAAAGTCCGTACGCTGGTATCACGTGATGACCACGGAAAAATAACTTGAGATTCGTTTTGTTTATTTACGCTTCATTAATTGTGTGTATTTTCTCCATTAGCCCCCAAGCCAGTACCATTAAATGGTTAAATTTTGCTACTTTTAACTCAAGCAAAAAAAAAAAAAGGGGGGAATTCCCCAAAACTAAATACAAGATTACTTAAGGATAGAGATACTCGAATTTACTGGATCTAGAAATCGCTTGTTCTAAAGATGTCTTTGATGTTCTAGCGAGTTATCCTATTCTTTAATCGAATATCTAAACGTTATATTCTACAAGTTGGATAGGGCCCGCGGCCCTCCAACCTTAGTTTGTGTATCTCGGATCTATTGCATTGGATTGCGATAAATGCCAAACATGCTGTGATGTTTTCTTAACGCTTTTTAATGTTCACTTGAAAATGATTGACTTATTCAGATGGGGTTTAATCTTTAGCTGACACATTCATAGCTAAAATAAAATACTGTGAAAATATGTTTTCACACAGCCACACATAGATATATCCCTTAATGGAGATTAATTAATTAATCAATTTTTTTATTTTGTATAATTCTGGTCATCAAATTTTGGAGGGGCATTTAACATTTCACTACGGTCTCCGTGGTGATCTAAGGAGCGTCTCTGTCAAATGTTATTAAAATTGATGAAATGGTTTAGATTTCTATTCGGGTCATACATACATACAAACATACATATTCCTTACAATGTGCTTGATATAGGCCTATTAGATCATAAAATTTTTTTATTGAAACATTTGTTTTAGCAAATTGTATGTTGTATATAAGATAAATTACATACGCATCTACAAATAGTCTCTTACTCACAAGCTGGATGAGGATCTAACATCGTGAGGGGGAAAACCGTAAATAGATGTACATGATGTGAAAACCTGTTCCCAGTTCACGGTGTCACAACAACTGGTTCACAGACAATTCGTTGAGGACAATTGGTTCACCAGATAGTTGGGTTCACCCACCTATGGATCAACCTACAAATGGTTCACCAACAACTAGTTCACAGACAATTCGTTGACGACACTGACATTTGATTCACACCACAAATGGCTCACACGACAAATGGCTCACACGACAAATGGCTCACAGGATAGAAAGGCATCGTTAAAAGTCAATTTACGTTTTGAATGTGTTTACGTTGAAAGCTCATACAGTTGGAATCATACGGCTATCTGAGATATAGAGGACAAGTTATCTAGCTGTCTAGCCTGGGAATCAGAACACAGAAAAAGAAAAAGTGTGGGGTGCGTTCTGGTTGCTTAGGCTTATTATCAAAACTTGGTTGGGGAGGGGGGGGGGGGTTGACACACGTGAATAGTCACAGTGTATCTACTTAAAGTGGTGGTAAGTTGTATTATTAGACAGAGAATGTAAAGAGTATATATATCTTTGGCCTCAGGTTAACTAAGATAGCATGGAGCCAGTTTTGTTATAGGCTGTGCCTTCTTCTTCAATTTAGTCATCATAAGATGTCGCTAAGAGTTACACAAATATTTTCCTCACTTACTAGTATATTGTCGAGCACATCTGTGATTGAAGTGTCCTGGAGCTCTATTTTGTGGCATATGCTGTAGCCTAGGTAACCTAAGGTCTCCCTGACGCCCAACAAGCAAAGCGAGAACTTGATGCAACGTTTATTAAAATATAAAAGACATTTTTGTTCTAAAACAAAGAGAAAGAACCTTAACATCACAGCGATAGACTGCAGGAATTAGCTTACTTTTTCTATATTGCCAATAATTGATTAACTTTTGTATGGACTCATGCGTTATCTACTATAAATAATTTATGCAAAATTTCGACTTGATCCGAGAATAGTAAATGGGAGAAATTTACGTGTTCAGAGGAAATAGTGGGAATAACTCCACATATACAGCCACATTACTGAATAAGTAGCATTTATTTTTTTTGTCTATACCAAACAAAATAGTTAATTAGCAATAATTAATTAAATAATTGGTTACTTTTTTTTTATTCGTATTTTGTTAGGTACAACAAATAATTGTGCAAAGTTACAACTTAATCGGGGAATGAGTGTGGGGAGAAATAACGTGTACAAACATTGTACCAGACAGACAGACAGACAGACAGACATCGCGAGTTGATATAAGTTTTATAAAGTCATTTAATAATTATTTATATAATTGCAACCATAATATTGCTATGATTCTACATTGCGCACTGTCATTAGGTGCGAAACTGTGCAACATGAGACACGGGACAGAGACACGAAAGGAGAGAGGAAATCAAAGATGGCCGATGATTAGAGAAGAGATGAAAACAAGGACGCCTGGGATGTGATGAGTTTTTCTGATTAAATGTTCTATTTTATAATCCTTTCGTTAAGGTTATTTTGGCTAAGTTACAGCAATATGCATGATGTCTTACGGTTACACAGCGACACACTTTTAACATTGTTTTGTCATTTCAAATAATCATAACAATTTAATCTATTCCTTTGCATGCCTGTGCATGATTCTACCTAATATTCATTTTACTATAATGTGGAGGTATATGGGAGTGGTTTACTCAACGGCAGGCCCCTCAGAAGGCGTGGTCAAAGGCAACATCTTTATATCAGTAATATGAAGACCGACTATTGATCACAACATGCCAACCCTTGGTGGCTAACAGTCTACAGACATGTATTTTGAACGAGAAGTGAGAGAGAGAAAGAGAGAGAGAAAGCGAGAGAAAGAGAAAGAGAGAAAGATAAACAATATTGTGAACGAGAATGTTGAGGAGCCGTGAGGGAAGCTTCCCCCCCCAAAAAAATCTCAAGACCACTTCATCCCCTGGTAAAAGAACGCTACAATATTTCATTTCTATATTGTATGAGGAGGCATCATCTAGCGCCCGAGGCGCCCCCAGTTTAAAGTATTTTTTTTACCAGCCAGTCAACCCGGTCTTCACGCCTGTTCTTCTTCATACCACCCTACACCCCACTTCTCACATATACATCTCGATGACTACCCAACCCTTACTGATCCCACCTCCATATTAACTCTTTCTCTCCTAATCGACGATACCATTGTTGAATTGACCTCATTAAATTAAATTAATGTTTAATTTTATACTTGTCTTGGTGTTATATAAAAAGAGCATGCATGCACCTTTAATTATATGCCAAATACAACATTCTCTGATAACAAACTAAAAAACAATTGAAGCTTAATCATAACTGGGAAGTGAAATAGTAATAAGCGTAATGAAGAATTCCTTCAAAACGTGGAAAATAATTACGGAGAGAAAGAGTTAAACATAAATGAACAGAAGCACTAGGTACCAAGTTTTTAAATGAGAGAAAGTAGTGAATTAAATGCAACGAAAATAAGGGACTGCGCCGACCAAGGCCACTACCGATATCTGATTTGTTTTTTCTTCTTTTTTCTTTTTACAAAGCTTATATCAATTCACTCTGTCCATTTGTCTGTCCGTCTGGTAAATAGTTTGTATACCTTACGTCTCCCACACCAGATCTATGTGTCAGGGCGGTTTTTTTCGGGTTTATCTAGGGTATGACAGGCCCACCGGGTTCCCTACATTAAGGTTGACTATTAACTCTCTGTCAAGGTTGTTCTTTGACCGTGGCTTTTCTGCCAAGGCATCCCTGACAGATTATTAGTTAATATGTTTGATAATTATACAAACAAGTTATATCAGTTAACAACAAGAGTTTTTAAGTGCAACAATTTAATGAATAAATGATGTAACATGACATGAATGATGAATAAATACCAATACTATTTACAAAGTCAAGTGCAAGTTATACAAATATAGCACACCCTTAGCTCAGTGTTATAGTTCAATCAGGGCTTGCGAAGTAAGGTCCATACCAAAACAAATCAGGCTTGACTCCCAAGCCTGCGTCCCTAAACAAGAAAAATACGCATTCCTTAAGACCGCCACTCACAAGATTCTATTACCAACGAATTTAGAGGAACCTCACGAAGAAGAAAGTAAAAAAAACTTAACGTACCCATCGTTGGGGGAAGAAAACAACAACAGAGATCCATATAAACGCCTGTTATCCAGCAAAAACAAACAGAGCAATGACACCAACATAGCGCGTCTTTAGGAACTAGCGCACAAACCATTATGGTGCATAAAAGAAAACATCAAACAAGAAGCAACTCTAGATGCGCACGACACTCGGATCAAGTTGAAATTTTGTAATCATTATTTCATGTACAACAACGTACATTTCTTAATTTGAAAGGATGGAGAGGTATTTGAAAGCATGAAGAGGTATTTGAAAGGATGGAGAGGTATTTAAAAGCATGGAGAAGTATTTGAAAGGATGGAGAGGTATTTGAAAGCATGGAGAGGTATTTGAAAGGATGGAGAGGTATTTAAAAGGATGGAGAGGTATTTGAAAGGATTGAGAGGTATTTGAAAGGATGGAGAGGTATTTGAAAGGATGGAGAGGTATTTAAAAGCATGGAGAGGTATTTGAAAGGATGGAGAGGTATTTGAAAGGATGGAGAGGTATTTAAAAGCATGGAGAGGTATTTGAAAGGATGGAGAGGTATTTGAAAGCATGGAGAGGTATTTAAAAGCATGGAGAGGTATTTGAAAGGATGGAGAGGTATTTGAAAGCATGGAGAGGTATTTGAAAGGATGGAGAGGTATTTGAAAGCATGGAGAGGTATTTGAAAGGATGGAGAGGTATTTGAAAGGATGGAGAGGTATTTAAAAGGATGGAGAGGTATTTGAAAGCATGGAGAGGTATTTGAAAGCATGGAGAGGTATTTGAAAGGATGGAGAGGTATTTGAAAGGATGGAGAGGTATTTGAAAGGATGGAGAGGTATTTGAAAGGATGGAGAGGTATTTGAAAGGATGGAGAGGTATTTGAAAGGATGGAGAGGTATTTGAAAGGATGGAGAGGTATTTGAAAGGATGGAGAGGTATTTGAAAGGATGGAGAGGTATTTGAAAGGATGGAGAGGTATTTGAAAGCATGGAGAGGTATTTGAAAGCTTGGAGAGGTATTTGAAAGGATGGAGAGGTATTTGAAAGGATTGTAATTGCAATACTGCAAGACGCAATCATGACAAATCCAGTGTCAATAACTAACTGGGCCTGTGATAGATCGAGGAATATTTTTTGCAAGGGGTTTAGTGAATTGAGACGGTCGTGACACAGAGGTTGGGATATATTCTTTATTTTGACGAAATTTAAAAGCTATTAGGCTGAATTCTAGGAGGGGCGTAGAATAAATCCAAGAATGAAGGCAGAATAAATTAAAATAAACAGATTTTGAATCTAAACGTGGTCAGGTAACAAACAGACAGACAACGCAAAATCGGGCGCCACTAATAATGCTTTTGCAATTTGATCTTTTTGGTTAATATTTCTATTAAATGCAGCCGAGAATAAAATACAAAGGTTTAATAGAAGGCTCGAGGTTTTTACACGAATTGCGGCACTCAGGCTGCAAATCTGTCAAAACAATGTCTTATTGAGAACTAAGATATAAGGAAAGCCTGTGTACGTAACTACATGCGAATACTTAAGCCAGATGATGGGATCTTTTGATACGTAAACCAGTCAAACAGTCAGTCAGTGGTATTTTGCGCTTATAATATGGACAAACTCATGATTGTAAGTAGAAGAAAAATGTTGAAATCTTTTTACCTTTTTTTTACAAACATTTCAACTCCAAAAGGTATGAAAATCCTTGTTTAAATATACAAACACCGAACTCGATATTTTTTATTTTTTTTTGTGAAAGCGACTATTTTGCTCTTAATAACTAATGAATGATAAAAAGAATAAGAATGGAACATAAGAACGGTCAAACCAGTTTTACCTGCGTGGCTAACTAGCTAGTAATTTTTTTCCCAAAGATATAAATGGGTGCAGATTTCTAGGAAAATCGCTAAAGCCATTTTTGAAATCCGTGTCCAGGTTCCACTAAGAGCTTGCAAGCAGAAGGGAGGAATAATTTATCCAAGAACAAGCACTCTGAGAGACGTGTATGCAAATAAATATGTATGGTACTATACAAGAGAGAGGTCTAGTCTGCATGGAGTGGAGTACACTACATATTGAATGTTATAGTTATATATACAGTTAAAGTTTTTATGAATGGTGTATGCTATATTGTTTTCGAGATGGGTTGAGCAAATAGGACAATGACAATACGTTTAATGTTACCCCTCAATTACACATTATAATCAGAGATATTCAATAAACATTTCATAAGGTAAAACATTTATTTAAAATTTGCTTACAATTTTTGTTTGCCAAGACTACAAAATTCTTTCTAGACAAATACACACACACATCCTAATTAAAATATTTGCTTCTGTTAAAAGCATGCTTGGTTTTTCAACCAAGTTTAAGTGCAGCAAGACTAAATGACTACTATGCTTATATAGATCATTGATGTTTGTGCGTCAACTTAGAGACTATAACTTATAACAGTTTTATGGTACAGAGATGTCTGCTATGTCGTATTTAATGACAAATGGGCTGTTGATCAGGTATGTTAGTTATCAGTCCAAGTTGGTGCATCGCCATCTTGTAGGGTCAATAAATATGAAATGCCCTTAAAACGATGCGATGAAAAGACTTGAAACATTTCTATGAACTTTTCACGTGACTAGCCTTGGTCCATTTAGTTCTGGAATCTTGTTCGTTGGTGTTCTGTACGTCATTTTTGCTGACGTAAATAAGATGAAATGGTTTCATGAAATGTGGGAAGCACTGTCGCCGGAAGGATTTTTACAGTTGGCTGGTGAATGATTGTGGAGAAACATCTATTACATGAAGACATGGGGGTGAATAGCTCTGAACAGATCAGAAAGGAAGATGTTGGAGCAGGCCAGACCACTTAAATGGCTGAAGCACAACTGGATGGATGGTCATTGTCAGAAAGTTTTCCACATGTTGTATCAATACTATCATTTGATTTGCGAATGTCCGTTAACTCTCTAATTGACAAGGACCGAGTATTGGAACGTTAGAATAGAGGATCGCGGTGGCTGAGTGGTGAAGCGCTTGGCTTTCTAACTTGGGGTGCTGAGTTCGAATCTCGACGAAGACTGGGATTTTATATTTCGGAATTTTTTAAGGCGCCCTTGAGCCTACGTGGGTACCTGACTTTAGTTGGAAAAGTAAAGGCGGTTGGTCTATGTGCTGGTTACATTATACCCTGCTCGTTAACCGTTGGCCAAAGAAACATAAGACCTTAACATCATCTGCCCTTGTAACCGCATGGCCTTAAAAAAGGAAACTTTACTTTTTAGAATGTTAAATAGCAATATAAGTCTATTATGCATTTCAAAACTTATTCAGCCATTCTCGGTCAAGTTATCATTGGTCTTTTGCAGTTGTAATTGCAAATCCAAAAAGTTTCAGAAACGTCTCTTTATATTTAGAGCTCATTCGGTAATAAATAAGTGTAGTGGAGCTTGAATTTATTATACCTGACAGGAAAGCCAAGGCCCATGAGTCTCTAAACAAGTTAAAGTATTTCCCTCCTACATAGAAATCTGGCACGAATACAGTGACCAATGAGAGCGACGCTATCGGGATGTAGCAGACGGCCACAGCTGTGGCCACGACGATGACCAGTACAGCAGACCTTCTGTCGCGTGTGGAGAGAGACTCTTTAGAAAGGCTGCTTCCGGAGTTCTTCATCCGCCATTTTCTCTGACGCCGAAGCTGCAACACCAAAACTGTCGTCATGACGACGATACAGAACAAGCCAATCACGATTAACAACACATGCAGCATGAATGTAATCCCTTTCGTCTGCGAACGGTTTCCTCTAAACCCGACTCCCAGCACTGTCGCGTTTCTTTGACCATCATACAGCCACGTTAGGTACACGGTCATATACTCGGGCACCAGTGTCAGGGTATTCGCGAAGTAAATGAGAACAATGACTAGCTTAGTTCTTGTCGTCGTGATAAACTTTCGAACCGTTAATGGGAACACGATACAAATGCATCGCTCTATCGTAATATACAAGGAGATATAGAGAGTTATTCTGGCCGCGCAGCCCACTGTCCAGCCGCCAGTCACATAAAATACGTAATCAAACATAATAGGCGCCTTGAGCCTTTTGATATAAGGGTTAAAACAGATATTGGCCCACTCCACTGAAAGGATCCGCAAAATGTCCGAAATGGCCATTGAGAAGAAACTGATGTTCATGGAGGTGGTCAAGCCTTGACGGACGAAGACCACCATGTTGATCCCATTGGCCACAAGTCCCATGAGACCAATGAAGGTGCAGATGATGACGCTGTTGACCAGGCTGAATATCTCCCAGTGGAAGATGTCCAGATATGGGTCGTCCAAACTATGGGATATATTCATGGCAGCCATGTCGTGACTAGTGTAATTGGAAGTACATTGACTCAAACCAAAACATCATAAACAATTGTTAAGCCTTATATAAGACGCGCATCTTGTAAACATAAAGCCATCATATAGTTATATTTGTTAATGACGAAAATCCATATTGTACATGGTCTTCTCGGCTGTAAGCCTAAATCCCTGATGTTATCATATATATATATATTAGAATAAACAGATATTAGAATTTGTGTCTACTTGCTATATTTGTTATGAAGGGAGATATAACTCTGAAGAAAAGTGGTTATTAAGATATTGACTGTAAATAGAGTTGTCCTTGACGTGGTCATAGACGAAAACAACTTTTATTGTCAGTGTACTGAAAAAAGATCACAAAGCGGTATTTGAAATTTATCTGGCTAATAAAATCTCCGATGAGGTTACCCCGTTAGTATTGCAATACTTTCTGTATAATTTTAAGTTGTTTTCTTAAGTTTTATAAATGGATAATACGTCCAATTATAGACTCCATCTTCATGAATCTTTAAGACATTTATATTCTCTGTAATTAAATTGACCACACTAATATATGAACGACCGAGAGTACTGTGAATTATGTTTTACTTGGAATCTCTTTGCTCTAGGCTAGATGTGTCACAGCTAATCGTCGTCTAGGAAATCAAAACAATTATATTTTCTGTGTGTTGTCTAGGCTTCGTCTCTTTCTCTTTCCGTTCATATAACTGTTTTTACGTAAATATCTATCACGTGATATAAATAGCGAAACATGAATCAATCTGTCGCTCGAACGTAATCCGTTTTGAGGAGGATTTCAAATAATTATAGTAAGATTATTAATGGTCAAAATTGTTATCCTATTATCGTAGCAAGTCATCAGAAGTTTATATATTTTAACGATACACAAATGTCAATAACTTTATTGTATACGCCATAAATATTTCTATTTTACAATGTACAGATAAGATTGGCTTGAAGTTAGACAAGAAAGTTTAATTATGGCGTGTTATTGATCCTAATTTAGAATTCGGCTGATAAACAAGGGAGGCTACTCAATACTTAATAGAAAAAAAAAGCTGGAACGATTCGTGCACACAGTGAGACAGAGACACATGACTGCCAGACTTAAGACTTTGAGACAAGAGACAATCAGACACAAGACTGTCAGACTAATGACTGTCAGATAAAATAATCTCAGACCCAACACTGTGAGAAGACAGCGTACAGAGGAGTCTTACACATTAGTCAATCCAACTGCTTTAGACTGTTGGACATCAATTCATGAACAAATACTCTTCCAAAAAAATCGTTTTTGAATAACGGATATTACAACTAAATTAGCTATAGCATAGCAGTGGCACAGATGGGGGTAGTGATGTGTGTGTAGTCAGCCGACGCAAATCGCCCCAGGCCAGCGATAGACGAGCGGTCAACCGTGACGAGTTACGTCGGTCAGCCGAGACGAGTGTCAACAAGAAGGTTCGAGTAGGATCGACGTCGTGAACAGACCCTATATAAAGAGCGAAGGTATCAGAGACCAGTCAGTCACAACTTCTCGATCTACAGTTCGTTACAACGGCTCAGTACAAGTCCGAGACGAGACAGAGAGACCAGTGCAAGAGTTGATACGGCGGAGAGATATTTGTACAGTCTTGTGTTACATGCTGCCAATTGTACAGTGTTGGCTGTTATTTATTGACATTAAACTATTACGTTATTTGGAGCCCTGAGTTGTCAAGTTCTTTAAGTTGGTGGTGTCGTTTGGTGCAATTTGCAGAGAGCCTGGATAGTGAGATCCGTAACAATACTTTAGTTGCCTTCCGTCTAGAAGAAATGAAAGCCTAAGTATCGTTCATCGGCAGAGCGCTCAAAAATGTCTAGTCAATGGTCAAGAATATAAATAATTGCCGGACAATCCAATATACATTAACTACTATCTGGAAGGCTTCTACCTTTTCAAAGCTGTGAACTTTGGCTGCTTGTGATTACGCAGCGCTCCTACAACGCGAAGTTAAATAGTGTGTTTAAGTGATTGCTGGACAATCATTGGTGGACATGTCGGGAAATATGGATTTAAAAAGTAATCACACGCTCTGAAAAAGAAGACTTGCTGTGTCACTATGGCCACGGGGAAACAAAAGAATCTCCACTATCGCCAGTCAACGACTCAGGTATCTTTTTCAACTGTGCATTATAGAATAGAACTTTGCTGCGTTTATTATGCCAAGTTCAAGTCATTCATTACTGGCTTCGTATTCTCCTTGTTCATTTGCTGGAGTTTCATCTTCAATGATGCAGCGTTTTTGTAGACCGCGACACTTCGGACAGCAGAAAAAGTGTGCTTAAAACTTATGGAGTCATAGATGTTCCCTTTGGTATTCCAATATGTCTGAATGCTGAAAGTTTGATGGTAGTAATAGTAGCTCAGGCCTGGACAGTCTCCACCACTGGGAAGTGCGGTTAGGGCGCCTCATGTGTTTCCAGACTCTACGGGCTTTTTGGGACTTGTCCCAGCACTCAAACCACTTTTTGATAGTTATCAGAGCACGATGCAACAGCCTGTTCGGTGGGTGGTGTTAGCCCAAGGAGTCTGCAATGGTGTTGCCACTGACACCTGTGTGACTCGGTACCCCCTGCATTGTCATAGGGGTTCCATTGCATTCATGTATAATTGAACCTGTGTATTAACATGATAGTGAAACATGGTCCACCTACTTTTGGCAGGAAAAGAGACTACCATCCACTTCCGGTGTTAAAATGAGCTTTAAAAGCACAAAAGTGTCAAGGTAAAGTTACCAACGAACAAGAGTGAATAAGATCAATGTGACATGATATCCGCACTGTTATTAATAGTTGACGCCTTAGCTGGACTGGACACAGTTTCGATCTTCACATGACAAATTCAACAGAAGGGTTGGAGAATTCAGGCTTTCCACTTTAAGATACACGGATGAATGTATGCGTGGCTCGTCAAGATTAACATCAACAGATGGTAGAAAAAAACAACATACATGGCAAGCTTAAAGAGGAGTTTAGGGTTGGCCTCTGTAGTCACAAGAGAAGATCGTCTCTTAAGGAGTAATATTCCCCACATACTTGGGTGTGCCAAAGTTCAGTTTGAATTCAACCAAATTTTAAAAGCTTTGTAAATTATGTTGAAATTCGAAACTGTGGCTGGTGTCAGTTTGAGTCAGAGCGTTTCTTTAACACTCAGAAGCATGTGTTTTGTAACTCTTTATTAGCTGACCATTTCAGAGGTCCACCTAAAGACAACCTCGTAGCACCAGGAAATTTGCTCTTAGAGATTAAGAAAGATAAATGTTAAGTAAGGCTTAAGTAAAGATGTGTTTCAAGACACAAGATCCAAGTTTATCGTAAATTGAGAATCCCTTTCAACAGTGTGGTCCCGAAATAGAGCTGAAATAATTAATGTGACATTTGTTCTAAAAGTTTTCAAAGAAATAAATGATTTTTTAAAACTAACTTCTAAATGGAAGAGCTTTAAACAGAAGAGGCTAAAACTGATTTCACTCAAAGTCTTTGTTTCAATGAGATCCATTAAGTTACTTCTCAAAAAGTTTGAAAATGCGCAGCACAGATGAAGCTAACCAACAAGAAGGGCTTGCTCAATGACAACTCTATAGGGCATAACTATTCCCAAATAGATGAATGTTGATGAGAAAGATCTAGTCAAGTGACGAGACATTTAAAAACTTTATTCTAATTCATTGGTCTATTGTTAACAATTGAAAACAATGGTCGGCATAGATTAGTTCTGAAGAGGTCGTCTCTTAAATATTCAGTAGACAAAGTAGATTATATTCCCATCATTGGGACATCTACTTCGCTTGCACTACAATCATTGGTCAAAAAAATAAACGGGCTTAGTTGCACTATATAGAATAATTTGTGAAACAAAGTTTCTACCATACTGGTGGTTCGGCGCTCTTTCACCCTGGCCACTCTTCTTGCTTCAAATCTCGAGACTCTGAGACTCACAGCTTCACGCCATGAGGAGCGATCGAGAGCTAGTGCTTCCCAGCCGTGAATGTCGATATCGCATTCCATGAAGGAGCTCTTGAGAGTGTCTTTGTAGCGCTTGTATTGACCTCCCTGGGAGCGCTTTCCTGCACACAACTCCCCGTACAGAAGTCGTTTGGGAAGGCGATTGTCTGGCATGCTGACTACATGTCCAGCCTTTCGAAGTTGGGACCTTTTTACTGTCGCATTGATACTGTACATGTTGGACAGTTTTAAGATTTCTGTGTCTGGTATGTGGTCGGACCAACGCACCTTAAGGATACTCCTTAGACAGCGTAGGTGGAAGGAGTTTAGCTTTTTGGTGTGGCGGAAATATAGCATCCCGGACTCTGATGTATATAGGAGTGACGGGAGAACTACAGCACTGTAAACTTTCAGTTTTGTAGATATGCTGAGTCCTCTCCGTTGCCATACTTGTTCTTGAAGTCTGCCAACAGCAACACTGACACAAGCAACACGGAAGTCAACCTCATCATCTAGGTTGGCGTTTACTGATGTGGTGCTTCCCAGATAGACAAACTTTTTGACGTTTGCTTTTTTTTGCCATCTATGAGAATATCTGGTTCTGTGACTGATTTATTTGGAGGAGGTTGGTGTAGCACTTCTGTCTTTTTTACATTTATGGTGAGGTCAAAATTTCTGCAGGCATTAGCGCCTTGTAATCAAAGAACAAAGATGCATAGGCTTATCACCTTTATTTCTGATGTGCTTCACGAGATGAGTTGATGACTACTTAAAGTGGACATCAATAACAATGTGTTATAATCTTTGACTGAAAATAGTTGTGCTTCTGATTACTGACCTTTGGTCCAATGGTCTGTGAATCAAATGAATCCTAATTAATTAGTGACAAACCATTAAGCTAAAAAAAAAGACATTTTATTTATTTCACAATGCAGACAATTTTGGATCGGAAAAAAATGTTGTCTCTTATTTCGTAATAAAAAAATGTTAGTAAAATGTTTGACATGTTTCAGATGTTCCTTCAGAGTTGAAGATAATCTGCTTCCTAGTCCGAACCCTACGAAGGATGATGCGGGATAGCAGCGGGCAGGGTGTGAACCCTAGACCATCGAGACCTTCGAACTACAGTCCAGCGCGCATACCGTACGATTAGGCAGCCTCCTTACAATATTATGGATAATATTATAGCTTTATGATACGTAATATAGAAACATATGATTTCAATTAAAAGAAAAAAAAAATAATTCTCAAACACTGTTTTTCGTTATGTTACACAGATTTAACACTCTGATTTTACATGGACTGAACTATGTAACATATGTACCTTAACCATGAGATGACCATTGTTCAGTGACCTCCTCTTTCCCAACCATCATCATATTTCGTAATCGTGATCTCTTGTTAACCTTTGACAAAAACAACACCATGATCACAATAATATGATTTATATATGACACCCTCATTGACGCCTGAACTGCGATGTCAAGGCAACCAATGGGCTGTAGTTTAACGGTCCTATTAAGCATTACTCAAAGAAACATGTGAGCTGGACTTTAGCGACCTTACAACATTTGGACAGAAATGAACATTATTACACCATGCCCGTAAACCTCCATCAAGACACCAGCAGGTAATGACTCAAGCACTGTTATGATTGAGGTGCGGTGGCTGAGTGGTTAAACGCATGGTGTCTTCGGTTCGAATCTCAGTGAAGACTGGGATTTTGAATTTAGGGATTTTTTAGGTCGCCCCTAATTTCACCCAACTCTAATGGGTACCTGACTTAAGCCGGGGAAAGTAAAGGCGGTTGGTCGTTGTGCTGGCCACACGACACCCTGCTTGCTAACCGTTGGCTAAAGAAACAGATGACCTTAACATTATCTGCCCTATAGGTCGCAAGGTCTGAAAAAGGAACTTTGCTTTTTTTTTTTCACAATCATGATTAGTATTACAAGATCGTATAGATATTCACATTGGCTACTATGTGTTTAGTACATTGCATCTTTTTGTTATTGTTTATTTAATTATTTTTGTTTTTTGTTTAGGTAAAATATCCCTTGATTTTTTAGGATTTGAGGCTGAGACGTCGCTACTATCATATATCATTCAGTTCTTGCATAAAACAAACCCATTAGCACTTGCTGATGTATACATTACTAAAATAAATGTATCGGTAATATCAGATAATTTTAAAATCAATGTTACCAAAATAATCTTTTGATTTTTGTCTTACGGTACGCGATTTGTTTATTCCGACTTTGTGGCGTCGTCATTTAGGCACGTTTTTTTTTAGCGCTGATTGTTTTGGCGCTGGCTATTTTCAGGCCAGAAGATACAACTATTATTTTTAAAAAAAACATACAAAATTTTAAAATAATTGGACTAATTATCATGGCTTACTTTGCTATCAACGTATTTAGTTCAACTCTTTGCTATTCACTTGATATATTATAATATTAACAACAAGACCAGTGGCGTCACTAGGAGGTGTCAGGGGTGCGGGCTGGATCGAGTGAAGGAGAGACACCCGAGTTGAAAAAAAATCACTTTTGAAAGAGCGAAAAAAATAAAGTTATATTTTTTAACAATGTCGGAAATTACCTCAGAAAGTGGAAATTTAGAATTGAACTAATAAATCACTATAGATACTAGACTTAGCTTCCGAACCGAAGTCAACTGACAACTGGGATAGATCGCAAATGTCACGAATCAATATTGTGATCTAATTCGATCTGTTTCCAGAAACTAGGGTCAGGTCAAAGAAGACGCAAAAACAAACACGTGCTATTTATAATCATCTAATCAGGGACAGAGGTCAGGGAAAAAATCACATACATCAGTTTCTAGAAGGTCAGAGGTCATAAACTATTTAGAATAGAAGTTTCTGGGATTGTAAAAAATACGGTTTAAAAAAGTGTAACTGTGGGAAAGCTAGTTAGTCAGGGGTCATTGCATTGTAATTGGTTCTTATGTTGTGCAGAGTTCAAATAGTTGCGGGTCCACTAGTCGAAGTTAATGTTGTATCAATGAGTCGTTTCAGTAATAAGTCTCATCGGTTAAAGTTGTATTAGAAGAAAGTGGAATATTATCAAGATATATATAAGTCAAAATGGTATTGAATTGAAAATCTGCGTCTATGTTTAGTTGTAAGAAGTCTAATAAAGAAGAAAGAAAAGAAGACAGATGTTTCTTCAGTGTGTTGTCAAGTTATTTATAGACATCTCCGGTAAGAGGATTCTGATTGTGCCATTGTTAATGTAAGTAGTAAATGATACAGATTGAATAGAAAGAATAATCATAGTACATCATTGATGAACAATAGAAATCATCACAGCAGACACCTTCAAGGCCCTTAACGTATCCAAGAACATCTTTGTTCCCTGTCAGATGGTAGTACTGCTACAGACCTGTCACATCACCAGTGAATGATATCTCAGTCCAAAACTCATCTCGATTGTTACTCTTATTATGAAAAATTTCATATAAATTCTAAACTTTCCAAAACAAAGTCTTTCTTACAATAACTAAGATCAATTCTTAAGTTCTGTCGACATATTTGATTATTCTGTTTCAAAACGTCATGTTTTTGTCTGGAAAGGGGAGGGGGCGGTAGAGTAAAAACATTAAATCCTCGCTCCCATTAATAATTGCTGATAATGATTGCATTTGGCATTAAAGAATAGGTGGGGCGACTCGATATAAGAATTTAATTTATAGCATATATAAATTATATTAGTGAAATTTTCATTTTAATTTTTGTAATTTCTTAACTATAATACAAAAAGAAAAAAGTATTGGTTTTTCCAATGGTCGGAAGGCGATTGCATGAATCGCCACTGGCTGATCCGGGGGGGGGGGCGGTAGGGGAGATCGCCACCCCCCCCACTCGACCGATCCCCCATCTCCCGAAGGGGGGGGCGGTCGAATTTTAGTATAGAATTCACACAATTTGTATACGAATTTATTACTTATTTTAATAATACATACTAATTATTTATATTTAAACCTATTTTTAGATTATTTCGCCCCCCCTCTAGTATGTTGGTCGACATGGTGGGTTCGGGAGGGGGCGATGGCATCAATTTCGCCACCCCCTAAACTTTCGAGTGGTGGGGGGCGGTCCAATTGATATGTAGAAATCACAGCTTGCTAACAGAATCAATTGAATATCTATATGATTCAAACTTGTTATTGGTATTTTAACCGATCTTTATATTATGTCGTTCCCCTCTTGGCCGATGGGGTGGGGATCGAATACCTCTTCTGCCCTTCCCACCTAAAACCTTTGAGTGGGGGGTCGGTCCTACTTTTCGGAGAAATCATAGTTTATGAACAAAAATAATATTTTAAAAAATGTTGAAATATAAATAATTAGTATATATTATAAACATGACTAATAAATTCGTATACAAATTGTGTGATTTCTGTCCTAAAATGGGGGGGGGTGTTGGTCTAGTGGGGAGGGTGTATTTTTGGATTGGATATTTCGCTGGATCCGCCAGTGTTACATACAATGAAATTATAAATACTTTGTAAAGAATTTACTACTTATTCATTATATGTAGTAAATTTGTTTATTTCACGATTATCTTTGCTTATGTATGTCTTATGAGAGTATCAAGCCTTACAAAAATCGTTTTGGACACTCTTGTCTCTGATAGTCTTGTGTATGGCAAAGTGCGCTAATCGACAAGTTTTCATCGTTTTTTTAAAGCATTGAGTAACTTCCCTTGTTCTCGGTTCTAAATTTGGATCAATCGCACGCCATGATTAACTCATATCAATGTCTGAGGCAGTACGTTTGCGTGCGTGCGTTGGGAGTTTCGGAACTAATTGTGTGTGTCCTGTAAGTAGTACAGTATTGACGACAAGATACGAGAATAGTTTGGAGGGAAACTTGTTAAAATGTTAACTCCCGTATGGGCTTTCGCTTTTTTGCCAGGTATCATAATCAAATTTAATTATTTATTACACAATGAGTTCTAAATATAAAGAGACTTTTATAAACCCTTTGGCTGGCGGTCGGAACCTGCAAATGATAAATAAACGGTAATTAAAATCGACAGGGATATTCTAATCATCTTCTTTTTTGAAGTAACGTCTGTATTATATAAGATAAGAAGATAAGAAAATTAAATCTCAATACTTTTTTCCTTTCTTGCCAGACATAAGCGACCATGACATTCCTTAGTTTATATTAATTAATCTCCAATTGCCGATAAAATTCAGCAAGCGAAAAAAAGAAGAGAACTCAATCTAAGGAAATGTGTTGGTGATGTAATGGAACTTTAAAAAAAGAGAGAGGTTTTGAATAAAATAGACTTTATAAACAATGCTTTAGACGCTTTAGAGAAAGATCTCTGGTACCAACTAAGGAATATAATTGATTTGTGCTAGAAGCGATAGAGATCGCTCATTTGATTCTATAGTTCTTAAGTAATAGTTTTGTCTCTCTCTTTTACCCCCACTCTCTTTCTCTCTCGTCTCTCTTTTTCTATCTCTCTCTCTCTCTCATTATTTCCACATATGATGGCTACCAGCTAAGCCGTCGTCATCTTCTCTCCCCTCTTTACCCGGCATCCCTTTCTCCGCCCATCATTTTTTTTGTTTTAAACTTCCGTCGCCATTTTAGTTTCGGTTACCACGTGGTATCCATTTAAAGAACTTAATTTCGGCTCCCCACCTGCCAACTCCCTAAGCGGAGTTCTACATTCTCTCCAGTGCCACAGTCGAGACGACTGCCGAAGCGAATTGAGGCATCTGCCTTAAGAGGGTTCACTTTGGCGGGCTGTTAGTGTTGCAATGTGCGGGCACTGCTCTTTCATCGACTTGAATGTAAAACAGGATTCATAGTAGCCCAGGCCCACGTATTTACTTCTGAGCGAAACTAAGCCTTGTCAGGTGGTGATCATTGAGACAAATAACTGGGGGATTAGAATTGGAAGAGAGTCTACTACTTATGGTTAAATAGAGAAGTTAAACAAGTATAATCCAGTACGAATGTAAACCTCTGTTTTATAAGTTTAATAGCAACTATATTTTATTTGTCTTTTTCTTGTTGTACTAGATACATTTCCATGGTGTCTTTTTGTTTGTTCTCTCTACAGCACAGCCACACAGCCACACAGCCACACAGCCAACTTATAGGAAGAGACCTTTGACTCATTGTTACAGCATGGGACCAGCAACTTTTATAAATCAAGTACAAGACTTTAGATAGATTGTGTCTGAATGTTTCTCGCACATTTCTCATTCAAATGTCAGGTCTATTGTGCTCTAACAATCTATTTGCTTACCAACTCATTAGTCCAGCCAGTGTGTCCTGAATGGTCACCCCTCCAAAAGGTCACTTAGGTCAGACAGTATACACAACCTGCATGTCCGTCACCAATTTTATTAAGTCATCATGTCGTTCGTGCGCAAGAAACTTTGTTTTTAAAATCAGAATACGACTTTCATCAGTATAAGACTTTAATCAGAATAAGACTTTTATCAGAAAAAGACTTTCATCCGAATAAGACTTTTATCAGAATAAGTCTTTCATTAGAATAAGACTTTCGAAGTATGTTTCATAATTTGAGAACCAAAGAACTTTTCAAATATGTAAAAACAAAAGGTCATCCTATTGGGGAAGGAGGGTGTAAAAGGGGATGGGCTAGTTCTTGACTTCTGTATTTGATAAATTAAGTAAAGTTACCCTTTCATACCATTCGCTATGTGACCCAATGTTATTAAGGGTGTCATGTGATCAGCACAACGACCAACCGCCTTTACTTTTCTCCCAACTTATGTCATTGACATGATTAGAGCTGGGTGGACGCAGAGGCGTCTTAAAAATCCCGAAATTAAAACTCACATTCCTCACCAGGATTCGAATCCTTCGGTTCAGAAGCCAAGTGCTTTATCGCTCAGCCACAGAGCCACCCTTGCATTAGATACGAAGCAAAAAAAAATAAGAAAAAAAAATGTTGTTACAACTAAATATTAAAGGAATGGAGAATGAGTGAAATTGAGAGGGAGAGAGAGGGAGTTAAAGGGAGAGAGAGAGTGGTTTGAAGAGAGTCTGAGGGAGGGTTTACGATAGAGAAGGATCGAGAGAGAGAATTATGGTTGTAACTGAAGGAGAGTTAGAAAGAGAGGGATACAGAGAGAGTGTGATAAGGAGGTAAGAGATCGTGGGAGTGATTGAGAGAGAATGAGAGGAAGAGTTAAATAGGGAAAGAGTGAAAGAGTGAGAGAGAATTATTAGGAGACAGAAAGGGAGAGAAAAAATATTTAGCGAGTGACTGAGATAAAGGAGAGAGAGAGAGAGAGGGGGGTGAGAGATATAAAGGAGAGAGAGATATAAAGGAGAGAGATATAAAGGAGAGAGAGAGATAAAGGTGAGAGAGATAAATGAGAGATAGATAAAGGAAGGAGAGAGATAAAGGAAGGAGAGAGATAAAGGAGAGAGAGAGGGGGGTGAGAGATATAAAGGAGAGAGAAATATAAAGGAGAGAGAGATAAAGGTGAGAGAGATAAATGTGAGAGACATAAAGGAAGGAGAGAGATAAAGGAAGGAGAGAGATAAAGGAGAGAGAGGGGGGGTGAGAGATATAAAGGAGAGAGAGAGATATAAAGGAGAGAGGGAGATAAAGGTGAGAGAGATAAAGGTGAGAGAGATAAATGAGAGAGAGATAAAGGAAGGAGAGAGATAAAGGAAGGAGAGAGATAAAGGAGAGAGAGAGAGAGAAAGTCGTAGAGAAAGTAAGTGAGGGCGTAAGGGACAATTGGGTAATTAAAAGGGTGAAGAATTACGAGAGAGAGAGATAGAGAGAGAGTGGATGAAAGAGAATTAGATATAGATCAAGGGACTGAATGAGAGAGCGACTGAGAGCTAGAGAGTGTGGTTTATTGTTAGAGAGAGAGAGAGAGAGAGAGAGAGAGAGTGGGAGAGTGATTGTAAGGGAAAGAAAGGTATGAAGAGTAGAGAAATGATAGAGAGACAGAGAAATGAATAAACAAGAGAGAGAGAGAGAGAGAGAGAAAGGATGAATGATTTGAAAGATGAACCAATGGACTCCACTCTTGTTCCTCACTTTTTCATGAATTCAATTACATCTTCCAATTCTCAGCACTGCCTCTACTCTGTTCTACTCTCAGGTGCAAGGAATACCTGCGGCTTCCCAGACTCCCCTCGCCACTCAACGCTAATGTGTCCGTCACGGTCATAAGTCGAATAATGATCGTCCGCTAACCTCAACTGGAAGGCGGTTGTCCTCCCGTGGATTATTTACTCATTAGCACTAATTGAGGCTGCGGTTGAATTTTTTCCCCCTCCTTTGTTTTGTCTCGCTCGCCGGAAGCCGAAGAAACTCCATCTTGTATCGGTAACAGTTCGTTCTTCTTTGTTTCAAGCCAAATATTTTTCTTAGCGATTTGACTTCACCGTGAGGGCAATTAAATATTTCACTGGAAATACTTGGAAAAAAAACTTAATCTAATAAACGGAATTTTCTTTTAATTATTCCAACTCAATTACTAGAGCCAAAGTGGGTTTTTTTTATTATAAATTTTTATTTTTAGGAAGAAAGGGAAACATTTTTTTTTCTTCATTTAAAGTTTTCTTTTATGAGACTCACAGAGACATGGGGAAGATCAGAGTTCACTGATTTCAGCTGCCAGGGTGTTGTGTGGTCAGTACAGTGACTCGTCCAGTTGAATCGCACTAACAAATTGTGTGTCCATGGCTTCGATATAGGTTTTAGCTACTAGGTTTTGGGATTAGGTTTTAGAGACATGATTTTCTGAAATGCAGTTTTGGTGAATATATTTTGAGGAATAGGTTTTGGGAAAATATGTATTATAGTTTAGTTCTGGGGAATAGTTTCCGTGTCATATGCTTTAGAGCATATTTTTCTGTAATAGGGTTTTGGTAATAATGTTTCACGAATAGGCTCGGGGGAAATTGGTTTAGGGAAAAAGGTTTAGAGGAATAGGTTTTCGGGGGATTAGATTGGGGATTCGGTTAGAGAGGATATGTTAGGAAATAGGAATGAGTAAGGTAGCAACATAACTTTTTTTCAAGCTCATGGTGAAATAAAATCTCTCTTCACCTGACAGAGAATCAAACCTCGAACATCTGTTTTGGCAGCCAAGTTTTCTACCTCTAAAACCACTAACGTAACGTTGTTACTTTGCGATTTATTTAAAAAAACAAATTTCGTTTTTCGCTGATCAATTAAAATGAATCTGTTGACTCTGGCTAACAGAATGTCAATCAAAGCCCCTTCCTAAAACATCACTGTCAAAAGATGGCATAACTCTTGAATATCCCTGGAAATTGAGACTAGATAAATAGAACTTTTATACGTATAGTCTTCAATCTATCTCCAATTATTTTTGGCATGAAATGAATCTGTTACATTAAAAAATCCAGTAAAATGAAATTTTAATTTGTCCTTTTTTGCAGCAAATAAGCAGAAACTCTAGTTAATAAAATGTCAGAATTGAGATTAAATTGAAATGTTGTTTCAGAGTATAAGAACCTTGCGTCGTAAGCATAGAAAAACTACATGATGAAGATATGATTGCATTTTAAATATTTGTATGAGAAATGCTGCGCTGACCCAAACTGGCTCAAGGAACTAAAAAAAAAGTTAATAACCCCTTTCAGACTTTGCAATCTATAAGGCTGATACATTTAAAGTCATCTGTTTCTATGGCCGTTGGTGTCTTTGTCCCTAAATATTGTCCGGTACGCATTAGAATGAGGTGGACCCAGAAAAATTCTCAAATTAGAAATGCCAATCTTCACGACAATTGAAATCCGGGACCCCTCTGTTCAAAAATCAAGCGTTTTACCACTCAACCCGACCCCCCTGGGCGACTGACTGGGGTGTATTAATTTCATTTTTTTTTCAAGAAAACCTATTAGATTTATGGTTTGATAGCCTTTCATTTTTCCAAAGTGAACAACGGGTCATCGTGACTGTTTAATACACGACTTTGTTTCGTTCCCCAATTTATCATAATAGACTTTCAAGATGAGTTTTGTTTTAAGAATTGTATCAGAGCAGACCTCTTTCAAGTTCTGCTAAAACCTTCATAGCCTTCAGACTCTCTCCTCGTTATGTCAGCAGAAAAAACTGAAATTTAATGCTCTTTTAGCCGATGAATTCTAGTATCTCTGATCTATGTTTCTATAGCCCACGGTTAACGAGAGTATCATGTGGCCAGCACAACAAACCGTCTTTACTTTTCTCCAACTAATGTAAGGTACCCATTAGAGCTGGGTGGACTCAGATCCAAAGATCTCAAAATTAAAAAATCCTACCCTGTACCAAGATTCGAACCGTAGACCTCCGGTTTGGAAGCCACCGCGCTTCTGATACTCGTTGAAATAGCTACAATGGAACGACTGGCGGGATAACAATGACGCCATATACACAGTTTTATTCCTTTAATTCAATACCACCTACCTAAATTCCTCAATACGTTACTGCTGACTCTGACTTTACTTTGGCCACTTTGTGTGATATCTAGATTTTTGAAGATTTAGCTTTTACAACATCCCGTGTCATACTTTACATATTAAACATAAAAAATGTTCATAAAGATTCGTAGGCTGTGTAGACAAAAATAAAATAAGGTTACGCACCAGTGCCAATCGGTGCTTCTACAAACAAGTAACAGGGTAGAATGAAACTTTTTGCTGTTCAACATTGATCTGTTTCAACTACTCGTAAAAAGGCATCGCTCTTTTGTTAACACGTTTTAGATGTTTGGAACATTCCTTTAAAATTATTATTTAAAAACTTAAAACTAAAAAGTAAAGTTCCACAAGTAATGTCAGGTACCCATTAGAGCTGGGTGGACTCAGAGGCGCCCAAGATCCCGGAATTAAAAATATCAGTCTTCACCAGGATTCGAACCCGGGAGCTCGGTACGGAAGTCAAGCTCTTTATCGCTCAGCCACCGCACCTCCTATAGGTTATTACACCACAGCCCAAACTCACCGCATGATGGCAGGAGATGACAGCGAGTATGATTCGAACCCGGGACAATTGAGAAGACAGTCCTGAACGCATACCATCCAACCAGGGCTCCTTCAGCTTAAGACGATAGCCATAAAGATTTTCGCTTCCTTAATAAGAACAGTCCTGGTCTAAAGTTATTGTTTGGTGATGTTCTGAGATCTTCAGGTGGATGTATTTTACGTTTACTCTCGTCAAGTTCCCCGGGGGAGTGTTTCTATCATTAGTTCTCTTTTAGGGCATTCCAAGTCTCCCCTCTTCTTTGTTTTCCCCCCGCTCATCCACTTTCGTTTCGAGATGGGTGACAACACTGTGACTGCGCTGCTTTCGGGAATTCCCATTTAGAGCAATTAGACTAGGAAACTTGCTTTTAGAGAAGCTTGCTCGAGTCAGCGACATGCCAAGCATCTTTCCTATTTGGTATGTGCTGGAAGCCGTGGAACTACGTACATTTCGAGTGAGTCTTGTTAATGAGAATCCCAACTTATCAGACCAATGTTTTCACATTTGTCACTAGCCAAACGTGAGAACCTGTGGATACATTAGTGAAAGCTATAGATCAGGGAAGCCTAAACTACGGCCCGCGCAGTGGCGTAGCTAGGGATTTGGCGCCCGGGGGTTTGATCTTTTCAGGGGCCGCTAAATTTGGACATAGGACTTCATGACATGAGATGTTGGCATAATATTTAATGTAAAAAAAATTATTTCGGACACTCATTTGGGGGCACGGGGGGGGGTTCAAATTGAGCCCCCCTCCCACACCCTAAATACGCCACTGGGCCAGCGGTCAACATCCTGATCCCTGGCATATTGCCATCCGTCCTCTCGAAATCTCTACCAGCAGTTGGCTACGTTAATGAGTCCTCATAATCTTGGTTCCATTAAACTCAACAAAACTGAATGAGAAAAATAAGATTAATTCAATTACATCTTCCAATTCTCAGCACTGCCTCTACTCTGTTCTACTCTCAGGTGCAAGGAATACCTGCGGCTTCCCAGACAAAATTTCGGTTTTGAAGATTTGGATATAGATCTACATTGGGGAATAAAATAGTCAAATAGGACTTACATAGTTTGAAAAAAAAATTGAGATCGTATAAACAACTTATCTAAGACTCTTACAGCCACTAGCGTCTGTAAAATTAAGCTCGCTTACAATAATTGTATCAAGTACAACTGTAATGTCTGTATTTCTGTCTGGTCAAAAGTTTAAACTCGTTATTTTTCCCACACCCTATTCTCAGATCATACTGAAACCCTAACCCCTAACCCTAAACCTAACCCTACCAAAACATGAATCAATTTAAAAAAATAAAGTAACCAATTAGTCAAATAAATATAAGCTATTAATTATTTTGATATAAAAAAGAGAAATAACTTCTACATTATTGACACATATCATTAGGTGTTGAGCACTTCTCCTTAGATAAGTTTTTTTTTTTCAAGAATTATTTTTTTGTCATCTCGTCTCTGGGCCCTATTAATGGCTTAATCTACTTCTGACAGTGTCGATGGAAGGTCAAGGCCAGTCATGACATAACTCTTGTTCCCTGTTGTCACTCTGTCACTCGTATCTCAAGCTTCTTCTCGCGCACAGACAAATTAAGAAAAAAAAATTAAAAAAAAGAAAAATCCGCGGGATTTATTTATTTGCTTTTAATTGGGGTGATATCTTCTCAGCCTCTCAACGACCTCACCCTGAAATCATTTCCGTTAATTCACGCTTTCCCCCCGACCGCGTTTTTTTTTTCTCCTTCTCCTAATCTTTCTCCTTCCTTTCTCCAGATTTTATTTATTTTTTATTTATTTTTTTTGTCCATTAAGATGAAAAACTAAGAAAAAGAAAAAAAAATGATGGGAGAAAGTTCCCCACCCCACCCCTTATTTTGTTTCTCCTCGTCAAGGCATGCATGTGTCACATACGAGAGGATGTGTGTTTATATGCGTGTCCGATCACGTGTGTGTGAGAGAGAGAGAGAAAGAGAGAGAGAAAGAATGAATGAGCACTTTGGTTCGACAGAAGAAAAAAAAAAAAAAAAGAAGCCGACTTGCTCGTGAGGCCAGGTGTTCCAAACCTTCGGCTGCCAGGACGAGCTTTAAGGATTGATGATGGAGACTCCCGCCTTTCGTGCCATGACGGGATGCCATCGTGTTAAGTTACCCACACACTCTTAGAACTATTGCGTCGGGGCCAGGGCCGCTTCCAGAGGCTTGTCATTCCAGAGAGGGCCGAAGACACGTGCTTATAATTCATAATTTTGATCGCCAGTGTCTCTTTTTTTTTTTCTTCTTTTTCTTGCTGTCGTCTTTTCATGTTTCCCTTCCAAAATGTTCTGTCTTGTAATACCATAGACAGCTTGAGTTAGAGTGGGGGCTGGCTTTTTGTGTGGACACTCGCAAGATGTGAAAAGCTCTTTTAAATCTTGATGTCCACATCTAGGGTCAAGAATTCAGATTTCTTCAAAGATTCACACTATCTAAATCTAAACTCAAAATGTAACTCCATTTGACGTTTGGAAGTGTTGGCCAAGCTATTTCTTAATACATTAAATATATCGGCCGATTCGTTTATTAATATTTAGTTCTATATCACTTTTTGCGACTTCAGCCAATGCGTTTATAATATCCAGTCTTTATCAATTTTGCACTTTGGACACTTCGTTTATTTATAATTAGTCTATGGTCTGTATCAATTTTCGACTTTGGCCTGGATTTGGCCACTTAGTTTATGGATATCTAGTTTATTTCATTTTTTTTTTACTTTGACTGATTCGTTAATTAATATCAAATTTCGACTAGGCCAATTTATTCGTTTATAAATGTATTGTCTATATCAGTCTAAATACATGTTTCCACTATTGGTCCAGTTTGCAGCCTAGTTTAGTCATTCAGTCTACATTAAGATATAGATCTATGTGTACAGTGATTCATCCCCCCCCCCTTTTTTTTGTTGTTTTTACTTTGTCGATGTTTTGTTTTTTTAAACGGTTTGTTAATGAATAATGAACATAATGTATTACTTCATGAACATAATGTATTACTTCATGAACATAATGTATTACTTCATGAACATAATGTATTACTTCATGAACATAATGTATTACTTCATGAACATAATGTATTACTTCATGAACATAATGTATTACTTCATCCCACTTTCGGCCAGAGTGTTACAAGATCAGCTGTCGTCATCGAAAAGTACATAGAAGTCTAATTCATAAAACGCTGGTTGTGAATGTGTATGTGTTTCGTGAGTGAATGTTGTTCGAATATTCATCCATATTGTTTTTGTACAGTAGTTACGCTGAGGTTGTCAACTGTATTCAAACTGAATTTCTATTTGATTGGATCAATAAAATTATCTTATCTTATCTTATCTTATCTACAGATCTAATGTTTATATTTACAGACTAATGACTATATCTAGAGATATATTGAATAAAACTATATATCTGATACATATCCAATGGTAATTGCCTATTCTGGTGAAATGCGCTTCGGACTCTTATCACTATGGTGTCAAGTTCGAATCCTGCTTGCTGAATTCTCATGCCTAGTGATTATGCTCACAGATCTAATGACTATGCCCACAGATCTAATGACTATGCCCACAGATCTAATGACTATGCCCACAGATCTAATAACTATGCCCACAGATCTAATAACTATACCCACAGATCTAATGACTATGCCCACAGATCTAATGACTATGCCTACAGATCTAATGACTATGCCCACAGATCTAATAACTATGCCCACAGATCTAATGACTATGCCTACAGATCTAATGACTATGCCCACAGATCTAATGACTATGCCCACAGATCTAATGACTTTGCCCACAGATCTAATGACTATGCCCACAGATCTAATGACTATGCCCACAGATCTAATGACTATGCCCACAGATCTAATGACTATACCTACATATATGATTGCTACGTCTACAGATCTAAAGACTATATCTTCAGATCTAAAGACTATATCTTCAGATCTAAAGACTATATCTTCAGATCTAATGGCTGTATTTCAGATCTAATAGCTATAGCTACAGATCTAATGGCAATACCTACAGATCTAATGACTATATTTTCAGATCTAATGACTATATCTACAGATCTAATGACTATATCTACAGATCTAATAGTTATATATCTACAGATCTAATGGCTATATCTACAGATCTAATGGCTGTATCCTGCTTGCTGACGTCTGATGTCTAATGTCTATATATCTACAGATCGAATGACCACATTTACAGATCTAAGACCATACCTACAGATCTAATGACTATATCTACAGATATAATGAGTATATCTACATATCTAATGAGTATATGTACAGATTTAATGACTATATGTACAAATCTGGCTATATCTACAAATCTTATAACTAGATCGGCAGATCTGCTGACAATGTCTGCAGATCTAAAGACAATATCTACTGATCGTATAACTAAATAGGCAGGCCAAAGGATTATAGGCATTTATCGAGAGTCTTTAGTTAATACAGTTCTAATCTACAGATCAATTGAAAACATCTTCAAACTATTGCAAGACGTTGTCTTGCTAGTGCTGATATGGAACACAGCCATAGCAATAATCTTGTACGCATGTACTGTATCAATAAACATACATTAATCTTTCGAATCTGCTAGACTTTCATTCTCTCCCCCCATCCACTTTTTTCACTACCTAATCTAGACTGCCCAAAGAAAAAAGAAAATCGGCAATCTCACTAAACTACCGCTCACGTCACGTGTCATTCGTGACATTGTTCCGTACCGCAAGTCTTGCCGGAGATACTTTAAAAAAAAAAAAGAATACAACTAGTGAGTTACACCTGAACTGTGTTGACTCCAAAAATTTGAGATGTTTTCTGGGATAGAAAGTTAGACTGGAAAGCTAGGGAGAGTTACAAAGTAGTGTTAGGGGGCGGCGGGGGGGGAGGTTGATGGACTGGGGAGGGCGGGGGAATGTAGGAAGGGATGAGAAGGAATAACTAATGGAACAGCTGCCAATAAGAACGTCTTGGACCAAAAAAAAATGGCATTGCCAAAAGTAAGTTCTAGTTTTTTTAAGTGAAACTAAGGCGGTGCGTGCCGTCAGGTATTTCATTAACGCTCAGGGCGCTATCCATCAATCCATGCATCGCACCCGTCATGCATTCATTCATCCATCCATACAGCCATCCACCCATTCCTATGTCATTCTGTCTGTCTACATCAATTCTGTTCGCACTGAACTTTGTACTTTTTCACTTAACCTCTCTCTTTTTCTCTGTCTCTATTTCTCTCTATTTTTGATCCTCTCTTTTTCTATCACTTTTGTTGTTCAATTCTCTCTACAAATTATGTTCTCTCTCTCCAACTAGTTATCTTCAAATTCTCTTTTTTCTCTCCATTTTTTTCTATTTTTTTTTTATTTCTTTTTAATCTTTTCTGTCTCTCTTGCTTTCAATCTATTTTTCTTTCTTTTTGTTTTTTACTCTCTCTCTCTTTCTTTCTTTGCGTATAGTTTTTTACTTTCTTTTGGGTTTCTCTTTCTATCTTCCTATCACTTTCTCTATTTTTTTTAATTCTCTCTTTCTCTCTCTCTCTCTCTCTCTCTCTCTCTCTCTCTCTCTCTATCGTTTAATATCTTTTTCTCGACTTTCATTTTCTTTCTTTTCTCACTTTTTTTCGCTCTTCCTTTCTGTTTCTTTTTTATTTACTTTTCCTCTTTTTAAATCTCTTTATCTTTTCTCTTTTTTTATGTAAGATAAGATAAGATAGATAAGATAATTTTTATTTATCCAATCAAATGGAAATTCAGTTTGACTACAGTTGACAACCTCAGCGTAACTATTGTACAATAACAATATAGATGCAAATACGAACAACATTTACTCAAGAAAACACATACACACTCACAACCAGCGCTTTATGAATTAGACTTCTATGTACTTCTCGATGACGACAGCTGATCTTGTAACACTCTGACTGAAAGTGAGATGAAGGAGTTTTTAAATCTTTCAGTTTTAGTCATAATGGAAAGGAGACGACCACTTCGTTCAGATCTTATGTAACAGTGGTTTAATGGGTGCAGGTTGTCTTTAAGAATCTCTTTCTCTTACACACAATCTCTTTTTCATTTTCTCTTTCCTATTTTTCACTTTCTTTCTATGTTATTAATTTAAATCTTGGTCTCCTTCTCTTTTTCTGGACATTCTTATAACAAGAAATTTGTTGTTTTGTTAGTCAGGTTAATTAAATTGTTATAGTTTTTTTTTTTGGTCACGTCTTCCTTAATTGAACACTTCTGACACCAAAAGTAAGTTAAAAAAAAGAAAAGAAAAGAATTTAGAAGGCATTAAATAAAATACTGGACTTCACGCATGCATTGGTATACACTATGTTATTGTGAAAACGGTACAGAAACATCCATTTTTTACTGTCAGTCTATTTGTAGGGTACACCCTACTTGGACTTATACAAAAAATAAGATACACAATTTGTTTACCCGCTAACCCTGGAAAACTTTTACATTTTTAAAAAAAAAAGCTTGAAACGTGTATAATTAAAAATATATGGAACAAAAAAAAATACTATCCACCAAAATGTACGACAATTTGACTTCAGTATTGCCTCCATTGTCCAAATCTTCTGTTAGCGAGAACGGTAGTAGAGCGGAGCAGGTTTGGACTTCGGACCATCACGACCACACTGCAAGGAGCATAACGCAACGCCTTAATTTGGACAACGATTTGCCAATAATGTACAAAGGGTTTCAAAAATTTGATCTCAACTTGAATGTCATGGAGGTGGAGGGGCGTGCAATGGGGAGGGGGGGGGGCTCTTAATTTCCGTTTTGAAACACTCAACCCTGTAAGGATGACCGCGCGAGAAAATATGACGTCCTAAAGTGGAGAGCGGTATCTCAAGTGAATTGATCGACTACAAGAACATGTCCCTTTCACCAGCACTTCAGTCAGTCAGATAAAAGTTCAGATCGGAACAAAAAAAAAAGACTTGTCTTCAGCTCAACTTTGGGTTGCTTGAATCAGACGGCTCAACAAAGAAATGCGCATATACTATACTTAAGAATTCAAAAAAAAAAGTCTGCCTTCACTATTCAATACAAAGCCTGGCACACGAGATCAATGTTTCTCAAACTTTTGACCCATGTGTAGCCTTTTATTACTTTTATAATGCTGAGTACCGCAAACCCCCCCCCCCCCCAAACCAAAAACACTTTAAGTTACTAACAGAACATAATAAATGGGTGTTTAAAAAAATCAGCATAGTTAATGAGGTGCAACGCGTACCCCCTTCCAAAGTCTTCCAGTACCCCTGGGGGTACACGTGCCTCACTTTGGGGAAACACTGCACTAGATCATTGCATAGAAACATCTTCACAGAGACACTAGAATGTTTGGTAGAATGGTTACTTGTGTAAACCGCTTGGTTACTAAACAAAGCGGCGCGAGTTCCAGTCTAGACGTAGACCAATGTGTAGGAATAGTGCCCTAAGGCATCACGGACATTCCTCAACCACATATCCAACAAAAGAGAATAGACCATATCATGAGATGTGCTCATATGATTTGTATGACTGCGCTGCGCATGCGTGCGATATTTTGACTCGAGCTATAAAAATGTGTGTTAACATAACTAGTCGACCTCAATCCAATATTGTCTATTGCGTTCATAAAGTTAGCCAATTCTTTTTTTAGGGTTTCAGTTTGTGATAGGGCCAATCTATATATTGCAGGTTTACCGTTAGTTTCCAAGGAGCATTTATGCAAAGCTGTATCAAGATTGGTCAAACAGTTTTGATTTTTATTTGAAACATAAGTACATACATACATACTTCTTACATTGTGCTTTATATATAAGATTATTTTTTCCAAAGTAGTTATAAGCTTTTAACCCAGAACTGGGACATCTAAGAATTGATGATAAGTAATGTTTTATATAACGAAACTAGCCTGACATTACCCGCGGCCTGCGGGCCTTAGTTTGTGTTTACTAATCTAGTGGATTGGATTTAGATGTTAAACTTAGCTAATGATCCTTTCAAGTTTTTCTCTTTCGCTACGAAAATAAAAGTATTTTTGCGAAAATGGGTTAACCCGAAGCTGATATATACATATCTATTAGAAACGAAAGGAAAAATAGATGAATAGGATATAAAGTACAATTAAACCGGGTTTACCAGATTTGTTAAATGAATGGTATTATAAGTAAGTCAGAACGTTCTGAATTCGCAGATGTATGTAACGAATTTATGAAAAATGCTTTTGAAACACAAAATTGAAGGTTAATTTTTTTACTTGATGAAATCAATAGACTATATTTTGTATTTTCATGATGTCAAAGTAAAAAACTATCTGCGCAAAGTGTATTTTTTAAAATTAGATCTAGATCTAGACCCTTTCGATCTTTTCTCATGTAAATATGGCCTAGATTGATGAAGCTATAATGCTATCATAGAGTTGGTCAACTTTTTTTTTGTGGGTCTTAAGTTTGTTTTAGGGCTACAATACATACACTACGGTCTAAGTTAGTACCAAAGAAACATTTCTTCCAAGTTTTATCAAGATTGGTCAAACGGTTTTGATTTCTATTCGTAACATACATACATACATACATACATACATACATACATACATACATACATACATACATACATACATACATACATACATACATACATACATACATACATACATACATACACACACACATACATACATACATACACACATACATACATACACACATACATACATACATACATACACACATACATACATACATACATACATACATACATACATACATACATACATACATACATACATACATACATACATACATACATACATTCATACATACATACATACATACATACATACATACATACATACATACATACATACATACACCCATACATACACACATACATACACACATACATACATACATACACACATACATACATAAGATTAATTTGTTTTTGGACATCAGTTTTTTTCTTGTCGTTCGTTGCATACGAGCAAACATCAATTTTCGTTCTTTAGTCTAGCATGACATTGAAAAGTTGATACTGAGAAATTGATTCTTTTGACAACTAATTGCACTATGAAAAACATTTTAAAAAATGTTAAACTGTTCTGGTTCAGGGCGACGTCGTTTTGATTCAAGTTGACCACAAGCAATACTCTTCATCAAGCATCCCCCAGCTTGACGCATGACCCATGTTAGTTTGAGGACCCTTCAAGGACCACAAGCCGTTGTTCCGAGCTATGGAGAAGCGATGCCTTGCTTTGACTGAGTGGCTAGTGTTCAATGAATTATTTGCATTTGGCTTGAAGTGTCTTTCCTTGACCAAAAAGAGGGACTTGTTTGAGGACGCAATGAGGGCAATAGAGCCAGACAGAGGAGAGGCTCTTGAGGCGTGAGGTGAGGAAATCATGGAGGGTACAAGAGTTGTTTTTTTTTTTAAAGATTTGCTTAATGGCGAGCTGGTGTACTGTTAAAGTGTGTGTATGTGTGTGTGTTTCTATGGTAATGTTGAAAAGACGTTAACGATTGGTCATGCAGTGTGAATCGTGCAAGAGGAGTGGCATTGTAGTCAACTGTCTTAGAGACACCAGACAACTCCAGAATGCCAGAAAGAAAAGACGTGTTTTTTTTTGTAGCGTGTTTCATTTTGTTCAAAATGCCATTTTATATTATTATATAAGTCTACTACGTATATGTTATATAAGTCTACTACGTATATGTTATATAAGTCTACTACGTATATGTTATATAAGTCTACTACGTGTATGTTATATAAGTCTACTACGTATATGTTATATAAGTCTACTACGTATATGTTATATAAGTCTACTACGTATATGTTATATAAGTCTACTACGTATATGTTATATAAGTCTACTACGTATATGTTATATAAGTCTACTACGTGTATGTTATATAAGTCTACTACGTGTATGTTATATAAGTCTACTACGTGTATGTTATATAAGTCTACTACGTATATGTTATATAAGTCTACTACGTGTATGTTATATAAGTCTACTACGTGTATGTTATATAAGTCTACTACGTGTATGTTATATAAGTCTACTACGTGTATGTTATATAAGTCTACTACGTGTATGTTATATAAGTCTACTACGTGTATGTTATATAAGTCTACTACGTGTATGTTATATAAGTCTACTACGTGTATGTTATATAAGTCTACTACGTATATGTTATATAAGTCTACTACGTATATGTTATATAAGTCTACTACGTATATGTTATATAAGTCTACTACGTGTATGTTATATAAGTCTACTACGTATATGTTATATAAGTCTACTACGTATATGTTATATAAGTCTACTACGTATATGTTATATAAGTCTACTACGTATATGTTATATAAGTCTACTACGTGTATGTTATATAAGTCTACTACGTATATGTTATATAAGTCTACTACGTGTATGTTATATAAGTCTACTACGTATATGTTATATAAGTCTACTACGTGTATGTTATATAAGTCTACTACGTGTATGTTATATAAGTCTACTACGTGTATGTTATATAAGTCTACTACGTGTATGTTATATAAGTCTACTACGTGTATGTTATATAAGTCTACTACGTGTATGTTATATAAGTCTACTACGTATATGTTATATAAGTCTACTACGTGTATGTTATATAAGTCTACTACGTGTATGTTATATAAGTCTACTACGTGTATGTTATATAAGTCTACTACGTGTATGTTATATAAGTCTACTACGTGTATGTTATATAAGTCTACTACGTGTATGTTATATAAGTCTACTACGTATATGTTATATAAGTCTTAAGTTTTAGCCACGTTGATACTTGCATAAAGTTATAGTTAGAACATAACACAACGAAGTTAATACAGTTATTTCAAGTTGTGCACATTTAAATAAAATATCATTACAGCGGCTTTGTTGTATACCAGCAGTTTGGTCATTACCGGCCCTAACAATTGCGGGGCCCTATGCGAAATGGAATGCGCGGGACCTAGTCTGGGTGGGGATAAGCATAATGTCAAAATGTCATAGATTCGAGTGATTTAATAGAGATATAAGGGAAAAATGGTGAACAACTTCTGTTTTATTTGTACTATATTTATATATATATTACTGCTCCATCAAAACCTATAAATATTTTGCCAGAAAAAAATATTTAGTTTAATTTAGAGAATAACACTTTAATTAACAACTCTGAAGTTTTGTTTCGATAGTCCAAAGGAATAATGTTTCAAAGATTAATTTGGCATTGTGCAATTATTTATCCACTCTATAGATTATAGCATGCTATATCTCCTTATCCAAACCTTCCACTGGACGACGGGGGATGGCAGCGAGCAGGGAATGAATCCGGGACCGTCGAGATAATCAGTCAAGCGCGCCAACCGCACGACCAGGCATTGCTGTTAACTTAAATATATAATAAACTAATAGCCTATTATTGAAGAAGAGATATATTACACATTACGACATGACAACTACCAGATATGTACAATATGTTAGACGAGCGATTTTTGATAATCTTTCTGTATTGATTTGTAATTAAAAAAAAGAAAAGAAAAAAGGTATCGAGCTTGCATTTCAACAACGTCTGCTCGATGTCCCAGCACAGTTACCTACAGAGCTTGTACTTCAACAACGTCTGCTCAATGTCCCAGCACAGTTACCAACAGAGCTTGTACTTCAACAACGTCTGCTCGATGTCCCAGTACAGTTACCAACAGAGCTTGTACTTCAACAACGTCTGCTCGATGTCCCAGTACAGTTACCAACAGAGCTTGCACTTCAACAAAGTCTGCTCGATGTCCCAGCACAGTTACCTACAGAGCTTGTATTTCAACAAAGTCTGCTCGATGTCCCAGCACAGTTACCTACAGAGCTTGCACTTCAACAAAGTCTGCTCGATGTCCCAGCACAATTACCTACAGAGCTTGTATTTCAACAAAGTCTGCTCAATGTCCCAGCACAGTTACCTACAGAGCTTGTACTTCAACAACGTCTGCTCGATGTCACAGCACAGTTACCTACAGAGCTTGTACTTCAACAACGTCTGCTCGATGTCACAGCACAGTTACCTACAGAGCTTGTACTTCAACAACGTCTGCTCGATGTCCCAGCACAGTTACCAACAAAACTATTGGCATTTTCATTTAAATGGATACTGATTTAGGATAAAAAGACACAATTCCACCATGCCCCATTCCCCCCCCCCCATCCCATTTCCCCAAGAGAAACACTGGTTAAGCGAATGTAAAAATCTATTACACTTTATTCTAATGATAGGCCTAGACTAAGAATACGATGCGTAAAATGTTCCTTAGAATTAATTTATTAAACTTTTGAACATGGGGTCTCAATCCCCCTTGGGCATCGATTGATAATTTGTCAGGGGTCACTTAAGACAATCAAATCATTGATTTCTTTTTTTTTTTTTGTCTTTCCTAACATGTAAAACTTGACACATAGAAAGTTGTTTTAATTTCAATGGAATTTATCATTAATATTTTTTTACGAAGAAAGATGTTGCAGACAACTGAATCAAAATTGATTTCAAACATTTTTCATTGTCGCAGCAAAAATATTTGAAAGTCTAGGAATATACGCTTAATGCATAACCTATCGTTACACCAGGTCGTGTTGTTAAGCTCTGGACTGTCATATGTAATGTCAAGAGTAGATATTGACCGTCATACATTATTAAGACATATGTGAAGTTTAAGGTTTGCCTCATGAAACTTTGGAGTTCGACCACTGGACTAGACAAACGTGTTAAATCTGTAATATATGTCAACCAAAATGTGTACGTTTTAAAAAAGGTTAACCAATGCATCCATAAATAAGAATTTTTTTACATAAATTTTGTATAAAGTTACAAAACGTATAAACCTAGGATGAACTCCTAATCAGTGGCGTCACTAGGATAGTTGTGTCAGCTCAGGGTGCAACCCTTCCGCACCCCCTTTTTAAATAACAAATATGTTTATTTTTCGTTTATATGTTTGTTGTTTGTTTGTTGTTTGTTTGTTGTTTGTTTGTTTGTTTGTTGTTTTTTGTTTTTTGTTTGTTGTTTGTTTGTTGTTTGTTTGTTGTTTGTTTCTATTAGTTATATCTACCTCTATAGATCTATAAATCTCTTCTTCGCTCAAGAGTTTGGATAGAGTTATCATACGAAGTTTACGAGCCTTGCGTGTGGCGAAGTCATACAGTATATCATAAAAATTATATTTTCTACATAGATCGCGCTCAATAGCAAGAATTAACAAATGTTTCAATCTGTCTACGAGAATTGTTGACCTCAAGTAATTCTTCATTAGGCGCGAGAAACTTCTTTCACCAGATTCCAAAATTACGGGATAATGCCGTTTTTTTTATCGCGCGTAGGACTGGCATTTTCCGTATTGAATGACACCCCAAGATGACAATTTTTGTCTAGATTTATATATTTCAGGAGATTCGTTTGAGTTTTCAAAAGATTTTAATAATTTCCGGATATTTCCAGGACTTTTTCGTATATTGTGCAATATCAGGAGATTTTCAGGAGCTCCTGGTAAATTGACAGGAGGCCGCGGGAAATCTGTTATAAGTTAAATTTAATAATTTATACACCTAGAATTAGCGCGGGTCCTATGAAAGTGCGGGGCCCACTGCGGTCGCATAAGTGCGGAGACCACTGCGGTCATCTAAGGCCGGCCCTGCAAAATAGCGGCGTATGCTACGCCGCCGATCGACTATTAGTTTATAGTTACCTACGTTTGTTGAGCAAGTATAAAATAAGTGTCTATTTAATTTTAAAATTCAGTTGTTTATTACAATTTATCTACAGTTCACTGGGTTTGCGTAGTCATGTGAAACTCTGCACTCATCCTTTATCTTTGGAATCGAAGACATTGCCATGTCTTTAATAATCTCATTTTTAATTAAATTGCCCGATCAGAAAGTGTCGTCTGTTCTTTTGTCTCAAGAAGTTCTTAATTTGAATTTTAAAAAAATCTTTTTTCACATGACGCTACACACATACAGATGGTAAGCTTTTGTTAAATGATTTAGAGATATTCTGTAAGGTCTAAGGTGGCATATGAGCAGTGGCATAGCTAGGAGTTTGCCATCATTTGGGGACCCGGGGGACTTGCCCTATTTGGGGTCCCCTGCATTTTGACATTCGACATCATAACATGAGATAATGGCGTAATATTTAATATTTTAATATAAATTTCTGTTTGAATGTCGCCTTTTGGAAAATCGCCAATATTTTGAAACTAACATTTACAGTACTTCGTCGGTTGTTGAACTAAAGAATGTCTGGTAGGATTGCTCCAAATGTATCTACTCCATTAATGATTGTTTTCAGTAGGAATTGAAGCTTAGCTTTACAAAGAGATCAATGCACATAAGAATGAACCTTATTTTTCTATTCTTAAATAGTGAGACCGACATCTTGTGATTGGTCACCTAACATTTTCTTCTTGTTTTTATTTTAGCGCCTCCCGTGAGCGGAAAAGCCGCTTTAAGTTTGTGCAAAAATGCCCGTCTGTCCGTCCGTCTGTCACACTCAGAAATGAAATTAAGTTACACATTTCTTGAAAATAGTCGACAATAAAAGAATACAGTCTTTTTGTTTTGTTTTGTTTTTGCTATTAAGAGACTAAATCGTCCCCATCAGAACCATTCTTTTGACAACTGGCTTACTTTTCCTTTTGCTCTGGCTAATGAACATTATAAATTATTAATGAACATTGACTAACGCCCAGAATAAAAATCCCTTAAAAATATTCTATTATATCATTCGACTGACACATTGTAACTTCTTGGCTAGAGCTTCTTTTACAGAAAAATGAAATTACAACATCTTCAGAAATCTCAATGGCCACTTATTTACTTTCCAATGCTACAAAATTAACATCAATTACATGTGAGATTTCAATAATATTTAATACCCGAAGTACATCGTCATATGTTAAACCAAGAGTATTGGTTGTGATCCTGATATTACGGTGCTAACTACAAATTCAATAGACTCGATTAAAACACTTTTTTTGAATCAACACAGTGTCTATTTACATACATGCAGTTGGTATATATCTGAAAGTAAGGTTTTACGTAATGCTTGTGATATTATGAATGATAAAACATTTTAAACATTTTGATAGAATTTCATTACAAAATTGAAATCTGTGTCACACCCCCTAACGGGTGTCATCCAGTGCGGACCGCACACTACGCACCCCTCGAGTGATGCCACTGCTCCTAATGGTTACAGGGCAAGAAAGCAGGGGCCTCCCGTAGTGCTCTGGTAAGAAACTCTGTTGTTGAACGTAGTGCCTCATAGCGGCACCTTCGACACGGAGGTCACGCTCATAACTCCCATGAAGTTCAAGTGACCCGTCAGTTGTCTCTTGGACACTGTTGTAAGACATGCACCTCTGTTTTCCTCTGCCTGCCCCATTAGTTTTAGCAGGCATTGAAAAACTCCAGTGTATCGATTATAGCGAATTAATTTAAGTTGAATATATCAGTGGTGCCAAAAGTACGAACCACTGGCCAGATCCGACCCTTGACATAGTGTTATCCGGCCCGCCTAAACATCGGACCAAAATGTAGAAAATAACACAAAAAATGTTTAAAAATGTAAGTACCTATTTTAGAGTTCTCACTCTTTGTTTCATGAATTTCACTCCTTGCTAGTTTCATATTCATATAATTTTGTATGTTCTTGTAAGAAAAAAAAAACGTTTATGTTTTAATTTTTAGGCGACATGAATTTTTAGTCATTTTTAGCGGCCTCCGAAAGGGGAATAGACGCAATTAGTTTTGTGTGGTCTGTCTGTCCGTCCGTCAATCCCTCCGTCTGTCCCGTTTAGATCTTGTAAACTAGAAAAGATATTGAAAATCAAACTTCATGATATTTTAGATCTTTCCAAGTTTGGATGCAAAGGCTACTTTTTTTCTTCTCTGAAAGTGAAACAATTTAATTTTTAAAATCAACTATACAGGCAGCTTTTGATGTATCAATACAGCATTTTTACAACTATTCACTACTAACAAACACTGGAGGCCATTTGGTAAGCAAAATGTACATTAATTGTATTTTAGCAAATTTATGCAAACGGTTTAACATTTTTTGTCAAAAATTATTTTTTTACAATGTATGTCTAAGTTAATTAAGTTTTAGTCATACTAAGTACTACATTTACACAGAGAAAAACTTCTATTTAGCATGCATATATTTTTTTATACTTTGAAAAATTATAACGATCAATCTAGAGATATCCTAGAGTAGCAAAATAGCTATTAATTATTTTCTGAAAGATAAAATCAACTGTAAAGTTTTCTCGGAAAATCGTTAGTGCCGTTTTCGAGAATCATGTCCAGATTTTTAGCCCAGGTTTGCCGATGAATTTGATAATTCTAAAAATTTGCTCTTTCCGGAAGTGTTGGTGACAAACATTCAGTTGAGATGTTTATTTATGGGTGAAAACAATGAATAGATGGCATTTTGGTGTATCCGGTGCACATCAATATGAGATGTTGATTAATCATGTAACTTAAAAGGTATGCGATAGATTTTGTGTCCTTTTGAGAACTTGTTTTATCAAATTTTTAAGCACTTTCGCTATAATTATTTAGTGATCCGTCCATATGGTAACCTTGATATTGTTAAAAATCACGAAAATCACTAATACATTTGTAGTTTCAGGGACGGCTTTAGATAATTGGAGGCCCTCAGCGACGTGAATTTTTGGTCCCTAGAGAAAAAAATTAGACCGAAAAATAAGCAAGGACTTCAGAAAAACCTCTCATATCTATATCTAGATCAACAAATGAGTTCAATTCGTATAGCACAGTTTTACGTAGCGATTTTTAGCCCTATCCAAAGCACCGATAGAACGAATGTGCTTGTAAAATGTTTGTAAAATGTTTTACATATTTCGGATGTTCCTTCAGAGTTGAAGTCCGAACCTCCCGCTTCATGGACGATTCATGATCAAGTGACTAGAATAAACGTTTGGCATTTGACCAAATGGAAGAAACAATGGTCTTCTATCATATGTAGTCTAACAAGTAGATCTAAACCTTCGTGAATAAATCTTGAATCATAGTAAAGACTTCGAGCTTGGCTAATAGACACAGAGACAAAGAGTTCTGCTATGTATTAGATTTGATTGAATGTTTCGCAATTTTTTCCTTTAAAAAATTTCTTTGACTTCTGTGCGAGGTCCCCATCATTTTGAAGCCCTAGGCGGCTGCCTAGTTTGCTTATGCCTAATGCCGGGCCTGTTAGCGTATTTGTAATAGCATTCTGTTAGAACACTCTAAAAAGTACAAAATGTATAGCTTGAAGGGTTGGGTGCTCTTCGCCCTTGTCTCGTGAACCTAACTGAACTTTTCTTGTTTTTATCTCACCCACTGGAATAAGCAATCCTAGCTAGCACTTCCTGACCCGTCTTTATCGTGACAGTACGATAATGACAGAAGTAGTACACACAGAGCTGGGTGTTTTATTATGCTTTTAAACAAAATGTAGATCTGGATTCCTCTACATTTCTTAAGACATGGAGGGAGTATTTCTCTCTTCTTGGTAGGAACACCATCACATGCAATGACGAATGTGAAGAATTATTTGAAGTTTCATCTATTACATTCTCAACAAGAGTTGGCCATTGCAGATAATAATAATACTAAAAGAAATAATCATAATAATAATAATAATAATGATAGTGATAATGATAATAATAATCATAATAATGATAATAATCTTTATTATCCACCTATATGGTGTTACGATTTGTGCATTACACAATTACTTTTTAAATTATGTCATTATGTTTTCTTTAGTCATTGGGGATAGTTTGGTTATTGGAAATTGTGTGATTATCTTAAATTCTATCCATTATCAAAACTGTATATTTCAACATTTTCCTTTTTTTAAAATAAATTAATTGTGTCTTTTTTCTTTCCTTTTCCTTTTAGGTCTTTTATTGATGTAGGTAATTATTCCCCCCCCCCCTCCAATCCATTAAAAACAACTTAACATATTGAAAATACACAAGCAAACACACACAAACAAAGCACACACACACAATACACTCACACAAACACTATTCACACACACACAATTCACTCTAACAAACACATACACAAGTCACACTCACATAAACACACACAAAATACGCTCACAGAAACACGCAAAACGACACACGCAAAACGCACTGAAGCAATGTTTCGGTTTGGGCAAAACAATAGTTTTGTAAATATTTAAAAACCTCTTTTTTTTTTTTTTTTTTTTTGGAAGGGGAGGAGAGGGGGGGGGGGTTTCAACAGAAAAAGAGAATGAAAAGAAGAAGAATAGAAAAGAGAGAGGGGACGTTCTTGGGAGCTGGATTGGATGTCTGGGCGTGAGCTTCAGGGCCAGGCAGATTTTAACTGACCATAACAGCGGACCGTGGAACTCAGTGTTGAGGAAAAAAAAAAGTCTTAATTAAAACGAATCCAATGAACGCAGAAAAACAGACAATGGGAGAGTGGAAAGAATACGATGTAGCAAACTTGGGGAGAAACACAACTTGAAAGCTTCCAAAGATTGGTGAAACGCCTTCATTGTGTTTGAAACACAATCCCGTGCTTCACTTGGCTATCGAGAAAAGGGGAACATTAAGAAATTGCATTTTTTTTATATTCCCAAGGGACATAATCAAAATAAAAACAGATTGTGAATGTTCACATCAGACTCAAACTTGAGGATTTATTCTACAATGTAGTCAAAATAAAGCGACTGATGTTTTCCCAGTAACAAGTGTCCCAGATCCTAATCCTAAATTATAAATTGACACAATTTTATCCTATACTACGTGAAAGTGAGAGGCTACGTTTATCCCTGTTCAAGCTAGGACTTCTTTCAAATGTACAGTACTTCTAAGTGTTGATTCTTATTGATTCTTACAAATGATTGTCAGAGACTGAGCTACGCGTCTCCACATTCTTAGCTTTATGCAATGATCTGTAACTGGATAGTTGGTTGTTGTTGTTGTTGTTTTTTTGTTTTTTTTTTTTTGGGGGGGGGGTCATGTCCCTTTTTCTCGTACTGTTTTGTTTGGTGGACACCTACCACCGATTTCCGATTAACATAAAAAAAAATGTGAAGCTGGATAGATACATATCCATCTATCTAAATGTTTTGGCAAGATTAGTTGTTGTTTTTTGTGTGAAATACCAATGAAGAATGCTTATTTTGAAATTAATGTACCTGACTTGACCTTTAATTAATTGATAAGAATTGAAAATATTGGCTCTAGCAGTCTACGGGGGCAGATGTTGTAAAGCTCATCTTTTTCTACGACCAACAGTTAACAAGAGTATCATGTGGCAAGTACAACGACAAAGCGTCCTTACTTCCGCAACTAAAATCATGTACATTTGGCTACACTAAAATCGATCCTCAAAATCCCTGTCTATAAATGGATACAAACCCCAGGCTTATCCGTTCGGAAGTCAAGCTCTTTACCACTGGGTCACCACCACTACGTTCCTTCTCATCGTGTTAAAACAAAACTTTTGAATAAGTTAAGAGTGGTGATGGACTCAAGATCCAATGCTACCCGCCTCCATGTTCTGTCGTCCTGCATGAGATTTGGACTTTGACAGTAACAATCTTTCTTACTGGGAGTAAATGTCACTCAATTAATCCAGAAATATGAAATTAGAGAGAAAGAAAGAAAAGTGAAAGAAAGAAATTTGGAAAGAAAGAAATAGGAAAAAAAGAAAGTCTCCACTGACCTCTTATTTCAATTCTTTCCTTTCATTTTCAAAGTCACGAGCGCACGCCCCTTCATAGCGCGCCATCATTTCCTGTTTCATATGAGCGCGGATGAGTTGCGGCCCTTGTCCGGCCTTCTTTGACACTAAATAGGCCCGTTCCTCTGTTTGGTTATCTTCTCCTATGTATTGTCAGTAATTACTGCCCCTGCCATAGGACAATATTTTGATATGAGAAGTGTTTGATAAAAAAGTGAGGGGGGGAAGAAACGCCGGAATATCACAGTCAGAACGAGGCTGTACGGAAGAGTAGCACCCATTTTCTTTTTCCACGATGCCGGACGATGATTGGCTCGTTGACACGAGCATAAACAAAACACGCGCATCCGATTGGTTTCTTTCACAGAGGCGCAAGTCCGCAAACATTAGCTCTTGGTTGGTTTAGAGAGTTTCATTTTTTTTGTTCCTAGAGGCTACTGGGGAAGATCATCTTCTAGTTCTTAATAAGAAGTATTGACTTAGCAGTTCTATAACGGATGTTGACCAGACATGACGAAATTTGAGCGCGAAGCTCGGGATATTTCTGATTCTGGGACTTAAGACAGTGAAGACAGAGACACATCTTAATGACCTTCTTTTTTTCACCTTCTCTTTATGCTCGTATTTTTCCTATTTCTATTGCTCCGATTGTGACTAAGCAAAGATGATTAAAGACTAATTAGATTTATATAATGTTAAGACATTAGTAAGATCGGAAATTTGACCTCCCCCCCAATCATCTGTCTTCCTCTTTTTCTTCGTTCATTCTTTTGTTATTCGTTCTCTCTTTTATTATTGAAATAAAAAAAAAGTCATTATGAATTACATCAGAAAATAAAAATTGCAAATATCTTTTCTTCCTTTCTGTCTCTCTGTCTCTCTCTATCTGTCTCTCTTTCTCTGAATCTGTCTCACTCTCTGTCTCTGCCTCTCCCTCTCTCTGTCACGTTGTCTCTCTCTCTGACTCTCTTTCTGACTTTCTCTCTCTGACTCTCTCTGTCTATCTATGTCTCTCTCTCTCTGAATCTCTCTGTATCTCTCTTTCTTTATGTCCCTTTCTCTGTTTCTCTCTCTCTTTATTTCTCTCTCTCTGCCTCTCTCTCTGTATCTCTCTCTCTCTATGCCCCCTCTTTCTCTCTGTCACTGTCTCTCTGTCTCTCTCTATCTCTCTTTCTATATGTCCCTTTCTCTGTTTCTCTCTATATATTTCTCTCTCTGTCTCTCTCTGTATCTCTTTCTCTATGCCCCCCCTCTCTCTGTATCTCTCTGCCGTTCCACTCCCTCCTTCTGCTTTAAAAAAAAATCATTTGGAGATCCATTTAACTAATAATAATGATAATAGTTATTATTATTATTATTATCAACATGTTTGTTGTCTGTGATGAAATTTGTTTTACAATTGTGCATTACAAAAAAAAACACTACATAATTAGAGCCAACAATGTGTACAATAGCACACAAGAAATATACGTTCCTACTCCTAGTGTCTCTTCAACCTAACATGTGCAATGTAGTACATTAATGTACATTTTGTTCAACAATTTAATTGCCAAAAGAATAATGAAGTTCTTGTGCCTGTTTTGTGATCGTTGTCTTCTATCTACTATAAAATAAACGCAAACTAGCTCTCACTTTCTCTCTCTCTCTCACTTTCTCTCTCTCTCTCACACTTTCTCTCTCTCGTTCTTTCTTCCTCTCTTTTACAAAATAATTTCCTTTCTGTTACGCCCTCCAACGCCTCTCGTTCTGTCTATCCAATCCTTAAGACCTACTAGCTGAGTTATCGTTGAACACTTCCAAATGTTCTACTTCTAGATAATCAGATGAATGTTACAATATTTGATTTCCACTATAACGTTTAAACACTGTAACTCTTCTTTGCTTGAATTTAATTATTTTTTTTAGTTAAACATCCAGTTCACATTATTTAGCAATAAAAATATATTGAAAAATTAAAAAAAGAAGACAAGTGACATGACGATATTTGGAGGCAATATACGTTAACGTAATAGAACGGTCGTGCCTGGTCGTGCGCTGGACTGTCGTTCGGATTTATCGATGGTCGAGGGTTCAAATCCTGCCCGCCATCCCCCGTCGTCCTGCGGGAGGTTTGGACTAGGAAGTAAACTATCTTCAACTCTGAAGGAACATCCGAAACATGTAAAACATTTTACAAAACATTTTAATAAAAAAATATTAGAAAATAAAAATACGAATTTAGGAAGAGACTTTAAAATAAAAAGACAAACTAAAAATGTGTAGGGCGCCATATTGAAAGTTCATAGCTGCCAACTAGCATAAGAAAAGAAATTGCTTGAGCTACACAAGATAAGGATGAGAAATTAGATTTTTAAAGTACTAAAAGGTATACCTTTAAAAATAATAGCTTATTTACACTTTACACAAAGCAGAAATAACAAAATGGACAATTAAATTTATTAGCCTCCAATAAAAGATGTTAATGAAATTCAAATGTTCAGACCTTTTCCTTTAAAAAGAAAATGTTCATAAAATGGCCGTTATTTTTTGGAAGTATTTGTCTCCTTTCTAGAGTAACGAGAGATTGAAGGATCTGATCTCATACCTCACTAAGTCATCCATTGGCAAATCCTTTGTATGTAAATCTCTGTAATTGCTTTGCTGGAGCAGACAAGGATATTGAAAGCCCATTAAAAACTTGAACCTAAAAATTAATCCGAAATGAAAGAAAGATAATACCTCAAGGCAGAGCCATTGTCATTCTGTGCGATGTCTAAATTACAGACAAATTACAGACAGTGTATAGAACAAACAAACACGCACGCACAAACACACTGATCGTTCTTCGGCGTCCCTATTATCTACAACCAACTTCCCAACAGACATAAAGTGTGGATTTTTTTTAGGATGTTTGGTGAGTGTGTTTGGGAGGGGGGTCAGTGTTCCGTTTTGCAGAGGACTAATCTCCACATCGCAAGAGAGAGAGAGAGAGAGAGAAAGATAGATTGAGTGAGAGAGAAAGGTAGAGAGAGAGAGGGAGAGAGAGAGGGGAAAATGAGAGAGAGACAGAAAAAGATAAAGAGAGAGTGAATGTGAATGAAAGAGAGAGAAAGAAAGAGAGAAAGAGAGAGAAAAAGAGAGAGAGAGAGAAAGAGAGAGAGAGTGAGGGAGAGAGAGAAAGATCGAGAGAGAGAGAAAGAGAGAACGAGAAAAAGAGAAAGAGAACGAGAAAGAGAACGAGAGAGAGAGAGAGTGAGGGAGAGAGAGAGAGAAAGAAAGAGAGAGAGAAAGAGAGAGACGGGAAAGAAGGACTAGATCATTTGATCGTTCTAATCTGCTTGTTCTATGCGCTATTATGGCGGGAAGCACAACATACCTCCTTGAAAAATTTACATATTGGCAGACTTGGCCCGGCTCACTGTTATAAACATGACATTTAAGATGCTAGAGGGGGTCGAGGGTCCACCCTCCCCTAACCTCCTTCGCCGCCTTTCCTAAAGTTTACGCCTGATTCATACCTTGATTCTTTTTCCTTTTAGTTATTCGAAAAATACACAGAATGACGAAAAATACCCAGACGCTTTTTTGTCTTCTTTAATCTTATTTATAACACTGACATTTTAAGTATACTTCTTAATACCAACATAATACAAAGCAATGTCATTGCATTTGTGATTTGCCTCCTTTGGAAGACATTTTTTTTTTATTGAAGTCTAAAAAGTAGTTATATGTATTTGCATTAAAAAAAATAGTTATGTTAGCCCTTACAGACCTTGAGGTGGGAAAGATGATGTAAAGTTCATCTGTTTCTATGGCCGATGGTTAACGACCGTTACATGTGGCCAGTATTACTTTCAACCATCAAACGTATATAAGTTACCCATTACAGTTTTTGGGAAACTTTGGGGCGTCCCGAAGTACAAAATCGAAGTCTTCACTTGGAATCGAACTCTGGATCCGCCTGCTCAGAAGTCAAGTTCTTTACTACTCAGCCATACGTATGCACTATAAATGAATAAAAAAAAAACACAACAGAAGACCGAAATAAATTTTTGGATTTATTTTAATCATGGAGAGTTTAATCAAATTTACAATCGCCCAACTAATTGCTGAAACATACACTTGGCTGACACTACTTTAGGGGCTCTACTGCTGCAGACCAGCCAAATCATCACAAATTTTCCCGGTAGTATAGGGGATACTACAATGGATTGTGTTTCCTTTATTGAATCTCTAACCTGACAGCGCAAGATAATTTTAAACACGTTATATAATAATAATAATAATAAAATAATAATAATAAGCTCAATCCTGGCAGTGTCTGACATTGAAATTTAATTCTTTTTGAAATAGTAAATAAAAACAATGAAGAAAGATGACAGCAATATAAAAGTAAGACGCGAAGAAACTCACAAAGAAAAAGAAATCATTTTGATATACTAGATAGACATCATTTTATATAGGCTTGTGCATAGCCATGAAAGCACCGTATGTTTTTTTCTGAATCTCTTCTAGGCTTAAATCCTTTTTTCCGCCGTCGAGATCAATACATTAATTCTACCAGTCTCTAAGAGATGGTACCATTTCACTTGGCTCTATGTATACAACTATAGAGTTCATGAACGCTTAACTAGTTAAAGCCTTTGTAAAGGTTTTGAAATACGATCGTGTAATGACAGTAAGGAGACATTGTTACCTAAAAGAATTAGGAATACTAAACATGTTCTTCTTTGACTGGGAGTTCTATTTATCTAAATGTCTAAGAAAAACAAATCAATTAGCGATATGAATTTTCAAAAATAATTTCTAAAATGCACAAGCATTAAAATAATTACCCAGATATAGTGGCAAATACATAGCCATGAAAGCACCGTATGTTTTTTCTGAATCTCTTCAACGCTTAAATCGGCATCGGTTTCGCGATAGGTCACGTGTCCAGACGTTTCCAGGGCAACGACGCCATGTTTACGTAGCGTCTGCCGTGGTTACGTGGTGATGAAAGTGGGAGATAGGCTCTGTGCTCGGAGTGATAAAACAATTGTTATGATTCGTTGGAGAGGAGAATTATTAAATAGAGAGGCAGGAGCGGAAACAAAAGGGAAAAGAGAGAGAGCAATAAAGAGATGGATAATGTAAAGAGAAAGAGTTAGAGAAAGAGGGTGGTAAGGTGAGAGAGATACTAAATAAAGAGGGAAGAGCAAATGCAAGAGAGAGGAGAGAGAGAGTGGAGAGAGATAGGAGAGAGAAAAGAGAGAGGGAGAGAAGAGAGAGAGAAGAAAGAGAAAGGAGAGAGAGATGTGAGAGCAAGAAAGAGGAGGGAGAGAAGAGAGAGAGGAGAGCGAAGAGAGAGAAGAGAGAGAGGAGAGAGAAGAGAGAGAAAGGAGAGAGAGAGATGTGAGAGCAAAAAAGAGGAGGGATAGAGGAGAGAGAAAAGAGAGAGAGAAGAGAGAGAGGAGAGCGAAGAGAGAGAGGAGAGAGAAGAGAGAGAAAGAGAGAAGAGAGAAGAGAAAGAAGAGAGAGAGAGGAGACAGAGGAGAGAGAGGAGAGAGAAGAGAAAGAGACGAGAGAAAGGAGAGATAGGAGAGAGAAGAGAGAGAAAGGAGAGAGAGATGTGAGAGCAAGAAAGAGGAGGGAGAGAGGAGAGAGAGAGGAGAGAGAAGAGAGAGAAGAGAGAGAGGGGAGACAGAGGAGAGAGAGGAGAGAGAAGAGAAAGAGACGAGAGAAAGGAGAGATAGGAGAGAGAAGAGAGAGAAAGGAGAGAGAGATGTGAGAGCAAGAAAGAGGAGGGAGAGAGGAGAGAGAGAGGAGAGAGAAGAGAGAGAAGAGAGAGAGGAGAGAGAAGAGAAAGAAGAGAGAGAGAGAGAGGAGACAGAGGAGAGAGAGGAGAGAAAAGAGAAAGAGACGAGAGAAAGGAGAGAGAAGAGAGAGAAAGGAGAGAGAGATGTGAGAGCAAGAAAGAGGAGGGAGAGAGGAGAGAGAGAAGAGAGAGAAGAGAGAGAGGAGAGAGAAGAGAGAGAAGAGAGAGAGGAGAGAGAAGAGAAAGAAGAGAGAGAGAGAGGAGACAGAGGAGAGAGAGGAGAAAGGAGAGAGACGAGAGAAAGGAGAGAGAGGAGAGAGAAGAGAGAGAAAGGAGAGAGAGATGTGAGAGCAAGAAAGAGGAGGGAGAGAGGAGAGAGAGAAGAGAGAGGAGAAAAGAGAGAGGAGAGAGAAGAGAAAGAAGAGAGAGAGAGGAGACAGAGGAGAGAGAGGAGAGAGAAGAGAGAGAGACGAGAGAAAGGAGAGAGAGGTGATAGAGGAGAGAAAAGAGAGAGAGAAAAAAGAGAGGTGAGAGAGAAAAAAGAGGAGAGAGAGGGAGAGGGAGAGAGAGAGGGAAGAGAGAGAGGAGACAGAGGAGAGAGAGTGGAGAGAGAGAGTGAAGAGAGAGAGTGGAGAGAGGAGAGAGAGGAGAGAGAGAGGAGAGAGTGGAGAGAGAGAGGAGAGAGGAGAAAGAGAGATGAGAAAGAGAGGAGAGGAGAGAGAGAGGAGAGAGAAAGAGAGATATAAAGAGAGAGAGAGAGGAGAGAGAGAGGAGAGAGGAGAAAGAGAGATGAGAAAGAGAGGAGAGGAGATAGAGAGGGGAGAGGGAAGAGAGAGAGAGATGAGAGAGAGAAAAGAGAAAGGAGAGAAAGAAAAGAGAGGGGCGATGAGAGAGAGATGAGAGATAGAGGAGAGAGAGAATAGAGAGAGAGGAAATAGAGAATATAGAGAGGAGAGAGAGAGGAGAGAGAGAGGAAAGAGAGAAGATAGAGAGGAGAGAGAGAGGAAAGAGAGAGAGGAAAGAGAGAGGAGAGAGAGAGGAGAGAGAGGAGAGAGAGAGAGGAGAGAGAGGAGAGAGAGGAGAGAGAGGAGAGAGAGGAGAGAGAGGAAAGAGAGAGGAGAGAGAGAGGAGAGAGAGATGAGATAGAGAAAGAGAGAGAGAGATCACTTGAAAGGAAAATAATATAAAAAATGGAGAGAAAGGGGTTTAAAGATAGTGTGGGAAATAAAAAAAAAGAAGGAGAGATTGAGAGTTATGAGTAATAGAAGGAGAAGAGGAAAGAAGAGAGTGGGAGAGAATAATAGAGAGAATGTAATTTACTTTTGACAAGATTCTAGCAGATTGGTCATTTGAATAGAAATATTTCTTATATACATATTAATGTATATTTATCCAAAGAGAACAAGAATTAGGATTTGTATAAGCTTGTCATAAGTCATTAGGAGAGTTCATGTAATGTACTAGACTCTGAGACAGAAAGTAGTGTACTAGACTCTGAGACAGGAAGTAGTGTACTAGACTCTGAGACAGGAAGTAGTGTACTAAACTCTGAGACAGGAAGTAGTGTACTAGACTCTGAGACAAGACATAGTGTACTAGACTTTGAGACAGGAAGTAGTGTACTAGACTCTGAGACAGGAAGTAGTGTACTAGACTCAGAGACAGGAAGTAATGTACTAGACTCTGAGACAAGACGTAATGTACTAGACTCTGAGACAGAAAGTAGTGTACTAGACTCTGAGACAGGAAGTTATGTACTAGACTCTGAGACAGGAAGTAGTGTACTAGACTGTGAGACAGGAAGTTATCTACTAGACTCTGAGACAGGAAGTAATGTACTAGACTTTGAGATAGGAAGTAGTGTAGTAGACTCTGTGACAAGACGTAGTGTACTAGACTCTGAGACAGGAAGTAATGTACTAGACTCTGAGACAGGAAGTAATGTACTAGACTCTGAGACAGGAAGTAATGTACTAGACTCTGAGACAGGAAGTAATGTACTAGACTCTGAGACAGGAAGTAATGTACTAGACTCTGAGACAGGAAGTAATGTACTAGACTCTGAGACAGGAAGTAATTTTAATAAAGCGCAAAACACTGAACCTTAACTTTCAAAATAACAAGCTACTTATATAACTTACAGTGTAGCAAATAGCAACAAGGACAAGAGCTAAACATTCACTAATAAAAGTTTACGTCCTATAATTGATGGCAGAATAAAATTTCAAACAAAAGTCTTAGGGAAAAAAAAAAACACCGATACAGCCAGAAATCAGAATGGGATTAGAAAGGAGCATAGATTCTGGGGGGAAAAAAAAACAACAAACACCGATACAGCCAGAAATCAGAATGGGATTAGAAAGGAGCATAGATTCTGGGGGGAAAAAAACCCAACAAACACCGATACAGCCAGAAATCAGAATGGGATTAGAAAGGAGCATAGATTCTGGGGGGAAAAAAACCCAACAAACACCGATACAGCCAGAAATCAGAATGGGATTAGAAAGGAGCATAGATTCTGGGGGGAAAAAAAACATTTCAAAACGGGCCATGAGCTTGGACCCACAGGGGAGGAGGCAGGCTGGAAGACCAAAGTGAACATGGAGAAGATCAGTAGACCAAGATGCAAAGACGGCAAGATGAACATAGCTCCAACTGAGGAAAATGCCCAGAACAGAGTTTGGTGGCGAAGTGCTGTTGCAGCCCCATGCTCGCTGGGAGTCAAAAGGACTAAGTCGCTAAAATACTTAGAATGATACAAAGTTAAAGGCACATTTCTTATTCCATATGCAAGAAAGAATTTCTGAAGTTGATCTACCTTCCCTATTGCCATTAGAGCATGGAACGGGTTGCCTGAATCAGTCAGAAAAACAATGATTTAGCCAAATATAAGTCTCTAGCATAGATTAACACACGGATAAGCGTAAGACGTAATTATCTTGTTTTCAGGAACGTCTTTAACTCATAAGTATAAAATAAGATAAGAAATAATTATTCTAAGCCATTAGTCTGAAAAAGATAATAATTGTAATATTTATTTATATATGTAATACTTCTAATGTTGTTTTGTTCTTGAGGGCTTCTCAATAATGTCAACTGTATGGACTTGCATTATAAACATTTTAACCAATCAATGTATCGATGTGTATCGTGCTAATAAAAAGACATTGTACTTGACCAGGTCTATGTTATTACATTTACGATTCATACACAGACACACTATATTACGACATTCGTTTAATTGGAATAACATGCTTAATTAATTCGTTATTCACTCAGCAACAGTTCCCATATTAAGTCAGGCATTCCAATTAACACAGCGCGTGATATTCAAACGCATTTTTTATTTTTTTCTTTACCGCCATTTATTCTTTATCATTATCTCCGGTGACGGCTTTTGTTTAGAGTGACGGCAGATGTCGCTATATGCGCGCGCAATGCATTCATTGCGAGGGAGTTGTCCTTCCCTTTCTGACGATCTAATAATAGACCTAAGACCTCGCTGCTCAATAGCATATACGTTCAATTAGTGGTTCCATTGTTGTTCGATAGTAAGTGCGCGTGCCTTTCATCTGCATCGTCTGTCACGTGATCAGGTCGAACTAGCAATGTGGGCACGAGATCATGTACATATTTTACAAAATTTTCAAAAGCCACATCAATATCTCCCCTCAAGGGGAACGGGCCTCCGCAATGAGGGCAGTACGCGGAAAGGGGCGCCGAAACACCTGTCACCATAGTCTTCCTATGAATGACTATTTGTTTAGAAAGCTGGCGACACCTTGCGGTGAATGAACAGCGTAAGCTTGCAAGTGAGGGGGGCGGGGGGTTAAAGAGAGAGCATGGTCATTACATTCACGGCTACGGCTGCTTTTAAGCGGGACAATCAAAAGATTACCAAAGAGTACAATGTCAAAAAGAGATACAGTATGTGGTAAGTATATCATTAATACATTATGTCCAATACAACATTTTTTTTTTGGTAACAAATACAGACTTCTGATCAAACGTAACCCACAACTTTCATGCATTAGAGCGTAACATTAGCTTCAGTGGACATGTACTGGACGAAAGAGAGGGGCAGCGGAAGGTAAGACAAGGAGGATTAAGAGTTTGTGAATAACATCCTGGCCGAAACTACACTTCTGCAGAATTAAAGACAAGATGAGAGAAAAGAAGAAAAGAATGGCGAAAACAAGGAGAGATGTGTAGAAGAGCTTAACGAGGAAGAAAAAAGAAAGAGAATGATGAAAAAGAAAGAGAATGATGAAAAAGAAAGAGAATGATGAAAAAGAAAGAGAATGATGAAGAAGAGAGAGGATGATGAAGAAGAGAGAGGATGATGAAGAAGAGAGAGGATGATGAGAAAGAGAGAGGATGATGAAGAAGAGAGAGGATGATGAAAAAGAGAGAGGATAATGAAGAAGAGAGAGGATGATGAAGAAGAAAGAGAATGATGAAGAAGAAAGAGAATGATGAAAAAGAGAGAAGATGATGAAGAAGAAAGAGAATGATGAAAAAGAGAGAGGATGATGAAGAAGAAAGAGAATGATGAAGAAGAAAGAGAATGATGAAAAAGAGAGAGAAGATGATGAAGAAGAAAGAGAATGATGAAAAAGAGAGAGGATGATGAAGAAGAAAGAGAATGATGAAGAAGAAAGAGAATGATGAAAAAGAGAGAGGATGATGAAGAAGAAAGAGAATGATGAAAAAGAGAGAGGATGATGAAGAAGAAAGAGAATGATAAAAAAAGAGAGAGGATGATGAAGAAGAAAGAGAATGATGAAAAAGAGAGAGGATGATGAAGAAGAAAGAGAATGATGAAGAAGAAAGAGGAATGATGAAAAAGAGAGAGGATGATGAAGAAGAAAGAGAATGATGAAAAAGAGAGAGGATGATGAAGAAGAAAGAGAATGATAAAAAAAGAGAGAGGATGATGAAGAAGAAAGAGAATGATGAAAAAGAGAGAGGATGATGAAGAAGAAAGGCAACAAAGAAGAAAACGAAGAGAAAGACTAAAACGGTGAAGAATGAAAGATAAATAAAGAATGGCAACAAACATGAAAAAGAGAAATGTGGATGAGAAGCCCCATTCCTTTCACTTCTTGATGTCCTAATGAGTACTTCATTTTATTTTTAAGTCTCCTTCAAGTTCAAGGATGTTCTTTAAAAATTGTAATCAAGTTTGCAAAATTTTCTTGTTAAATGTAATTGAGACTAGAAAGTTCTTGATTCTTATATTTTAAAATTGGAAACAGAGAAGTCCCTTTCTTGAATGGAGTCATACTCATCACCAAACAGCTACTTGATTGTATCTCTTTTCCCGAGAATTCTCGATTCCCGTTCGTCAAGTCTTGAATCACACTATCAGAACTTCAGCGAACTTTCCATTGGAAGAAAAGGGCGGGAAAAAAAACGGTGAGCACAGTTACAACGTCTGCTCCATCACTTCTGTTCCGAGGCGGAAACGTCAGCCGAGTTGACAAGCGACTGAAGGAGCGCGGGGGGGCTGATTTCATGATCGTCTTTTCTCCCTCCTGCTTTGAGCTCAAAGCGCCTTGTGAACAGACGTCGGTATTTCTGAGAATGAAGTCCTTGTCAGAATGAAGATGTGAAGAAGATGAGAGAGAGGGGGGGGGGGGGGGGTTTGGTTGAGGAGGAGGCCATGAGAGTAAGCAGATAAAGGCGGATAAGGTTTTTGGAAACGAGAGTATATGAGATTGGGCAGGAGAGTATGAAGAACTATTTAAGAGTACAACACTATACACGCAAGTGCCTAGAGAGTAGAGACAAACAAGACAAGGGAGAGAGAGGGAGATTGAGAAAGGGAGAAAAGAGACAAAGTTGAGAGAGTGAAAATAGAAGAGATACTGAGAGTGGAATAGAGAGAGAAATGAAAGAAAAAGAGGAAGATAAGAGACCAGGGGGAAAGAGAGGAAACAATGGGAAGAGCAAGAGAGTGACTGAGTATAAGAGAGATTTAAGAGAGTACAGTGGAGCTCAGTTAGTAAAGGGTATAGGCGAGAGAAAGAGAAAGATTGAAAGCCGTAACGAAAGATAAAAGAATATGTCAGAGATAATTACAGAGATAGAATGGGAGAGAAACACTGAACCATAATCTTCAAATACAAAAACAAAATTTAATAAAATACTCTGAAAGACACAAAAATAAAGGCACATTCCTCGTCCCATATGCTAGGACAAATTTGTACAAATACTCCTTCTTCCCTAGTGCTATTAGAGCATGGAATGGGTTGCCTGAGCTAGCCAGAAAAACCAGTGACTTGGCAGAATTTGTCATTGGTTAATATGCATGACTAAATGCATGACGCGTAGGACGTAATCATCTTCTTTTTTGAAGTAACGTCTGTATTATATAAGATAAGATAAGATAATGGCCTGATACCCAAATACATCTAATAATAAGACTTGTCTTCGAGTCCCAAGAATAATGAGAAATGCAGTATGCCCCAGCTGTGACCTACATATTTTTGCCACAACCACGGCAAGCATAACTATTGTCCGCCGGTGGTCGATAAAGATTTACTTTTCGCCGTCTGCGTCTGTCTTTGAAAGCGTTCTAAGTCCGCATGTAATGCATTTACATAAAGAACATTGCGACATTCCAAACACCTAGAAGGGGGATTCGAGGTTCGACACCCGGCTCGGGGAGAGTTGCGTTTACTGAGCGCCTAAAGGCAGCACGAAAAACCAACTCCTAGATACCCCCTCCCCCCCCCCCCACCACCGGTCCACAAATGAGATTGGACCAAAGCGCTCTGAACATGCTATAAGCATGAAAGTAGCGCTATATAAAAGCTATAATAATAATCTATTTTATGGCTGACTGTCAACAAGGGAGAGTAGAAGAGCTTTACATCATCGTAAGGTCTAAAAGGGGGCGCCTTTTATTACAAGTGCCACAGTTCAGTGTTCAGTTTGTGAAATGTTCAAGTTTAAAAAACATACACATATTTAAGACTAGGCGTAAAGGAATGAAGGATCCGAACTGATCTGTCTACCGGTATAACCGAACCATATGTTTTCAGGAGTGCATTCCCAGCGTCTTTTGTACATTTAACTAGCAGACTCCTGTTACCATTTTTTTTAACGCATTGCCGCGCTATAGGGACAGATCCTCCATGATTAGAAACTGCTTTGTGCAAATGGGGTGGGGTGGGGGTGTGTAAAATAGTTTAAAAGATGGTTGTGAGTAGAAGAGGGTGTGATGTTTGGGGTTGTCGGAGTAGTGGTTGCCGTGGGAGTAGGTATATGTTACGACATATGTTTTCGCTGCAGACGTATCGTGTAACTATCTGGAGGTAGTGCTCTATTGCTACGCATTTACACCCCCCCCTTCCGCCCCCCCCCCCCGGGGCCATCGTCATTTTTACCAGCAAAGAAAAAAATTGTCTGAGCCTTGAACTCTCAGCTCTAACAAACATACTTCCTTCTACATCCTCGCTACCACCCAGTTGTTCTTGTTCAGTTAGAACCAAGGCATACAGTTGTCAAGAATAGCCCATCACACTAAAAGTTAAACAACCTGACACCGAGCTAAACCCTAATCCTAGGTCATGCCCTAATACCTGGGTTTGACCCTACATGATTAAGGCTGCTTGCACATTACTCGGTTTTCGCCGTACAGAGAAAAAAAATGTTTTTTTTCTTTCTCGTGATTTTACATTAGACGCAATTTTCCCGCGCCTTATCTAGTTATTCTACATTTGAATTTATTTCACTTATTGAGGGTTTTTTTTTTTTTTTTAAGATGAATCGTAAACGGATTACTTATTTTTGATTGGTTGATCTGGCATCGCTGTAAGGATGAAATCGTCAAGTGTGAACGCGTCTATTTTATCGCGTAGTCCTAACCACCCTTATGGAAACATCGAGTTCAGTGACAAGACACTAATAAGACATGGGCCCTGGATATTTAGACCAAGGGTTCAATACCAAATCTTCTCAGTTTAAAATGCTGTTTCGAAACTGAAAGCCTTGTTAGTGCTACTCCAATGACTCTATAACAATCAACAACTTCAAAACTTTTATTTCTAATTATTCATATTATTGTTTGCATGTATATAAGCTTCTAATTCTAGACTAAACATGCCTGATTCAAGGGAGACAAACTACCGGAACTATGCACTCAGGCAATTGTATGATTAGTCCTCGGGTTCTGGTTTTTCTTTTTCACGTCCATCTCATAATCAAAATCATACAGTTCTACAAACAGTTTGTCCCTCATGGTGGTATTCTGGGCTAAACATGAGGTTGAGCCTCTTAATAACGAAATCAGCTTTAAAGAAGGTTGGCCAGAATTCTCTGGAGATATTCCTCAGGGGCATTTTTAGGCAAGTTCCAATTTTCTTTTTTAAGAACATAAAATAAGATAATATAATTTTATTGGTCCAAACAAATGGAAATTGTCCAGCATCTCAGCATTACTTCTATAACAATAACAATATAGATGCAAACACAAATAGCATTCACTCATAAGCAGCGCTTTATGAGTTTGGCTTCTATGTACTTCTCGGTGACGACAAATGACCTTAAAACCCCCCTAACTGAAAGTAGAATATTGGAGTTTTTGAATCTCCCATTTCAAACCGTACTAAAGAGGAGCCGATCACTTCGTCCAGATCTGATGTAACTGTGGTTTAACTGGAACCTGTCTTGTGGGTATTGTTGATGTTAGAGTTAAGTCCCTGTTGCAGAAAAAGGGTATTGGATTAAAATTGATAAAATGGCCGTATGTAGATTTAATAAGTATGTATTAAAAAAAATACTTTTAAAATATCGCCTCCTTCACAGTACATTGATCGTTGAATCCCTAACCAGTATTATCATATTTAAACAAAGAAAAAAACTGAGCATCTAGATTCTAAAGACATGCACACAATATATATATATAGATAGATAGTTATTGGTATTAAGGCAGATGGAAGATAGCATTCATCATATCGCAGTTACAGGAAGTACGAGAGATCTAGGCATGCGCATGAAGGGAGCGCTTATGTGTGAGGGATTTTGTACAAGAATTGTGTCATTGCAACTGTGTGTGTAAAAAAAAAGTAATGGTTTGAATTGCGTCTATGTGTCGATATGCATGTGTGTGGTCGTGATCAAATATGTGTGTTTTTTGAGTGAAATTGTATGTATGTGTGCAAATGTGTGTGTGTGTGTTAATGTTAGTCTGTGTGGAGGAGTGTGTGTGTGTGTGAGTAATGACAAGGTGGAGGGATGATAAGCAGAGACAAGTGTCTCGTGCGGGTATCGCGCCAGCAATATGTTGACCTCTGACCTTCTGCTTTTCTCCCCCGACTAGCAGACACAAACTCTTTAAGCCTAAAAGAGTTAAATGTAAACAGACGCACACAGCATACGCAAACATTCATACACATATTCACCCACGCACATTTAGACACATACTCATACACACAATCAGACAAACTACTAACTGTAAGATAACTGCGGAGTATGTGTTTGGGTGGGGGGGGGGGGGTGTATTAAAAGGTTTAAATCTTGTAACATTGTAGTTGTAGCTTACAAACGCCGCATGATTTTGTTTTGACTTTGTCGCAGGTTGAAAAAAAACGCCTTTTTTATGCTTCCGGTTACGGGCAATAACTCTGTAGTCTTTCGACACTTGCCTATATCATTATTTCTGCTAATTCATTGCCCTTGCCTTTTTTTTAATTCAGAACGAGGGCACGATGCAAAAAGTGGATCTATTTCTTTACACAAATGTTATACAATCTTCTTAAACATTTGTCCAGGCTGAAGGGAAAAAAAAAGCAAGCAAATAAATCCTTTTAAAAAAAAACTTATTTAAGGAAACGAACTATATCTCTCAATAATGTAGAAGCTATTTCCCATAATCAAAATTAAAAAAAAAAAGCAATTACTCACCAATATTTGATTGACAGTCTTGGTTACTTTTTAATTGATTCATGTTTTGTTAGGTACAATACAAAGTTTTTATAGCTTCAATTTGATACGAGAATGAGTGTGGAAGAGATAACTTGTTCAATTATGCAAAGAAGCAAAACCTTGTATATTTAGCTATATCTCTGAATACTGAAGGATACATTTCCCTTGCTGGTATAAGACAAAATGATTAATTACCAGTAATTCAATTGACTAATTGGTTATTTTTAAAAATTGATTCATGTACTATTTACGCCAATGAGCAAAATTTCAACTTGATCTGAGAATGGGTTTGAGAGACTTAAGTTAATGCCCCTGACCATGACACTATCGTTAACCGCGGCCACAGAAACAGATGACCTCTTCATCGTCTGACTCATAGATCGAAAGATCTGAAACGGTTACCTTAATTTTAGATAGAATAGAATAGGCTTCACTGCTGTAGTGTATAGTGCACTGTATAGCAACTAGGGAAGGGCAGTTACTCTAGTTGAGATTTTAAAATTAATGTCGTCTGCTCTGTGATTTTCATTAAGTTTGACATTTGCTTATCGAGATAGAAAGTAGAAAGCCATTGTTCTCACAAGATTCAGGGGCGTCTCAAGGGAAGCGAATTACAAGCACTCAAACCAGACAGTAAAAGCCATTGTCCTAATCATCAATTAGGCGCTTATTTTAAAATTCCTAATTAGCTTTTAAAACGTCGTATTTCAATAAAAAGTTGTAGGCCCTTATGTCATCTACTTCAGACACTATACTGTTATTGTCAATGTCAGCAGAATATAGAATCTCTTTGCTCGTAACATCAGGATTCCGAAATTCTTAAATAGTAGAACGTCCTTTATTCGGACGTCAATTAGCCGGAAAGTCAAATATACGGACTGCCATTTTGTTTTGTATTACAGTACGGCAGTGTTTCCAAAACCGTGTTCCGCGGATCACTAGGCCTGAATAGGTGTTCTACAAATTACTTGAATAATTAACCCGTGAATAAATCTCTCTAAAAAATAAGCATAAAAGTTTCGCTAAATACTCAGAATCTGCGAAGTGAAAAGTGAAGTGAAAAGTTTGAGAAACACTGCAGTATGGTAGCAGCACGCAGGTACGGCGAAATAGCTTCTACTACGTATGACGCTTTAATCCTTTTTATATTTTACTTGAATTTAATGTCTACGTACGGTGCGATATCCCCCCCCACCCTTTATGAATTTTCTTAATATTAATGGTGAAATAGGCCTTTTTTTTTTCATAATATTATATGTGGTTTATTCAGATAATACTTTCATCTACACTAACACACAAGACAAACAGGTTAACGCATCCACGTCCAGACCATATAATACTGCTGAGCAGTGTCAAGATTATTGAGAAGTTGTATATAGTGCATGATCATTTCCACTGGAGTTCATCAATTATAAAGTCATAGTCGAAGATATAGGAGTTTTTCATGCTCCTTACAAAGAGCGAAGATTCAAAATTGTTCATAGTTAATGATTTTGTTGGTGCGCTTACCAGCTGACAGATCTGCTTGAATTCCGATTGTTCTGATGTTTTAATGTCCAACACTTTTTTTGTTTTGGTAGAGATTACATTACCAACAACATAGAAGGCTTAAACGTAAGTTCTCGGTTTACACAACAGTTGAGGTAAACAATGTTCAGAAACTGTCCAAACTTGAAAGTCACTAGGATGTCTAGTGTCCTCTAAGGTGGACAAATTTAATTTATGCTAAAGTCAACAGTACTACATGGCCATTGGAAGGAGATACCATTCATAATTAATCTGCATAATTGACGTTATATTTATGGTTTCTGTTCTGTTTCATAGGTTTGGGATATTTCTTCAGAAATAAAGACGATTACATCCTTGTCCAAACTCTTGCATGGCGCAAATGGATAGAAGCGTGAAGTGTTCGAGCTTGGAACCTTCGCGAAGTGTCTGTCCGAAGAGCAACACGGATAGGTGGCCATCTTTTTGGGACAGCGATTGCAGAGAGGATAATCTGCCATCCTTGTGGTACAAAATTTTTTTTTTTTAAATCTGTAACTATACATCGCCCTTGAAGACATTGCCATTGAAGACATTGCGCTTGAAGACATTACCCATGTAGACATTGTTCTTGAAGACATTACCCTTGGAGACATTCCAATTGAAGATCATGATATTCTATCCCAATATTTGAAGCATTGGTCATTGAATCACTTGCCGTCTAAGCAGGAAGTAAAAAACTCTTGCCGTTAAAAGCCGTGACCATTGTAGCTTGAGATCGAAGTCCCATTTTATTACAGCTCAATCCGTTGTAGCTATGTTATTAAAGCATATGTCATCAGAGCCCTGCCCATTAAAACCTGTCATTTAAGTATGCGAAGTTGAAGCCAAAGCTAATCATTCCATTTCAGCCTTTTCCATTTAAACCTATGACATTTGAAGCCCTTGTCCCCCACCACACCCCCCCCCACTCTAAAAAACTTCATCCAACATATTGCGACCATACACCACAAAACTGTTAGTAATATACCACCACGGCCCACACCTAAACGTTTACGCCTTGGCGCAACGCGATACGTGCATCGTGGACCGTGGGTGAAAAATTGCCACGCCTATATTTCATTACCAAATACTTCATTCCTCCTATTACTCTCTTTCTCTCTCTCTGTCTCTTGCTCTCTCTCTCTCTCTCTCGCTCACTCTCTCTGTCTCACTCTGTCTCTTTTCCTTGCTTGTGAACTTTTGTTATTTGATCCATTCTATTTTGGATATTGCAAGGAAGAGCCCTCGAGAGCTGTGCTCACACAAATTGATTCTCTGTTTACACACTCATAGACTAATGTTAATCTCAGCACTGCGTCGCTGGGGCTCATTGTCCAGTTGCTAGAATCAAATGGTTTTAGATTTGATTTTGACTTCGGTTTCTGCATCGAAGACACACAATCTTTATTGGCAATAAGCGAAGGGAAAAAAAAAAAGGGGGGGGAGGAGGAAGAGGAGGAGGATGTTTAATGTTAAATGAGATTTGACAAGGACAAGGAATATTTTTTTTAAAACTCGGGAGGGGGGGGGGTTGAAATTCATAATTTAAACAAATTGTTATAAGTATATTATGTACATATGGAGAGAGAAATGGAAATAATAATGTGTCAATATTAAACTTCTAAAAATGTAAAAAAAATATAAGAAAGTAAAGACATGACTTAAAAATTCTTTTGCCTCACATCGGAGCATACAGATGTCAAGGCTATACCATAGGACCTCGTTCACATGCTATATTTGTTTTCCATGTTCCCTCAGAGTTAAAGATAATTTACTTCTTAGTCCAAACCTCCCGCAGGACGACGGGGGATGGCAGCGGTCAGGGTTTGAGCCCAGGACCATCGAGAAGTCCGAAATGACAGTCCAGCGCGCATACGACCAGGCAGCCATCCAGGGAAATTTCCCTAAGTAAGGGCCATACCCATCCTGCCGTCTTTGTTTCTTGATCTACCAGGTGTCTCAGTAAAGACAAAGACATTATAATGTAATCAAACACTACGAAATCATTGAAAATCAAATAAATGTTGGAAATTTTCACCATAAACTAAACATAGTCAACCGTTGCCAACAACATACACAATACAACGAAAAACTTATTTTTTAAAAATAAAATATCTCTAGTATACAAACCTCTTAACGTGGTAGACCACTTTACGTAGCTACGAAGTATAGTATCAAATGACGCCTTGCTTTCAATGAAAGCTGATAAACGTCTGGCCAGGGTTAGGGTTAGGTGCTTTTGGGCGCCTTCAGGCGAGAGTTTGGCGGCTAAACGAATTGTCGGTTGAACGAATAGTCGGATGAACGAATTGTAGGATGAACTAATTGTTGTGTTCCTTTTATTTACCTTTTGCTCGTTCTCAAGACCTTGGCCCCGAAATAGTAACAAAAAAAAAATATATTTCCATTTGATGCTTCATTATTGTAAGCAGCCCACACAGCTTTGCACAATCAATTTATTCTCAAAACAGTCCAGAAAATGATTTCGGCGCGCATGTCTGTTCCTTCTACAACTCTTTATTAAATACCAAAAAATATGTGAGTCGACTTGAGACCATTCCTTGTAGAATGACTTGCAATGTCACAACGTATTGGCAGTTTAGACCAATAGCTCGTTGCCACGTCGTACAGACCTGTTGGTCTAAGCTGCCCACAGGTTGTGACGTTGCAGGGCAGTGTTCACGCCTTCTATAACGAATGGCTTCGGTCGACTGTGCTAATTGACGCTGAAGACGTCTTTAAAATACAATTTAATTTTAAGATAATTATTCTTTGAAAAAAATATAACGACCATACCATGCTACAAAAGTGGTATTGTGTCCATATCTTCAGTGAAGTCCAGTAGGGCGTTGATGGTTAGACAGGCTTTTATCCAACCACCAGGCCTGGACATGGGGCTCTTCACCCCTGAGGGTTCCCAACGGTAGACGGTCATATCGGTTGACTGGGCCGGACCGGGCCGTGCCGTGTACACAGCGCACCGTCCCCGTTCCTGGGTCCATACCAGAGTATTTCACTGTGTTAACCATTAAGTAAATGTTGTTTTTTTTATTTTGCCCAAAGATATACATGAACTGTCAAATTTGTAGGAATATCGTAAGAGCTGCCTTCGAGATACCCGTCCAGTAAGTGTCCATCTAGCATGAACTCTTGAAGAGTTTGCAAGCTGATAAGAGGAATAGTAGTAAAAAAAAATTCCTCCGACGCGACGCAATCTTTGGCTATTGTATCGGATTTCATTCAGATCCAAGGGGTTTAATGTCTCACGAATTGTCTAAACATATTACTGAACCTGTTCTAAAAATCTCAATCATCTCTTCATTACGTTCATCCTGGCGCCATTTATGAAAATATGCCAAGACCTTTCAATGGTTTACATAATAGAATCGTTATGTTCATATACAAATATACAAAGAGTGGTTAGATTTCTCTTTGTTTCTGCTGAAGACGTTTTTATAAAGACGGAGGCAGGGGGAGAAGAGGATATGCCTATATAGTAACCAGAAGCTGCCAGAGCGTGTCTGGATCAGGCTTCAACAATGAGCAATTAACATTCCAGGAGGGCGTAGAATTTTGACAGTTAAAAATATCAAAGATAAACCAAAGGTTTTATTCATTACTTTGTCCTGCCAATCAATGTTGGGTTTTTCTTCTCAGATTTGGATTTCCAGGACTTTTTTTTTTTAATGCAGCGAAGAGAAAGTAACACATCTGATTTAGTTATGGCTTTGCATTGGAAACAGGATGCTACATTTTTGTAGGGATGTTTCTTTGGGAAGTTTTACTTTTCTGGTTTAGGCCTGTTGGTACTTAGGTTATATGTACAAAAGGATATACATAGAGAATAGATATTTCATTTTATTGTACGGTCTCTTTTATTAAAGTTTAAAATATCACTATGTTGTCAGGGGGAGGTATGGCGAGAGTGAATATGTTACTTTGATATTTTGGTATGATAGTTATATCCCCTTGTTTAAGTACTTCCAGGTTATGAATGTGAATAGTGTCCTGGGGAGACTGGGATTTTTAATTTCGGGATCTTTGGGCGCCTCTGAGTCCACCCAGCTCTAAGGGTACCTGACATTGGTTGGGGATAAGTTAAGGCGGTTGGTCGTTGTGCTGGCCACATGAAACTCTCGTTAACCGTAGGCCACAGAAACAGATGATCTTTACATCATTTGCCCTATAGATCACAAGGTCTGAAAGGGGAACTTTACTTTACTTACGTCACGTATTTGCACGGCAGTTTTATGCTTGGGGTCTTTTTGGCGCTGCAGCTTCAACGAAGATTACACACACCAAAAAATGCCAATCAAGTCCGAATACTATTCTGTTCAAATACTTGAATAAGGTTTCAAACTTTCAGTAAAGCCACGTGACTTTAACCGTCTCAACGTCATACTTGTCTTGACGTTTGCTCAATTTCATGCTAGAAAAAGGAAAATATTATGTCCAGATATGGTTCCACACCCTTCATCAGTTCGTAGAGTGCGCTAAACGTTGCATCTCTGATGACCATCAGTTTGCGCTAAGCGTCACATCTCTGATGACCATCAGTTTGCGCTAAGCGTCACATCTCTGATGACCATTAGTGTGCACTAGAAGACCCATCTCTAATGACCATCAGTTTGCGCTAAACGTCACATCTCTGATGACCATTAGTGTGCATTAGATAACCCATCTCTAATGACCATCAGTTTGCGCTAAACGTCACATCTCTGATGACCATTAGTGTGCACTAGATGACCCATCTCTAATTGATATGTAATAGTAATTCTGAAAAATAAAATCGATTTTTATTTTGTACATGTTTCGAATAACTCAAAATTGTTTGCACTCATTTTACTTAATGGTAACATTAAAAAAATAATTTATTATATAAAAATGCATTTAATAATGATCACCTTGTCATAATGACCAAAATACATATTTTTTTTTACTTTTTAAAATCATCAATGCAAGACACTAATTATGGTCATTAACTTTACTATAAGACTGAACATTTTTTTTTATTCTCGTATAACTTCCCACCACACTTTCATGGAGGAACTCAGAACAGTGGACACCAGGTGGGAAGAGGCTTCAGACATTGCCAGTGACAGATCTTTGTCGTGTTTTAAAAACATTAATAAAAATAAGGCTACAAAGATAGTTTGTGTGAAAACACAAACTGAAAATCGGCCCCCGAAGTGGTCTACCCAGGCAGGTAAAAGGGCAGGTTTCAATATTATCAGAATGAAATTCTATCAAAGACAAATGACAGAAAATAACAGATCTCATGTGGTGCCCCAGCAGTCCAATAGACCAAAGAATAGGTGAAAGTGAATATGAAGTTAGATGTGAACTTGGCCTAACTGATGACTTATAATGAATATCTAATTGATCCTATTGTTTTTTAAAGGACCAATCACTTATGTCACAAAAATAAAACAGTTCCTTTAAAAAAAAAAAATTGTTTTTTCCTTTGATTACTGTCTCATGTTATATTGCATTCTGATTTAATATGAAAAACTACTTATTGATTGTTGTTTTAAATTATGTCTGACTTATATGCATACTAAATAGATTTTTTCTCTTTAAAATAATAAACATTTTATGTGTGTAAATATAGTTCCTAGTATAACAGAACTTATATAACTTAACAATACAAATATAAAAAAAAATTTTGATAAAAAATCTACAACCGTTTGCATAAATGTGTCACAAATGTGTTCGATATCGGTGTCCCCTAATAAAGAGCCTCAAGTGTTTGTTACTATTAATAGTGAATAGTTATAAAAGTGGTGTATTTTTATGAAAAAACTGCTTGCATAAGTGATTTAAAAAATTAGATTTTTCGCTTTCAGAAAAGAAAAAAGTAGCCGTTGCATCAGAACTTTGAATGGTCTAAAATATTGTGATGTCGGATTTTCAGAATCTTTTATAGTTTACGAAATCTATACGGGACGGACGGACAACGGACAGACAGGACACACAAATCTAATAGCGTCTTTTCCTCTCTCGGGGGCCGCTAAAATGGGGAACTTACGGCTCACATCAACCTCTAGCTGACATGCTAACCATTCTGGTAGTGATATGAGAATGAAAATAGAAGATTGTATAGTCATCTATTGTTTGTTTCAAACTTACTTTAAAGCGGCGACCTATAAATAGGACTTATTCAACTTATACCATCACTTCAGTCAAGTAGTTCTATAGTTCCTCTCCTTTGTTCGAAAAACAAGACACAATAATTAATTACCAATATTTAATTAAATAATTGTTTATTTTTTTTAATGGATTATTGTCTTGTCAAGTAAAAGAAATAATTGTACAAAATTTCAGCTTGACCCGATATTGAGTCTTAGAGAAATAACGTGTACAAACTTTTTACCAGACTGACAGACAGACAGACAGACAGAGTGAGTCCATATAATCTTTGTAGTAACATTTATGCTTCAAAAACATTTTTTTGGGTTGAGATTTATTATGTATGCACATAAATAAAAACTATAATTTAAACAGTACACTTTGCAACAATTTATAATACATTTATTGTTCCGTTACGAATACTCCGTACATCAGTAATTCTACATAGAGTTTGCTAAAACTTAAACATCTTTTGCTTAAAAGATAAAAACAATTCCTTTGATGGATAAACATTTTATAAGGAATCATCGAAAGACCAAATCTTCTGCAACTCTGTATACACTAGTCAAGATATTAGTATCTCCATTGACTCTATCCTGTCCGGATCTCCCTCCTCGCTTGATGGTCGGGACCTCGAACACGGAAGACCCTCGCGTAGCTTCCATCATCTTCAATTAGATGAAATGAACTTCAAGATACAGTGCCGGTTTCTAGTATGTCGCGGTGGCCGAAGGAGGGCGATGTCTTAACAACGCCGCGAAACATAGATAACACGGATGCCGCAGTGGCGTGTTCAGGGGGAGGGGTGGGGGTGGGAACGTGTGCGGATGAGAGAGACGCATGCTAAGTAGCATTTCAAAAACATCTTCATATGACGTCTCCGGGGCCACTCCAGCGATTAGTCTTGACAGGTCAAATTGGATGGAGATGGGTAGGGCTTGAAAAGTGAGTTTCTTTTTTTCGTAGAGCGATTAGTGGGTGACCTGTAGTGTGCAATAGACAGCTGGAGAGCCACTATAAAGATTTAATATATATACCTTATACTTAGTGAGTTTTTGTATTAGTTCAATATAAACAACACAAGGCTGTCGAGTTATGGTATGAATATATTATGCACACACAATTGGCGATCTATATTAAGAGTTTATTATAACACAAAAACTGGCTACAGTAAAAGTTGATTCTGCACTGCACCACAATATAATAAATGAAGCGAATTTCGGTAGAATTATTTTTCATATGAACATTATCTTAAGTTTAGGATTTAATCTTATCTTCATCACAATTGTTTTTTTGCTTATTCAGTATAGATCTAGTCCCAATCTATACTCACTGTAATGCCCTTGATAATGTCCACTAAGGAATGTTCTTACAATTTGGCAGGTCTGTAGAATTACCGTCCTTTTTCTTATAACGATAATTTTCTAAGTATATTCAGGAATTTATTTAAATAAAAGAAAAAACAAGATTACAAAGAGAGTTTGTGTTATCACAAACTCAGAGGCGGCCCCCGTCGAATTCACCCAAGTACCAGCAATATTCAAGCCATTAATAGCGGCTACTCCCCTTTTGGGGAGCTTTTCGCTTTCTTGTTTGGTGGTCTTTGTATTTACGTGGGTTTAGATGTTGTTATGATCTTTGGATTTTAATTCTGGGCTTTTGTTTATATCGTATTTCTATTTGAATTAGATAATCTCACATTTGTCGAAAACAGAAAGGTGTGTGCGTGATGATCTCACTACGAGAAACAGTTATCTAGTACAAGTGCATCGTATTGTTGAAGGCAAGACAGCGAGTTTGAAGACAAGGCAAAGAGTTTGTAGACAAGACAAATAGTTTGAAGAAAGACAGCGAGTTTGAAGACAAGACAACGAGTTTGAGGACAAGACAGCCATTTTCAAGATAAGACATCGAGTTTGAAGACTAAACAGTAAGTTTAAAGACAAGACAAAGATTTTAAGGGCACGACAACAAGTTTGTAAACAAGACAACCAGTTTCAAAAGACAAGGCAATGAGTTTGTAGACAAGATAGTGAGTTTACGATGTGACAAAGGAGCGGCGGGGCCACTTATAAGCTCAAGTTCTGGTAGAGGAAGGTTTTTGAGTGCAACAATTTAGTTGCAAAACAGATTTGTCACAGACAGGCACGCGCTAAAAAAAAATGACAACTGATATCAAGTCCTACATGATAATGTCAGACTTGTAGACAATGCACGCGCAGCACTGCACTGACAGAGAAGGGCGGAACCCCTTGACCTTCCAGTATCGTCCACCTGTTAAGGGGGCCTCACACATGTGACAGCCGCACACTGGGCAGCCCTGTTGGAACATTATCTTAGCGCTACGTGGGTTGAAACAAGGGAGTGGAGGCTTTTACCCTAACCCCAAAAATGTTTCCACAAATTGTGTGTTTTAAGTGTCCGTTCTGTTACAGAACTTGGTTTCCTGGGTTCTTGGTTTTTATTTCTGATACGTCAACGTGCAGTGAAAAAACACATGTACCGAAACGACGTGAAAAGTAATAAACTCTGATTCTTTTACACACACACACACACACACTCAATCTCTTACACACACACACAATCAATCTCCTACACACACACACAGTCTTAATTTCAAACACACACACATACTCTCAATCCCTTACCCACAAACAAAAAGACATCTACAGGTTTCCATGTACTTACTTTTTGTTTGTAATTAAGAATAATCTAGTTTTTTTAGTTTTTTTATTATTTTTTTTGGAAAATGACTTCGATTTTCATACATGGCGGAAAAACTATAAATAGAAAGCTCTTTGGTGTATCCGGTGTACAGAATAAAGGAAGTGTTAAGCAATTTTTAAAATTAAAGTTAAATTATTTATGTTTTTTGCTCACAGAGACGATAGTACTATTGTTAATTGTTTATACGTGATCTCTTAGTAACATTGCATAGATATTACGACATAAAAGATAAAAAATTAAGCCAACTTTTGCTTTCTGAGGGTTTCCTCATCTAGAAACGTTAGAACCTCTTACATGAGGCTTCTTACTTTACTTGAGAACATCTTAGCGCCATCTTTGGCCAACAAGGACACATCAAAGACATTTCTCTTCTGGTCTAGAGCTGCGTCGGCTATCATCCGGTCAATCCATTTTGACGAGATCATATTGATAGTACTCGCCCTTTAGCGATCACATCGTCCTAGTGACCTAATAAGCTATATTATATATATATAATATAATATATAGAATGGGTAAAAGGAAAGTAAACAGACACAAAAAGAGAAGCATCACTAATTGTATGTGCTAACTGGAAACCCCCACAAAAAAAAAAAAAAAGCTACAAAGTTACAAAGACAGTTTGTGTGAAAACACAAAAAACTCAAAATCGAAGCTGTCCACCCAGGCAGGTAAAAAGGCAGGTTTCAATATTTTCAGAAAGAATATCAGAAAGAAATTGTATCAAAGACAAAGAACAGAGAGGAATGGAGAAAGAAGTTTGTCAGATCTTGTGTGGGTCCCCAAAGGTCCAACAAACCAAGGGATAGGTAAAGGTGAAGTTCAATGTGAACCTGGCCTAACTGATGTCATATAATGAGTATCTAATTGATCTAATTGTTTTGTAAACGGCCAATCTCTCATTCAAAGCCTCAAAATAGTTGAGTGTTCCAGTGTAGTATCTGGGTCATACAATTTACGCGATAATATGTAACATTACTTATTAATTATTGTTTTAAATTATGTTCCACTTAAATGCATACTAAATAGATTTTTTGTTTTTAAAAAAAAGGAAATTTTTTTATTTTTTTTTTTACTATTAATAGTGAATAGTTGTAAAAATGGTGCATTGTAATGAAAAACTGCTTGCATAGCTGATTTAAAAAACTAAATTTTTCGCTTTCAGAATGAAAAAAGTGGCCGTTGCATCAGAATATTGAAAGGTCTAAAATATCAATATGTCGGAATTTCAATAACTCATCTAGTTTACCAAATCTTATCGGGACGGGCGGACGGACGCTTAAGGGGGAGCTAAAAAACGCTTAGCGCTTCTTAACCAAGGGGACTCGAGTTCCAATCCATATGTAGAATTGTGATTTTGTTTTTTCACAGATCTGAAAAGTTTAGTGCGTCTTCAAAACTCAACTCTTTTTATTCAGACGGGAAATATAGGCCGCAAGCAATGTAATATAATATTATAATCAAATTATTCTTAAAATCTAACACCTTTCCTGAAACACTAGATTAAAAAATAAAATAATACCCACATGTATTTGTCTGTAATGTGAGGCGTAGAGCCGCAAGGTAATTAAAAAGATAATTTAAAAATCAATTGTATCTTTTGTAATAGACGTAATATTTCTGATTTCCTAGTAGAACTTATGATTACGCAGCACTATTTGTATGTGCGATCGGGTGATAAAAAATTATCCAAAAATTTTTTGCATTTTTTTTTACATTAAACATGCTGAAAGTGTGAGTTGATAGAAGTTTGTGTTAGAAAGGGGAGGAAGCTGTCCAGTCTTAGAAGACAAAAGTCCAAAATAGCACGTTAATTATGAAAAAAAAATATATCACCTCAGTTATATTGAGTGAAGTTGTATTAATTAATTTGAATTTGAATTACAGCTGTACACAATAGCATCAGTTACTCTCCTGGTCTTGCAACTTTACACGTATGCTATGCTGCATGTTAAGAAGATTCCCATTCGCGCTCTGGAGGGAGCGCACCATTCAATCGCCTTCATATTTCTCCTTATTGCAAGGCTTCTCTCCCGCTAGCCTATTACATTTTAAAACTGCACAGCACAATTCATTTATTACGACTGATTGATTCACTGATTGGTTAATTTTGTTATTGATTTGTCTGGTAAAATGTTTTCTCCCTTTTTTCAATTTCAGACCAAGTAGAAGCATTGCACAATGATTGTGAGTTCTCAAGATTCTTCTTCCCTAAGGAAGAAGAGCGGATTTAAATAATCTTAATCAACCAATTTGTTTTTCGCTATTGATACGGATGCAGTGATCTAAGCTTGGTGCTAAAGTATAAGAAGACGGGTCAAGAAATTGCCCTGTCTCACAAGGCACCTTCGACATAGACATAGGTCACGGAGGTCACGGTCTCACACGACTACATAGGCAAGAACCTTGAAGTAGACAAGTGACCGCAAGGCTAGATATCCAGCAATGAAGAGAAGGCAGATGTGTCTCATGAAAGTACTCCTTAACATTTCCAAATCAGGTTTCTTTTCTCTCTTTCGTATTCTTTTTTCTCAATCTCTCTCTCTCTATTTCTTTCTCTAATTCTCTCTTTTGCTCTCTTTCTCCATTTCTTTCTTTTTCTCCAATTCACTTTAATTATCTCTCATTTTCCCCCTCTTTTTCTCTCTCTCTTTCTTTCTGTGTCTCTCGTGTTCTCTCTCTCTCTCTCTCTTATCCATCTCTCTTTTTTCTTTCTCTCTATCTCCAAAGAATAGTCTTTCTGATTCTAGTTTCTTTGAGAATACTTTTTTATTAACATCTTGGAATTCTAGGATTTAGATTCCCCCCCCCCCCATTAGAATTCTAGGATTTAGATTTGTCCCCCCCCCCCAATTGAAATTATAGGATTTAGATCCCCACCCCCAAATTCAAATTGGAATTCTAGGATTTAGATCCCCCCATTGGAATTCTAGGATTTAGATCCCCCCCCCCATTGGAATTCTAGGATTTAGACCCCACCCCCCAATTGGAATTCTAGGATTTCGATTCCTCTTCCCCCCCCCCCCCCAAATGAAATAAAGCTATCGTAAATGACAGGGTGTCTTTCTATGGATGTGTGTGCGTGTGTGTGAGTGAGAGAGTGTATCTAGAAGGTGTAGGGCGTGGTTCGGTACTCAATCAAATAGTCGCGTATGTGTGTAAGCTTACTTCTTACGTGTGAGTGTGTGTGTGTGTGTGTGTGCAAAGAGCTGTATTCACGAGACCCAGTCAACGGGGGCAAATGTTTTGAAAAGCATTCACTTAAACGAACGCTGGGGCTCCCATTACTCCACAGGGCGTAACAGGGCGCTCTGTTATCGAGAAATTGCTAAATTAAGTAACAGGAGCGCACTGATTTTGGCAGTGATCAAGAGCTTAAACTCCAAGAGCTAAAATTTCAATCCAAACAAAGGCAGACACATGTTGTCGCTTCTTTCCCTTCTAATAAAACAGACTTACACCAAACAATAGCTTCCACAAAACGGGACTAGATAAAAACACAACTTCAAAACTGGGTGTTGATCTACGCGAAAATTGATGACGCAATTGAATTTTTTTTTTGTTTAAAACCTTGATGTGTGTGTATGTAAGACTGATTACTTGCAAGGGTCATACAAAAAAAGTTGATGCATTGTTAAATGGGCAGGGATAGTTAGACGGGGGGGGGGGAGAGGTATCTTAGGATTTAACGACAAGAACAGAGACAAAAACAGGAGGGGGGGGGGAGTGGAGGATGAAGGAATTATTTTTTTACCTGTTGCTTGAAATCAAGATAAAAATGTCTGTGCAATTATTCAATTTACCAAAACGTTTTCGGCTTGGGTTTCGATTATAACATTGATGGATTGATTTTTAATGGATGGTCTTTGGAACTGACGATAGAAATGTTGTCGGGTCTGCACGCCATAACATGTGGCGTAAATCTACGTCTCGTTCATCTATCAAGTAGCTCGATCACGTGGCCCCTGTGACGTATGTAACTCCTATCACAGCTCCTAGTCTCTTGGCTTTGCATTAAGTGATTTTATTGTAGTCCACTAGCTGCCTAGCATCATTATGAAGTGTGCTTTGGTCACCGTGTTGTAAACGAATTCTTAGAGTTATTTTTGGTTCATTTTTTGGTCAATTCTCTAGTAATGTCACACACACAAAATACGACAGAATCAAACAGATGGAAGAAAAATAAATTAAATTAGACATATACATATATATATCATAGAATACAAATAATCTTCATCATCATCATCATCAAACTCCATTAGAGTGAGGGCTTGAGAGGCTCAAATCCTCTCTTGCAAAAGCCCTGGACAGAAACCCTGCTGTCTTGCGTAGTGCATAAATGTCGCCATACAGGTCGAGAATTTTGGGTTTCCCAGACCTGTCGAGACGGAGATCAGCAAGTCTGGGGCAGTCAAACAGAATATGAGGCACGGTTTCCTCTTCTTCCCCGCAACGGGGGCACCGTGAATCAAAATTTGGCCATAGCCGCGAGAAGTATGAGCCAACAGGACAGTGGCCTGTCCTGCACTGTGTTATAATAGCTTGCTTAGGCCTGGACAGCCTCCACCACGGGGAAGTGCGGTCAGGGCGCCTCATGCGCTCCCAGACTCCACGAGCTTTTTGAGACTTGTCCCAGCACTCAAACCACTGTTCCATTTCTGTTTTTTGTATTATAGCCAGGGCTTGATGAAAGCTTACAGCCTCATCAGTGGGTGGAATTTGCCCTCCCTGGTGGGCCAAACAGTCTGCAATTGTGTTGCCAGTCACACCTATTTGACTCGGTACCCACTGCATAATAACAGGGGTGCCATAGCGTTGTTTAATGTTATGTGAAGCCATGATGACAGTGTTGATATTGGGGGGCTATGGTCCGGGGCTTTGCAAAGCCTGTAGTACAGATTTTGAGTCAGTGCCCACAACAATCTGTGTTGTCCTCAAATATCCCTCGCCGAGTCAATGACTTTTAAGGCTTCACAGACTGCCATGGTCTCCGCATCAAAACTGCAAACACTACCACATGGTCCAAAGATTTTGACTGTGTAAGAGCCAAGAAAGTCGATGTAGGCTCCGTAGCCTGCTCTTCCAGAATCTATTGATGCCGACCCATCAGTGTATGCAAAAATAGCACTGGGGTTGAAGGTATTAATGGTCTCCAGAGCTAGGATTTGAAGGTCGTTAGATGATTGGCTTTGCTTAGTGGCATTAGGGTCTACTAATTTCAAGCGTATGTCTGGGGTCGTTGGGCGACACCAAGGGGGAAGGGGATGAAAGCGTTGAATGTTTTGTCGGTTGGTGGAGAGGCAAGCTTCATCAGATAGTCTAGTGGCATGATGCATAAACGACTGCATCTGGATACGTCTTCTGCATCTCCAACCATCCACTAGTTTTTTAGCTGGGGGGTATTCATCCAGCCTTTTATACCGCTCATAGCAGGTCAGTATTGACCTTTCCCTCCTAAGGTTTAGTGGACCTATATTAGCCATTATTTCAGCCGCATTTACTGGACTTGTCCTAAAGGTTCCACAGACAAATCTTAGTGCTTGGGGCTGTATTTTATCAAGTTGTTCAAGAGCAGTCCTAGAGCCATAAATTTGCACAGATAGGCTGTAGTCTATCTGTGATCGGACTGCTCCTAAATACAGGGATCTGAGCATGTCTGCTCGGGCTCCCAACTTCGTGGATGGTAGCTTCCGCACAATGCAAAGTTTCCCTGAGGCCTTTCTTACAACATCCTGGATGTGCTCACACATTTTTAGTTTGCGATCTAAAGTTACACCAAGGTACTTGGGTAGCTTTTCCATGCTGAGAGCCACTCCGTTGAGGGAGAGCTGGAAAGGTTGCCCGAGAATGCCAGTCCCGAGCGTGAACAGAGAATAGACCGTCTTGGAGGTGTTTATTTCTAGCCTCCATTTTTGTGTGTATGAGCAGAGCGTATGGAGATCTTCTTGCATCACTTTTTGTATAGAGGTTGCGCTCCTTCCGAATTTTCAAAGGACAATATCATCAGCATATAGCAGCTTTTGGCATTTTAGCTGAGCCGGTAGGTCATTTATGAAGGCCGTGAAAAGGACGCATGACAGGACGGAGCCCTGGGGGAGGCCGTGCTCGAGGGTCATTTCCCCTGAGACTTCTCCGTACATCCTTGTTCTTATTGTACGCTCTTGTAGGAAGTCTCTAATCCAGTAATATATCCGTCCCCGCACCCCCACGGCTCTTATCTTATGAAGCAAACCAGGCCGCCATACTTTATCATATGCCTGTTTTAGGTCAATGAAGACTGCGTATGTGCTTTCGATCCTTTGGAATCCATCTGCTACGCTCTGCACAAAGATGTTGACTTGGTCTATAGCGGACATTCCAGCCCTGAAACCAGCCTGTTCTGGAGCTATAAGACGGGCACTCTCAAGGTACCAAACCAGACGCTCATTTACCATTTTTTCAGCCATTTTTCCCACACAAGATGTGAGTGAGATGGGCCTGTAGCCCTCAGCAGTGGAAGCATCTTTTCCCTTTTTTTGGTATAGGAATAATGGTGGCACGTTTCCATCTGCCCAGGTTCTATTTACGAATGCCAAGAGCACTGCCCTTCCTTTCCCCCCTACATGCTTAAGCATTTCGGGGGTGATACCATTTGGCCCGGGAGCCTTTTTAAGCTGGCATTTCCATATGGCAGCATTAAGCTCGCCTATCGAGAAGGGGGAGTTCATCGTTCCCTCAGCACTTTTGGTCTGTGGTTCCTTTCGTTTTTTTTTTTCATCAGCTTTGCGAGCTTTATCAATGGCTTTGGACATTGGGGACTTCTTGGCAGCCTTGTTGATCTTAGCAAAATATTTGTTCAACAAGGTGGCAATTTTCTTCTTTGATGAAATGGTTACACCACTGGGTGAAGATAATGGGGTTGCTGTTTTCGTACGCCCAGCATTTTCGAGATTTCTCAGAAGATTCTAAGCCTTAGAGCTATCCCTTAGGTTTAACCTTGCACAGGTGTTGGTCCAACGTTCTCTTTTTTCCCTGTTCACAGACGTTTTGACTAGTAGGCTGAGTCTGTTGTATTACTATAGCACCACTTTCGTGGTTCTTTAGTGGTCTTGGTGTTCATTTTAGAAAGAGTGGCAGTCAGTAATATTGGAAGGTGGTCACTACCAATATCGCCTAGTACTTGATGAAGTTATGACAGATTCCAAGTTAGCAGAGACTAAAGAAAGATCTGGTCCTGATAGTAAACCATTGCTAGCATGCAGAAGAGTAGGAGGAGAGTGTTTATTTTGCAAAAGAAAAAGGTTAGTAGAATTGCATAGGTCATGAACTTTTTTACCAGACTGATCAGTGTCATCATAGCCCCAGGAAGGTGAATGGACATTTAGATCTCCAGCTATGATAGTGTCTACAGTTATTGTCTCTCTGACATCTAAAGCCAGTTCTTGTTTTGGTGGATTATAAACATTGATGCACTTGAAGCGTCTCTTATTTTTCTAAATTTCTAATACCAAAGTGTCTGTCCTCCCCTGACTCAAGTCTGTGGACACTTTCTTGGCGACCAGAGCATTAGCCACCAATGTAACCAGGCCTCGGCAATCCCCACAGGAGCAGCGAAAAACAGAGTACCCAGGTATTGAGACTTCTTTTTTCACCTATCAGACATTCTTGTAGTAAGGCAACATCCACACACTCTTTGTGGAGCAGGTTAATTATTTCAAGTGTCTTTGGAATAAGTCCTCGGACGTTACATTGAAGGACTTTGAAAGTTTTAGCATCAGATTTGGAAATTTGGGGATCATGTTGCTTTATCAGTCCACCTAAATTAGTGTGGGGGATACTTACTTTCCCATTATGAAGTGTTGGTGTTGGGTTAATTTTTTCTGAGACTTTTGATTTTTTAATTGTAGTGTTTGTTTGGGGGAAAAAGGATGTTATCAGGGTTTGTGTGTTGGGAAGAACGGTAGCTCTTTTTTCACAACGTGGCCCGTTCTCCGTATGTACCAACGTTGCGAGGCGATTAGTAGCACATTTTTCGATGCCAGGCCTAATGCCCTTTACCTGGCCAGCGGAGCCTGTTAGGGTCTGCTCAGACCCGCTTTTCTTTGTAATTTTACTCGACATTGGTATGGGTTCCTCCAGGGGGAGGAGATTTGGGTTGCCCCTTACAGCGAGCAGTGAAAAACAGTCCAGACATGAACATTGAACTATGAATCGATCGAAAGATCAGTTAATTCAACCACTCGCTCGTATGGGCAGGGTTTAATCCACCAGTTTATGGCCCGCAAATTTTGATGGCTTGACCGTCCACTAGTCTCCAGGGCGGCGGCTGATCAGTTCAGCATTAGCTAAAGCCCCGACAGACACAAATCCACACCAGACGAGCGTGCAGGGGTTATGTCGATCAGAGCTTAGCATTACCCAGACCTCACCAGCAGAACTCTGCACCAGGAGAGCATGAGAGCCTGCTAGGAAAGTTGGGGCTCCAGCAACATTAGCCTTTTTCAGACCACCCTGAGAACAAAGGGTGGACTTACTCCAGTTACCAGGGGACACCACGAGGAGGTCGGCGGGCACTGTCCCCCACAAATAATCTTAGAATGTATTACCTAACTGAAATATTTACAATAATTTTTTGGCGCCTCTGCTTGTGGCATCCCCCTGAGGGTGGCGCCCGAGGCATTAAACCCCCTTTCCCGCCCTCAATGCGCCTCTAATGTAGATAGAAAGATAGATATATAGATAGATAGATAGATAGATAGATAGATAGATAGATAGATAGATAGATAGATAGATAGATAGATAGATAGATAGATAGATATATTGGACCAGCAACCCAAGAAGCCACAGATGTAGCTCTAGAACGAGGCAAGAACGAGCAGACGTGAGTTTCGCTTCTGATCAACTAAATTCGCGCGAAAAAAATTACCAGTGGGTTGTTCACACCATCGTTCAAACAGCTGTGAGTAGGCAGTTAGAACAAGAGAGGAGTGGGGGGAGGGAGAGAGAAAGTGAAAGAAGAGGAGGATGGGGGGGGGGGTTTAAGGAAGCAAGGTAGCGGGTTTGAAAATGTCAAATCTTCCATCGTGCCCTTTGTCTTCATTCAACAGGCTGTGAGGGGCAAATAACTCTCCACACTATCTGCCCCTTTCATCTATACCGCCTAGAATGCTTTCCCCTTCTACCGGCACTTGTACATAACAGAGCCTTGACGACTTAATAAGCCTGTTCAGGAGTTAGACAAATGTGTGTGCGAATATGTGTCAGTGACTATTAATTCATTTCAAGGCGAGATGGCGGCGCAATTTGGATGGTAGCCGAGAGGGCGTGCAATACTCCTGTTTTTATGTCATCTATAACAGAACCTGTTATTCGTCCTTGTTCATTTCTTCTGTTTTTTTTTTTGTGAATTATTTTAATGGCGCAAGAAAACAAAGCTCAACACTTAGTCACTTAGAGAAAGAAAGACATTGAGAGAGATGGATAGATAAATAAAAAGATAAAAAAGACAAACAGACAGTCAGATAGATAGATAGATAGACAGACAAACAGATAGATAGATAGATAGATAGATAGATAGATAGATAGATAGATAGATAGATAGATAGATAGATAGATAGATAGATAGATAGATAGACAGACAGACAGACTAACAGACACGTATTCAATGATCTGATTGTTATGAAGATATTGTTGAAATGTGAACCTGGCCTAAACGATGTTATTGGATGGCTGTGCACTTGTTCGAGTTTTGAAAATTCAATTTTAGTATTGAATAGTTTTAAAAATAGTGTGTTTTTTTTTAATGAAAAACAGCTGGTATATTTAATTTTAAACATTTAAAGTTTCGCTTTCAGAAAAAAATAAAGTAGCCTTTTCATTTGAACTTTGAAACATCTAAGATATTATGATATTGGATTTTCGATATTTTTACTAATTTTTGCGATCTAATTGGGACTGACGGACGAACAGACAGATGAACCACATAAAAATTATTGGCATTTATTCCCCTTTCGGATGCTGCTAAAAGTGCAGAAATGGAATGTTTTCTATTTGGCCTTTTTTTTTTGTTATAAACCGGGAATGATGAGATAATTATTATATATGTATATTAAATAGAATCGTTACAAAATTCTGAAAAAAAAATAAGATATGTATTTCTAATTTGTTCATATTGTTTGACCAAGAAGTTGAAAAAGATTTAACTTGTTTTTAATATTAATGGGGTTTTTTTTTTGTTTGTTTTTTAGTATTAACACAGAGACATTACATTTGTTTACATATGTTATGTCCGAGACATCAGACGATAGGCTGATTAACGGAAGTATTAATTGAAGGATGAGATGTAGGCTAACCTAGAAGACATGTCCAATAAATAAAAATCTTTTCCGTAGAGATTTTACTTTGTTTCATCGATTAGTCCTGATTAGGTTAATTCATTTAATTAATAAGTCGTTGATTAGGCCTTCGCAATAAATGACTAACGGAAAAAAAGAACGTCAACAATCGCACGACAGGACTCACGGACGCACTTACTATCTATCTGTATTTTTCCGGGATTCAAACTCAATTCCTTAGGTTCGGAAACCTAGTGGTTTACCACTCGTCACAAAACCTCATTACAAAATCTAGCAAACTTTTTTTTTTACTAAGCTTATATCAACTCACTCTGCCTGCCTGTCTGTCTGTCTTGTAAAAAGTGTGTACACATTATTTCTTCCACACTCAATCTTGGATCAGGTTGACACTTTAAACAATTAGTTCTTTTACCTGAAGACAAAAGAATCAATTTTAAAAAAAAAAGTTAACTATTGGTTATAAATTATTTTGTTAGGTATCGAACAAGGGAAAGAATAATACTAATAAATGGCTATTTCGTAATAGTTTCATCAAAATGGGGATTCCATGGCAGTTTTTCAATTAGGTATTTTGCGTTTTTAGCCTGTGTTACTGCTTACCGTGAAAAAGATAAGTTGAATGTATTTTTTTTCTGTTACACTTAATAGCTGAAATTTTTCAGGGTGGAAAGACATGCTCCAATTTGATTCCTATTTCTGTAATTCATCTAATTCTCTTTGTAAAATGTCTGTATTTTGTGTTGTTTTCATTGTTCTATATATTATACAATCATTTTAAATAATTTGACTTTTGTACCTGACCTCTTGCGGTTTGGTATATAATCTATGTGTATTAAAAATAGTAGTGGACCTTAGACTGTTACTTGAGGTACACCTGAGTTTACTGTTATTGGTGTTGATTTAGATCCATTTATTATTACAGTTTGTTCTCTCCCCATCAGAAAGATTTGAATGTAGTTTCAATTTGTCATAAAAATTACATGCAAGTTTATATATAGATGCGATTATTAGTATTCATTTGTCGCTTCATAAGGGCGTATAATTTATGCGTCTCCTTTGTGACAAAAAGAATGGTCTACCCCTTTTTCTGTGTTGTCAGCGCGCGCGTTTTGCTGCGTATGTCGTCACGGGACGTGTGAGGCAGCGCGTGACATGTGTGGCTAACGAGAAGCGAGGCGAGACTCTCGAGCTGTGGGGACAAGTGCTAGGCGGTGCGATGACGGTGAGGGCCACAACAGGGGCACGTAACCCTCATGTAAAACTATTATCTGCAGTAACACAAAATGTGTGATAAATGATGTCCCTTGTACTTTTGACGTATACCGGTATAATTAAAAAAAATATATGTACCACTAAACTTATTAGCTGCTTTAATGTACGTCTCTTATTTATAATGTACGTCTCTTATTTATAATGTACGTCTCTTATTTATAATGTACGTCTCTTATTTATAATGTACGTCTCTTATTTATAATGTACGTCTCTTATTTATAATGTACGTCTCTTATTTATAATGTACGTCTCTTATTTATAATGTACGTCTCTTATTTATAATGTACGTCTCTTATTTATAATGTACGTCTCTTATTTATAATGTACGTCTCTTATTTATAATGTACGTCTCTTATTTATAATGTACGTCTCTTATTTATAATATATTTTGTGGGGAAAGGGGAGAAGGAAACTGAAGTATTTGCTTTTGTTTATGTATTTATTTTGAAACCATGAAATCGACATTTTAGTTTCTGCAAATTAGTTTACTAGTTATTTAACATCAAATTTTTATTGTAAGAAATATTTTTATATTGTAACATTATCACCGTTAGGGACTACCAATCGTACACTTGACAATTCCACAGCCGCATTACTAGAATAACATCCCCATTTTGTGGAATATGATAGCGAATAATTGGCAATCTCGGAAACGGCGGAGCAGATGCCTCCCCATTTTGTGGAAAGACCACGTTACTACAATAATGAGAATGCTCTCGGCAATCTGATTCTGGAATAAAACTCGAAGCAAAATCACTAGCCCCCAGGTGGTTTCGAACTCAAGCCCACTTGGTCAAGCTACCACGCTGGTTATCCAACTCAACCTCAAGAAACTAAATATCAATCAACAAGTGCAGAGTGGCGAGAAGGAGTCAAGTCCCTTCTCAATGCTAACTTTTTGAGATAATTGGCTATTAGTTTTATGCGTTTACCATGTTTCAAATGTCACTTCAGAGTTGAAGATAATTATATCGTAGCCTTCGCGCATACCACACGACCACTCAGCCATGCACTATACACTATATTTAGCTTATTAAATTTGTAATAATTTACATTATGTGTAAATAATCATTTTTTAAATATTTTTTGTGTGTTATTTATTTGTAGTCTCTAATGTCCACTCTAGAGACGCCAAAGATAAGTGCTAGTTTAATGTCATTTCTATATTTAGTTCCACTGAGCAGATAGAAACTTCTCAAAATATGGGTTTCTTATAAGCTTCCTCTCTTAAAACAGGTCTAGAAGCTTCCAAATACCTGGATAGGCCTACGTAGTTTTCCGCTGATCCCATGGGGACTGCCGAAACCAAGTTGCATTGATGGCCCAATGGTCTGGTCGCCAAGAAAGCCATACAGACGTAGGTCAGATGAGGACAAACACTTTGATATTGGAAATTTAGAAAAAAAATATAGACACTTCGATTACATCAATCTACATAAGGCATCTACATAAGGCAGATAAAGCAATAATCAGGGCTGGATATCCTAATGCCCAATAACCTTCCTTGGGCTATGATGACACTGATCTGTCTGGTAAAAAAAAATGAAAGATCTGTGCAGCTCTACTAACCAATTTCTTTCTCTACTAACCGTAGAGGGGTTTGCGAACAATTCTCCTTCTGCTCTTCTGTCTCCTTAGTTTTCTTCAGAAGTTCGCATTGTTTGAGTTAATTACTCCAATTTTAAGTATACATTATTGGACATAAAAACATTTACAATTTAATGCACACTGATCAGTCAGCTTGTAAACACACACGATCATATGTGTCTCTGATTCTTAGGCTTCCATAGTAACTATAGACATGTCTTTTTAAAACAATCACAAGTTCAGGGACTTCGTTCGTGTGGGATGTGAATACATGTGTGATGGATGTGTACGATCGCGTGTCTACAACAGAAAACAATGCTCATGAAAAATGTGTCTGAAAAACAGATTCAGATCATAATTGACCTTCAACTGTGTCTCAACAATGGACCCCATTCACCAATCGTAAACAAACAACATTTAGCCACGTGATTCTCTATCTCTTCTATACAAATTACGTAATACACACATGCTGTCGCGTAACAGTTTTTTTTCCCACTGTTTTATCAATATTATCACGTGGCTACACTAACTTACGGACTAAAACATGTAGTTTAGGTTCATCGTTTAGATGTGGCCCGTTTACAAGCCGAAAACTAAATAACTAAAAGAGGGGATTATCGGACATAATAAACAATAGAAAGCGTGGCAACAATCCAACGGGCGTAGCCGGTGTCTACTGCTAATGCTTCATAATTGTAAGAGGTTTTTTCCAGTTCTTCTGTTAAAGTCCACCTCAGTTCTGGATTAGAAAATGCGCAAAATGTTCATAAACATCTTTTTTAAAGTTGAGTTCGGAAATACCCGCTGAATATAAAAATTAAACACCTAACCCAAAAAGTAAGCAGACAGCTGCAGAGTGAATACATAAACAATGTAATATCTAAAGATAACAACAAAAACCAATGGTCATACATTAAGTCTAAGAAAATGGAAACAACAGGCATAGCGCCATTAAAAGATGAACATAACATAATACATAATGATAATGAAACTAAAGCAAACATCCTAAACAAATACTTTGCATCAGCATTCTCAGCCCCAGGAGACAAAGACATATTTCTTAATTTGAACCAAGTAGACAACATAGAAGATTTAGTAGTACAAGAAAATGGAATTAAAAAACTATTAGCCAACACCAAACCAAATAAAGCGTCTGGACCTGATGGTATTCCAGCTAGATTACTCAAAGAACTAAGCAATGAGCTAGCCCCAGTGTTCAAAATACTCTTTCAGGCATCGCTTAACCAGGGCAGAGTACCAAAGGACTGGAAAGAAGCTAATGTCACCCCCCTATTTAAAAAAGGAGAAAAATCTGATCCAGGAAACTACAGACCAGTATCACTTACCAGCATCACATGTAAAATACTAGAACACATAATATGTAGCAACATCATAAACCACTTAGACAAACATAATGTCCTCGCCCCATACCAACATGGCTTTAGGAAATATAGATCATGTGAAACACAACTAATAGGACTAATTGATGATTTCTCAAAAGGTTTAGATAATAGTGAACAAATAGATGCTATCTTACTAGATTTTTCCAAGGCTTTTGACAAAGTTCACCACCATAGTTTGCTTAAAAAATTAAAATATTTCGGCATTAATGGTCCACTGCATCAGTGGATTAAAGATTTTCTGATAGGGAGAGAACAAACTGTAATAATAAATGGCTCTAAATCAACACCAATAACAGTAAACTCAGGTGTACCTCAAGGAACAGTCTTGGGTCCACTACTATTTTTAATTTACATAAATGATTTACCAAATTGCATTAGTTCAGGAACAAAAGTCAGATTATTTGCAGACGATTGCATAATATATAGAACAATAAAAACAAAACAAGACACAGATATTTTACAAAGAGAATTAGATGAATTACAGAAATGGGAATCAAATTGGAGCATGTCTTTCCACCCAGAAAAATGTCAGTTGTTAAGAGTAACAAAAAAACTAAAACAAATTAATTCCACTTATCTTATTCATGGCAAACCAGTAACACAGACTAAAAACTCATAATACCTAGGTGTTATAATAAATGAAAAACTGTCATGGAATCCACATATTGATGAAACTATAAAAAAATCAAACAAAGCATTAGGGTTTATTAAAAGAAATTTCTATAAATCAAATAAGAACATAAAACTAAAATGTTATTTAACCTTGGTTAGGCCAATAATAGAATATGCATCCACCGTGTGGGACCCCTCAACTCAAGAAAACATTAAGAAACTGGAACAAACACAAAATAGAGCAGTGAGATTCATAACAAACGAATATTCACATTTGACTAGGGTAACACCATTAGTAAAATCACTAAATTTAGAAAGCCTTCAGGATAGAAGACTCAAAAGTAAAGTAGCAATTATACATAAAACACTGAACCATAATCTTCAAATACAAAAACAAAATTTAATAAAATACTCTGAAAGACACAAAAATAAAGGCACATTCCTCGTCCCATATGCTAGGACAAATTTGTACAAATACTCCTTCTTCCCTAGTGCTATTAGAGCATGGAATGGGTTGCCTGAGCTAGCCAGAAAAACCAGTGACTTGGCAGAATTTAAGTCATTGGTTAATATGCATGACTAAATGCATGACGCGTAGGACGTAATCATCTTCTTTTTTGAAGTAACGTCTGTATTATATAAGATAAGATAATGTGTGTTCACACTGACCCAATTAAATTTTACGAGGATTCTATTTGGAATAACTATAACGCACAAACCAGATTTTTCGGTGTAATTATTTTCCCAAAAGATATACACATTTCTAGAATTTCTGGATAAATAATTAGAGCCGTTTTCGAGATCCGTGTCAACCCACCCATGAAGACTTTGCAAGGAAATAAAAGAAATTGTAATACACAAATGTATGACACAAATAAGTTTATAAAACCAAATATTAATTAAGCTTAATGGGGTCAAACCAACGTTGGTATCCTCAGGAAAAAAAATGTTTAATTTTTGTTTTTGTCAGAGTTATTATAATTTCAAGATTGCATTGATCAGCTTCCACACATGAATTTAGTTCGAGGACAGATCAAAGCGATTACTTTGTCATTTCTAGATTGCAACGTCTGCTTTTGTTATCTGCTGAGGCAGTCACGTGGGAATCAAAAGAAACTCTTCATCTTTGCGGAGATTAATGTGACACGATTTCTTTTAGAACTGACAATGTATCGGGATTATAAAAAATGTTTGTCATTTTTTTTTAAACATTCTTAGCTGTTGTTTACTTTTTATAATTAACCTAAAGTATACGATGCCTAGGGAGGTGCCTAGGGAGGTGCCTAGGGAGGTGCCTAGGGAGGTGCTATATTGGACGATAACAGAAGAGTCTCGAAATGAAGAAGATCCAAAAAAGGGAGGTAAGCCTAACAGGGAAACTCTTAGCAGAGTTATATATCGTTGTATCTATTACTTTATAATTCTGGACCTTTCTGATTCTAAAATTTCTTAATGTATTGCCAGCACGACCTGAAGCTCCTCAGAATTGACACCCACAGATCGGAGAAAGAAGCAAGCACTGGATAGATATGCGAGTACAGCAAGCATAGAGGAGAGGGTCCTGAATGGTGTACCAGGTATGAGAAGGAAGACAGCGGGGGGAAAAAAAGCTGCAGCCTCTGCTGATAACTCAGATGTGTGACTAGGATTGGTCTCTTACATAACAAGTGATCAAAAGAAACTATTGTCTCTCGAGAAGTAGGCGCTATAGAGAGATTTCATATATTTTAAAACTGGGTTTCCCTACGTCTGCTGCATCTACAGATTTCATATATTTTAAAACTGGGTTTCTCTACGTCTGGTGCATCTACAGATTTCATATATTTTAAAACTGGGTTTCTCTACGTCTGCTGCATCTACAGATTTCATATATTTTAAAACTGGGTTTCCCTACGTCTGCTGCATCTACAGATTTCATATATTTTAAAACTGGGTTTCTCTACGTCTGCTGCATCGACAGATTTCATATATTTTAAAACTGGGTTTCCCTACGTCTGCTGCATCTACAGATTTCATATATTTTAAAACTGGGTTTCTCTACGTCTGCTGCATCTACAGATTTCATATATTTTAAAACTGGGTTTCTCTACGTCTGCTGCATCTACAGATTTCATATATTTTAAAACTGGGTTTCTCTACGTCTGCTGCATCTACAGATTTCATATATTTTAAAACTGGGTTTCTCTACGTCTGCTGCATCTACAGATTTCATATATTTTAAAACTGGGTTTCCCTACGTCTGCTGCATCTAGAGATTTCATGAAACACAAAAGGGAAGAAAATTAGTTATGCAAAACGTTTTCAGGATATCTATATTCTACATTTGCGGCAGGGACCAGCTTTGTGCTGGGATTGATCTTCTTCTGAGACTAGCTGTTGCCAAAAGATGTTGAGCGGAAGTGACCAGTAAAAGGACCCACGTTTAGTTGCACAGGTTATGGAAATGTGAGGTGATGAAATTTGACTTATTTCTTGACTTTTAACTTTCGGACCATCGAAACGACTGTCCGGATCACATTCCCCACGACCACGCAGCCATCCCATGTGGTCAAGTTGATGCTTGACAAACGCCGGCTATAAGGACGTACGCTTTGTTGAACGTAGATTACTGTGGACAAAAAAACAACAACTATGTGTACGATCAAACAAGTGAAATGTAAAACAAAAAAATACTTTAATACTTTTTAAAACCTCCTATGTATCGTGTGAAATAGCATCAATTATTTTGAATCAATCATGTCATCAATCATGTCATCAATCATGTCATAATCATGTCATCAATCATGTCATCAATCATGTCATCAATCATGTCATCAATCATGTCATCAATCATCTTGCAAAAGATTTCCGTTCTGCATCAGATAATGTGAAGTGGAAGAGATAACGTGTACAAAGTTTGAACCAGACAGACAAACAGACGGATAGAATTGATATATGTTTGTGCCAGACAGACAAACAGATGGATAGAGTTGATATATGTTTGTACCAGACAGACAAACAGACGGATAGAATTGATATATGTTTGTGCCAGACAGACAAACAGACGGATAGAGTTGATATATGTTTGTGCCAGACAGACAAACAGACGGATAGAGTTGATATATGTTTGTGCCAGACAGACAAACAGACGGATAGAGTTGATATATGTTTGTACCAGACAGACAAACAAACGGATAGAGTTGATATATGTCTGTACCAGACAGACAAACAGACAGATAGAGTTGATATATGTTTGTAACAGACAGACAAACAAACGGATAGAGTTGATATATGTTTGTACCAGACAGACAAACTGACGGATAGAGTTGAAATATGTATGTACCAGACAGACAAACAGACGGATAGAGTTGATATATGTTTGTAACAGACAGACAAACAAACGGATAGAGTTGATATATGTTTGTACCAGACAGACAAACAGACGGATAGAGTTGAAATATGTTTGTACCAGACAGACAAACAGACGAATAGAGTTGATATATGTTTGTAACAGACAGACAAACAAACGGATAGAGTTGATATATGTTTGTACCAGACAGACAAACAGACGAATAGAGTCGATATATGTTTGTACCAGACAGACAAACTGACGGATAGAGTTGAAATATGTTTGTACCAGACAGACAAACAGACGGATAGAGTTGATATATGTTTGTACTTGACAGACAGATAGAGTGGATATATGTTTGTACCAGACAGTCAAACAGACGGATAGAGTTGATATATGTTTGTACCAGACATACAAACAGACGGATAGAGTTGATATATGTTTGTACTAGACAGACAAACAAACGGATAGAGTTGATATTTGCTTGGTTAAAAAAAGACTACACTAGCAATCTGAGTTTGTTAGCTCTATTTCAGAATGTGTTCACAAAATGTTTCGTTTAAAATTAGGTCTAACTTATAATGCATACTAAATAGCTTTTTCTCTTTAAAAAACTGCTTGCATAAGTAATTTAAAAAATTAGATTTTGCGCTTTCAGAAAAAAAAAGTAGCCGTTGCATCAGAACTTTGAATGGTCTAAAATATTTTTCGGATGTCGGATTTTCACTATCTTTTCTAGTCTACGAGATCCAAGCGGGACGGACGGACAGACGGACAGACATTTCACACAAAACTAATAGCGTCCTTCCCCTTTCGGGGGGCGCTAATAATAATTATTATAAATTTAAGCTTTGTTTAAGAAAATATTTTTTTTATTTTGCTTGTTTAATGAACAAGATTGATGATTGTGATCGGTGAAAATCTTCTTAACAAGAGCCTTTGTGATTCACGACAAGCATGTCACAAGCCACATTACAATAGAAACAAAAATCATCAAATAGGTACGACCATTGTTATGGAGCATGTGTGCGTAATTGTTTGTGTTTCTATGGTGACGATGGGAAGAGGTTAAGGTTGTGAATGATGCAAGATAAGTGGCATTGTCGTCACTTGGTCTTAGTTAGGTCGACGACTTCAGAATGTGAGACCGAAAAAGAAGCGTTATTTTAGTGAGCTAGATTTTAATCAAAATACCATTTATATTATTACTAAAATTAACTACTTTTAATTTCATTGTATCTCAAGATTATTTTGTCTATATTATAATATAGTTATATTTAGTATTGTTTACACAGACGTTATTCAATCTATTTCAAGTTTTATAAGATAAGGTATAATACGCCTACAGCGATATAGTTGTCTACTAGCAGTTTGGTGCTACAAGTCAAAGACCGTCAATAACAACCATCTGCGGCTTTCTTATGCCCTGTTGTCAGTGGAATCGTTGGATAGCAGCGCGGATATGACCTGTTGGTTGAGAATCCTTGTTCTAAATGCTTCATATTTAATAGTTCCCGCGATGGCTGAGTGGTAAAGCCCCTGGGGTCCTGGGTTCAAATCTCAGTGAAGACATGAATTTTTGAATTTTTTTAGTGGGCCCCTAATTCCACCCAGCTCTAATGGGTATCTGGCTTAGTTGGGGAAAAGTAAAGGCAGTTGGACGTTGTGTAGGCCACATGACACCCTTCTCATTAACTGTTGACCGTTGAGCAAAGTAAAATCTGCCCTATAGATCGCAAGGTCTGAAAGGGGAAATTTACTTTTTATTACTTTTTCCCAGACCTATGTAGAGGAGGGCTGATGGTGTAAGGGTCATCTATTTAATATTTGTGTTTATAGTTATGGTATATTTATACAAATAAAATAAGAAGACCACATTTTGTGTCTTTAAACTAATTTTTAAAAAGTTGAGCTAAATTCGTCTGTCAAAATTAATAACAGTTATTTCCATCCATGGCGATTTAAAAAAAAAGCAATTTAAATATTATATGACCTCCCTAACAGTCGGCCCCCATATACTCACTATACTCTTTCTTTGTAAAATAAAAATAAAAAATTAATACAACCCGGCACAGCTAAATGGTCTTATGGGAATGTAGAACGGATGAAGCGCTCAAGAAGCGCAGTTATTGATGACGCAATCGTATTTCAATACTCCCTCCAGCGAGACCTGAAGCTTCCTAGGTGACGTCATTATAAGACCGACTCGCAATGCAAGTCCCCAAAGAAAACTCTGGTAGAGGGTTCCACTAAAGGGTGTTGCAGCACTCACCGCAGAAACCGTAGCTGCAGCCTCTGGACCTGGCTCGTATTACTGCGTCTGGGAAATTAATACACAAAATTAGAGGGGGGACGGGGGGGGGGGGAGGAGATAAAAAAATTTCTTTGCTTTTTCTTTATCATTTCCATTACATAATAGAAGATAGTCAGTATCATATTATTATTATTATTTAAAATTCTATTATATGTATTATTTTGTAATTAAATGATGATTTTAGCCTAATATTTTAATACGATTTTTGTCTTTTGTTAAATAAAAATCGGAGGTTGTCATTCTTCTTATGGATTTGATTCAATATGTTTATTCCCTTCATATACTCCCGTTAATGTAAAGTAATGTACAAACACCAGGGGCGGACTGGCTATATGGGCATTCGGGCAAATGCCCGGTGGGCCGGTATCCTAAAGGGCCGGTAGGACCACAGTAAGCAAGATAAGGGCCGCATGGATGCCACTATTTAATTGTTAAATGTTTTTATAATATTTTTTTTTTCAGTAGAAAGGGTCTTATAGCGAAGGCCTACTAATTTAATCTAACATATTTTCCGAAATAATGTAATAGCCTACATCGGTAGAGCTTCATCCTTTTAGGGCCTAAACACTTTGAGATTAAAAAGCAACCTAAAGTCTTCCTTATAAGAACATAATGTTCATTGTAAGCCAGTGTAAGCATGTGTAAGCATATCGATACATTATCAAATTTATACAAATAAAATAAGAAGACCAAATTATCAAATTTAACATAATGATTTTGAGGACAGGTAGACCTAGAACTGGATTTCCATCATATAATATACAATTTATGGGCCGGATGGAATAGAAATGCCCGGGCCGATTGTGACACCCAGTCCGCCCCTGACAAACACATTTTATCAAATATGATTTAGTTTCAATTTTAGTAGATAAAAAAAAAAAAAAAAAATTTTTACGTCGAAGTAATTATAACAATCTGAAAAAAAAACTTTTTTAAAAATTGCACTAAGAAATTAATATGTCTATAATTACTGCGTTGATTTGAAGCATGCAATATTTTATTTTAATCCATATTCAATATTTTATGTTAGGCAGATAACTCGATTTTTAGATAATTTTACATTTAATTTTATTCTAAAGAAATTTCCCAAAACAAAAACACTAATTATAAAATATTTGAAAATTTAAAAATGTTAAACGATAGTTTCACAACTTAGTGTACACAATAAGTTCAAGGAAATTGTCACGGCCCTAAAGCCCACGCTAAATGAGAACTTGGGTCTCAGAATCAAATGGGGAAGAGAAAGACACGGGTTAGGGATTCATTTATAAACCTTCATAATTAATTAGCACATTGCGCCCAAGTCTAATGAAATAACCTAGAGGCTCATTTTTTGCATGATACCCATTAAGCGCAAGAAGGTCAATATTTTAGAAATCTGTGGTAATGTAAAATATGTAGCATGTCAGTCGATGTGGAAGAGAAACATTTGTTTCTGGATTGCCCGTTGTTTTCTAAAGTTATAAATACTGTTAAACGTCTGTTAGATGCTAATTGTGACTCAGATGTGGATGTTCATCTGGCGATCCTTTTAAACAAGGTTCCCAAATTACGTAATATAGCTCTTGGGAATTTTAATCTCATTATTTTGGCAGAGTATAGGAAACTTGTTTGGAATACTAGACTGAAAATTGTTCTAGACAATAAAAAGTTCCTACCCGATGGCCATGAGATTATGTTTAGACAAAGTGTAGACTTTCAACTAGAGAGCTTTGAGAGAACGTAACGGTGAAGGGACAGTCATGGGTTTGTATACTGGTGTGTATATAAGTGTGCTTGGGGCTATATGCATATGTATGTCGGTGCTTGTATTTTGATATGTGAGTGGAAAGATAGTTTGTGGGATACATGCAGGTACATTTTTAGTATTACAGTAGTGGTTTTCTCATTGCAAATGCATTTGACTTAATGGAATTATCTACATAAAATAAATGTTTGGCTTGTATTAGGAGGTATTTCTATGTGTTCTTGGGTAGTTACTTAATGTGTTGGACTGCGCCCTCAGAAGTCTTCGACACATTGTTTTGTAGCCCTTTTGGTTATGTACTAGATAATTGTGTGTATATACTATATATGTTTGTTTATGTGGGTGGGGTCATGCATGTATTGTATTGGTGTGTATTTAATTTTATTTCTTGGTTAGTTACCCTTTAGGTGTTAATTTGCTCATCCTTGTATCATTTTTCTGTCTCTGATGGTTTCAATATTTATTAAGCATATCTTTGCTTTAAAAGAAACTATTATTATTGTATTATAATGTTGTAAGGTAAGAGTTTGACCAAATGAAGGCGTTACATGGCAAAGAATTGTTGTTTTTTTACATTCCTTTGGTATGAGATTTATAATCCAAGTTGGAGTGGCTCGTCGCGCTTTATTTGTACTAGGGACTATTTAAAAAAAAAAGAAAAATTAATAAATAAAGAAAAATTGCTCACAGATACTATATTTTATCTTTTCAGTCTGTGGTGATTCTAACAGAACTCCAGGACCTCTCGGTGTCAACTGGTGGAGATTAGTTGTTCCGGGACTTCATTGGGGGAAAAATTATCACCAGATCAGACATACTGGAATGCATAATTAATCTTTGATACAGCCAATGATAAACCTGAGAAGACCAATGTTGTATGGTTTATTTAGTAGCGGTACTAATGCACTGACGACTGGTGAGCGGTGTTTCAATGTAAATCGTATTAACTTTTATAAAGAAGTGTGCAGTATACATGAGCACGCTCCTAGTTAAACATAGCCACATGATTGTCACATAATTGTCTCATGATTGTGACATGATTGGATGATTGAGGGTCAGGTAATATTAAAATCTCACGAAAAAAAGAAAGTGATTTACCATTCCTCCCATGTCTCTCTTTCTTATCTTATGATTTATAGACGTTTCTTGAAAATAAGATAATTACGTCCTAAGAACATCCATCTGTTCATCTAGTCATACAAGTAGAGACTACCACTTAGTCAATAATTTTCCTTGCTGATGTAAGCAACCTGCTGTATGCTCGTATAACACTAATGGATTAAGGCGAACGTTTATGGATTTGTCCTAGCATCTGGAATGAGAAATGTCTCTTTGTATCTTTCTGAATATTTTAAAAGTTGTTTTGTTTTAATAATTATGATTAAGTGTTTTATGTAATATTGCTACTTTACTTTTGAGACTTCTGCCCTGAAGTATCTCCATGTGTCGCTCTAGTCGAATAAGCAATAATTATATTCATTTGTTATAAACTTTTACAGTTACACAATGCTTTATTCACAACACAAATGACACTAAAATTAAGAGCCGAAGACTTCTTAGGGTGCAGTCAGAATTGAAAATGTTCCACAATATCTGCTTCACCGGAGCCAAAAGTTTTGATTTATAGTGTAGAGTGAATACTCTGAAGTCCAACTGCCATTTTTTTCCCCCAGTAAATTGGTTACATTAACATTACTGCACTCATTACGGATTTCATGTGGGCAATAGAGGCGGCCGTATTGTGATAGTAATGTGTAAAGTTTTTTTTTTTATTAGCATTGAATTTGAACAAAAATAAGTAAACAATAAAATGAATAAATTGATGTTCATAATAAAATGTTTTTATTTCTAACTGACTTTACAAAAAAAAAAAAGGGACATTTAAAAAGCGTATGTTTTAATTGTCAAACTAATTTGAAAAATGTATTTAAATGCCAGCTCTGGTTTCGCTGACCAATAGCAATAAATTAAACACATACACACATTGACCACACGGAGATTTGGAATACGAATTTGTTCTACATGAAAAAAAAATCTTTTTATAGTAAAACCCACTTAGTTGCAAGCCGTATTATTGAAGAATTATCTTAATGGCATACTATTCATAAATTCTAATTCACCTTCTCGCTTCAACTCAAACATATTAATATATACATTAGATGACTTTCCGCATATCAGCATAGTCCGTTTAATCGCAAGCTTGTATAGTCGCCTTGCAACTAAGTGGGTTTCACTGCATTGGCCAGGTACACATCGTAGATACAAACAAACAAAAGTAACATCGCGATATTAAAAAAAAATTAGAAAAATATCTAGAAATGTGTAACTATAAAATACATAATTACATTTAAAAAATCATGGCAATATATGTCAGAATCATCTGACAATTGTTCTTCACATCTAGGTTTATCTAGGTTATTTTTAATGAGCCTAAAACAGAAAGTTATTTTTGCGCTTATAGTTTTTGAGGTCGAAAATTGTGCAAATTGTATTTTTAATGGCTAATGATGACATGATCTTAAGATGACAATTTGCCAATGCTCGCCATGTCTTTCTGTGCATGACAATCCCATGTCTTTCTTCGGATGACCAATGCCATGATAAGTTTTTGTGTGATAAATGCCATGTCTATCTTGGATGACAGTTTAATGTCTTTCTTACGATGACAAATACCATAACATGTCTTTGGATGACAAATGCCATGTCTTTCTTTGGATGACAAATGCCATGTCTTTCTTTGGATGACAAATCCCATGTCTTTCTTCGAATGACAACGCTATGTCTTTCTTTAGATGACAAATAATATGACATGTTTTTGGATGACAATCACATTTTTTTTTCTTCGAATGACAAATGACATGTCTTTCTTTGGATGTCATGTGTTGTGTACATAATTTCATTACTCTACGCTAAAGTCCCAGCTTCATGACATTTCGTTTGTAAACTTAACAGATTAGATCTACATCTGTTTAGGTGCCAAGCTCCAATGATGCGTAACACACATAAGGAATATTCTGGTAACATCCTTTCTGACTCACGCGTTCAGGGTTTAGTTCTGCGACCCACTGTGAAGATCAATTTCAAAGCACAAAAGAGCTCCTTTTACATAGGTCAGCCTTCTAAATATTTAAAATGTCCATTGACATTACAGCCATTCTGAAGATTCAAACACAAGCTTTAATGACATCAAAGTGAAAGCGAAAGTTTTCTAGAATGACACGTGTGGATGATTGATTGGCCTTCAAAACAACCTAACGGTGAGTTAATGGTCAGTATTTAGAACAGTCGTAGTACGAGGTCGGCGCCTTGTAGGACGGGGCTCTGAAAGCCGCCAACTGACAGCTTGCTGAGTTCTGAAACATGTCGCGCATGCTCATGCTAGTGAAGGAGCCAAAATCTGAAGAGCCAGGGTTCAAATCACTAGTGGGGTTCATGTAGAACCCGTTGGCCCGCGGGTAGGCGAAGTCTTTGTGTTGAGACATAGAGAACATGCTGGAGCTGAGGCCGTTGGACTGGTGTAGGGAGGGGTGAGAAAGGTGGCCCCCGAGGTGATGAGGCGCGTGGGGGCTGCCTCCGTTGTCGTCCGAGCAGCCGTGGCCGTTTCCTCCGTTGATGCTGCTGTTGGACGAGGCCATGTTCATGGGACCGTGCTGGTGGTGGCCCGAGAGACCGGACTGCTGGCCGTGGCCGCTGGAGATGTGGGGCGTGCTGGACGATGGGTACCCCGAGCTCGACTGACCGGATCCGCTGCCGCAGTGGTAGCTGTTGTAAGGGGCGGCGGGCGGCGAGGCTGCTTGGCTACATGCCGTGATGGGCCTGTACAGATCCGAGGCGCGGGAGTATGGCAGGAGATGCGGTGAGACGAGGGGCGGGGGGCGCGACGAGAGATTCGAGGCGCCCGAGCTCCCCGAGACCATGTCGCTGTTGGCCAAGTGCGACGGCGACAAAAAGTTTTCAACGGTAAAGTTGCTGACCGACGACTCGATGGGCGAAAGCGGATCCGTTGAGAGGGACAGGGAGTTGCCTGCGCCCACTCCACACAGACCCTGCGCCTGCAGGCTAAGTCCGTGACCTTGCAGTTGGGGGTGAGACAAATGGCCTCCGTGATGGCCCAGCCTTCCCCCGGCCATTCGTTCGGCCATGCTGTGGTGATGAAGATCCAGCCCGCCTCCCAAGCACTCGTTCTGCGGCACATCCATGGGCTCGATTTTCGTACTCCTGGTCAACTCCCCGGGGGACACAGAATTTCGGGGGCGCAGAACGTCCTTCTCCATCTTGACCGGTGTCTCGGACGCCGTGTCGGAACCGGAAGTGTTACTGCTATTCCCGTGAGACTCCCTGGCGTGGTGAATCTCCCCTTCCTCCAGACCATCCTTCACTCCGTCCTTACTCTCCTCTAACCGTTTCATCCTCTCTTCCTTCTCCTTCTCGGCCGGGCTCCTCTTGAAGCGCCGTCGGCGTCGGAGGTAACTCCCGTTGTCAAACATGTTGTAGCTGTCCGGGTGAAGGGTCCAGTAGCTTCCTTTGCCAGGCTTTTTGTCGTCCCTAGGGATCTTGACAAAACACTCGTTCAAGCTGAGATTGTGACGAATGGAATTCTGCCAGCCTTGTCTGAAACAAGAAGAAATACAATAGAACCAGATTTCTAGTTTGTTGGTTTCAAAGAACAAAAGCGATTATTAATAAGTAACATTGATATTTAGGATTCAATCATTTGTCTAGATTATAGTAGAGCTTATCGCAGTGTTTCCCAAACGTAGCGGAACACTTCGCACATTATTTAGCCGTACACTTTGCTTATTATTTACAGAGGTTAATTCACGTGTTGGCCTACTTGTTAATTATCCAGTAGTTCGAGGAACAGCTATTCAGACCTCGTGGAACACTAGGGTTCCGCTGAACACAGTTTGGGAAATACTGACACTGACTCAATGTATGGTTTCGGAAAGCTCGAGAGAATATAAATATGTGGATATTTCATGTTTGCATTATTTATATACCAAATGCATATCTTATTTAGTAGGGTTGAATCCAAAAATATTTTTAAGATTTAGGAAATTGTGGTGTATCCGGTGTACAAGTTGAAAGAAATGTTGATAATTTATGTATTTTTTTAATTGAATATGCTAATTGTCTAAGCTCTCCTGTTTGTAGCATAAACTAGTTTTAATATGGAGGAAGCATTAGACTCTACTCAGTTTCAAAACTACAGAATTTTGATATCAAAGACAACCAGCAGACGTGAAGAAGATTTAATTCAAACATAAGGCAACGTAAATCAAACTAGATTAGACCATAGCAGAAGTGAAGCAGCTCGGATGTAAATCAGACTAGAGTAGACCATAGCAGAAGTGAAGCAACTCAGATGTAAATCAGACTAGAGTAAACCATAGCAGAAGTGAAGCAACTCAGATGTAAATCAGACTAGAGTAAACCATAGCAGAAGTGAAGCAACTCAGATGTAAATCAGACTAGAGTAAACCATAGCAGAAGTGTAGCAACTCAGATGTAAATCAGACTAGAGTAGACCATAGCAGAAGTGAAGCAGCTCAGATGTAATTCAGACGTAAATCAAACTACAGTTGCAGAAGTGAAGCAGACATAAAGCGCAATCGCAGTTTTGTTCAAATCTCTTCGACTTGGCGAAGAGCGTAAATACATTTACGACTAATCTCGCTAATACACACGACTTCTGGTCCTGCTGTCCGACTCTCATGTCCTAGGGATGAATTCGGAGCCCAATGAAACCCCGGACCCCGCCTCAGACCTACCCATCTCCTCTTCCCGGACTTTTAATCTCGCGCGACACTTGTGCGTGACACTAGTCAAGAACAACATGACGAAAAGCTCACTCTCCATCCCAACCCGCCCCCCTTTTAACAATTATACTTGCTGGTCAACTTAAGTGTGGGAGAGATGGACAGGCCTAGAAGATTGTTTTCGGGAAAGGGGGGGATGAACCATGTGAGAGGAAAACAGCGGGGGGAAACAAGAGAGGGAGTTCACAAAGACGCGGACACGGGCCGCCCCCCCGAAAAGAAAACACGAAGGCACGGCACTTATTGTTCATTGAGTCTTTCAGTCTCGTCTGCTACTTTTGTTTCCTGGTTATGGCCCTTTCAGTTATGAAAAAAAAAAAACATCGTTGGGGCAGGGGCGCTCTTTCCCCAGCACTCTCCTTGCCCATTCATTTGGAGTTGTGTCCAGTTTTCTTTGCCGCACACTAAATGTGGGCACGGGGCGCCAGATTTTTTTTTTAATTATATTTAAAATTCCCGATAAAGAATGTAATATTCTGTTCAAAGAATTAACACCCGATGAGGAACGTATTAAAAATGCAGTAATTTTAAAACTGCTTGTAGTGATTTTTGTAAGGGTCAGAATAAAAGTAATTGCCGCATGCATATAAAATGATTGAACATATAGAACAGCATATTTGTTGTAAATGATTTAACAGTAGACATCAGTGGGAAGCGTGGTTGAGAAGCTAAGTACGCTTGGCTTGGTTTAGCTACCTAAGAAGGGTGCTCGAGGTTCGACACCCGACTCAAGCTGAGTTGTGTTTACTGAGCGCCTCCACCCACTGGTTCACAAATGTGATTGGACCATAGCGCTCTGAGCATGCTATAAGCATGATGAAAGCTTTAATTTATGTATTTTATTTATAGATAAGTAAAGGTTGAATCATAACAATATAGAGAACATTGACAATATGGTTTTAATAGATGAATACAAACATTACATCATGTAGTTCTCTGCAAAACTAGACATTTGTAAAGTTACACATTAAAAGTTGTATTTTATCGTGTTTATGTCAAAGTTGTCAACATACAATTTTTCTTTTTCAAAATTATAAACAAATATTATAAAGAGGTAAAAATTAATGCATGAAAAAATATCTTCATGTAAAAACAATAAAATATTTAATTTCATAAAGTAATGTTTTGCAAAACTATAATTTCAACTTTCTAATTATAATTTTAATACAAATATTTTTCTTTAAAAAAAAAACATTATTTAAATTTGAAAAATCTTTTTAAGGATATATTAATGCACTTATAATTGTTTGAAAAATTTCCTTTTTTAATAGCAGAGTAGTACGAATAATATTAACTAAAAAAATATTCTTTCTGATTAAATTTATTTCATCGTATTCTCCTATTTCCTATTCCTTATTGTCAGATACTTTGAGAAATATGTCGTCTGCAAATAGTATTATTAAGTATTTCGTATATATATACTAGGAAATTGAGACTCATTATATAGTGCTTTTGGATCATTTGAATAGATTTTATTTTTAGTAAATTGACATTGACCATTAAGAAAACCTCTGCAGCAATGTGTGGGTGTGTCTTTTTTTTTTAAAAATGGGATTTGTGTGTGTGATTGCATTGAATTACTAAAACCAAAAAGAATCAAGAAGTTTCAATGTTGAACAAAGCATTTGGCTGAAAACTTTTTTTCCCTCTCCTTGAGGACTTCTCCTTTTAGGACACAAAGAAAAGAAAACTCAAAGCTTGTTACAAGATCCATAATAGAGCAAAAAATGACGTCACAGAGGGTAAACAGCCCGATAAGGATAGGCACGAATTGAGAGTAATACTGACCTAATTAAAGTACATGACATAAGTCAGTGTTGCCCTACTTTGAAGGGCTTTGGGAAAGGGGTGGATTGCTTTGGGAGGGATAGGTGGCACGGGAGGCATGGATGTTCTGCAGCTTCTTTATGCTCTGTTGGCAAATTTTTTAAGGGGCTGAATAGCCCTCCCCCCCCACACACACACAACACAATAGGGCCGAATATATCCCGCGGGCCCGCGTTATAGCAATAGTGGCATTAATAGCTAGGATGTAAGTAAGACATGGGCCTAATTCTGTGACCATAAGTGTACTTATATAGTCCTTTTTTGCGACATGTTCACTTGTAGGTCTGGCTGACTTTTATTAATTAAACTCTTGATTAATTCAGCTGCCGAGTTCTAGACTTAGCGTTACTTCGGACAGGTAGTATCCCTATGTAACAGGGTGGTGTCTCGGGACAATCTAAGTCCGAGAACCACTGGTCTAGACACAATGTCTGGCTGGGTAAGTCCGAGATTGTAGATGTCAGCACGTGACTGACTGCTAGTGTACGGAGAGGGTAAGGAAAGGCGCGAATAGAATGACGGGGGGAGGGAGTATGGAAGAACAATTCTTGGTTGTTTTTTTAAGCGACGCTTATGAAATTGCCGACACTGGTAGCACATTAAGAAGTGAACTTAAAAGCATATTAAGAAGTATTAGATGCAAAGCCTTTTAATATTACGATGCCTTAGAGCAGAGCGCTGCGCCCTTCAAGTAAAGGTTCTGTGTTTGGATCCGAGTCGAAGCAGAGACCACGTGACATTTCGCGCAGTGTTGCGAGAAAAAAAAACAGAAAACATAAATCAGAGCGGCGCGATATTTATGATATACGCAGCGACACTTTTACGCGCATGACTACACGAGAAGGTGCTAACAAACATTATAGCGGATCCGATTTAATCCCCGGAGGCTCTAGTTCAACAGGAAGAGAGTGCAGTGCACAAGTTCATCATTTATCACGCTTAAAAAGCGTTTTAATTCCAAAGTTTAATCTTTTTCGCCCCCCCCCCCCATATTTTGATATAGTTTTTTCTATTACTTATACATGTCCATGTTGTTTCAAAATCAACGCTGTACCTGGAAAGGAGGGGCGTATTAAAAATGGGGGACGAAGCATGGGCGAAGTGACAGTTGTCGGCAAGTTGAAACCAGGTGCATGGTAGCACTAGTACGTAACGTATTGATATTTGTGGTTAGGGTCCTCGTTGATAGACGTTTAGGGATACCATTCTCACCCCCGCAGATATAAATTACAGATGGTTTGAGCAATGTTCCTCGTGGTGCCCCCATGCTAATTAGAACTCGGACTAAGCAAACTACAAAGACAATGAAGTGTCGTCTGCAAGAACTGGGGGAAATGTAAGAGACAATAATAAGATTACGGCATTCAATGAAATTCTTGACATTTTATATCTATATATATATATTACAGTACTCTATTTAACTCGTACTTTCGTAAAAAAAAAAAAACAAAAAAAAAAACACCTGCGTTTATGGGAAAAACCTGGACAAGATCTCAAAAACAAGACAAGATCTCGAAAACATGACAAGATCTCGAAAACAAGACAAGAAACAAGACAAGATCTCGAAAACAAGACAAGATCTCAAAAACAAGACAAGATCTCAAAAACAAGACAAGATCTCGAAAACATGACAAAATCTCGAAAACAAGACAAGATCTTGAAAACAAGACAAGAAACAAGACAAGATCTCGAAAACAAGACAAGATCTCAAAAACAAGACAAGATCTCAAAAACAAGACAAGATCTCGAAAACAAGACAAGATCTTGAAAACAAGACAAGAAACAAGACAAGATCTCGAAAACAAGACAAGATCTCAAAAACAAGACAAGATCTCAAAAACAAGACAAGATCTCGAAAACATGACAAGATCTCGAAACACGTCTCTAACGATTTTCATAAAAATTTGACAGCCTAAGTATATCGTTGCCAAAAGAATGACTAGCTTATTTGAGCGACTTTGGGTCAAGTCAAATGACAATCTTTATTCAAAACGTCTCGCAAGTCCGTCACAAATGTATTTGACATGTATTGGATGTTCTTTCAGATTTATCCCAAGCCTCAAGCAGTAATGCGTGGGGATGGTGGCTGGCAGGTTTCAAACCTGGGACCATCGAGAAGACAATCCAGAGCGCATAACACTAAAACACTTTGTAAAAAATGAACTCAAAAAACAAAACAGAGAGACGCACAAATGCAGAGGTTTTTTTGAGAATGGTTGTGAGTTCACAGTAAAGCAATCTTTACATTTGACATCGCCGAGACGGAACAACTTTAAGAAACATTTAAACACAGAATATTTACAGCAATGCTCATAAAGAGAGGACTACAGAGCCCATATAAGTTAGAGCACCTTATTATAAGGGTTCTAGCAGTACAAATGTATCGAAATCAGGAAACGCTCAATTATAATATAATACATATAATTACTTTAATATTTCCATACAATGGAGGAAAATCCTTAAAAAAAAATGCTTTTGTGTATCCGGTGTATAGAATATGGTTTAGTTAATAAATTATACACTTTTAAAACCATATAATTTCTTTTTTGTCCTTTTTTTTAAAGCAAGTAGAGTCAAATTAAAAATCAAAAGGATAGTTTGACATGTTTCGGATGTTGCTTCAGAAGTTGAGGTTATTACACCCTTGCCCAAACCTCTCACAGGACTACGGGGGGGGGGGGGAGGGGGGATATCGGAGGGCATTTATCGAACCCGGGGCAATGGAGACCACAGTCCAGAGTGCATATCACACGACTAGGCTGCTCAAATGTAAACAAAAAGGACATTAGATTGCGAATGACCTTCGATGTATATAACAGGCCATTACTACTAAATAGTTTCTCAGATTTCAGTTTTAGTTTTAAGAAAACGAAAGCGAAACTTACTTATTTTCCCGATAAAACGGGAATTTCTCCATGATGAATTGGTAAATCCCGTTCAAAGTCACCTTGCGCTCAGGGGCGGACTGGATAGCCATGGCAATGAGGGCGATGTAGCTGTACGGCGGCTTGACCATCTCTTTGACAGGGTGGTGCGGGTGGTGACCTCCGTATGGGCCATAGGGCGATGGCCTGGACATGGCCCCATACTGGTCTGTGTACATGCTCATTCCACCCATGGCCATGCCATATCTGAAAATATAGAACAATATTTTTAGAAAGTCTGAGGTCATTTCCAAAAAAAATAAAAAAAAATTATATGATACTTTATGTTGTTGATTCTGGCAGTCGCGTAGATAGGAAATTATCATCATTTTAGAGCCCGGGTGGGGGGGGGGCTTGACATATTTAGGGGCCCCTGCATTTTTCGTAATATTTAATATCTAATGTAAAAAAAAACCCACTCATTTGGGGGCCAGGGGAATTTTCAAATTCTCCCCCTCCCTCCCCCCCCAACCTAGCTACGTCACTGGTTTCTGGACGACAAATTATGAATTATCTAAATAGCTGAGGGGTATTCCTCTTCAGATTATGTCGATGTAAATCTATTCGTTTGAAAGTATACAATAAATAAATAAAAAAAAAACAATCAGTCTTAACACGATCACTAAACCAATCAATATATATCTCTAATGAATTCGGGAAAAAAATTGTTAGATATGGAAGTAGGCTATATTTCTTATTTTCTTCCTAATCGATTGTCAATCGTTCAATCAATATATGATTAGTAGTAGACACCTTGTGAGACTAAAAGACTCTTTATTCATTGGTCGAGGTCACCCAAGGCTATTGGTTATTGAGTTAGCCATTTCGTTTACTTTTAGATTGCATTCACACCAGACAAATGTTGCCACCATTTGTACAAATTTGTCCTAGCATATGAAACAAGTAATGTGCCTTTATCTTTGTGTCTTTCTGAGTATTTTATTAGGTTTTGTTTGTGTATTTGAAGACTATGGTTCAGTGTTTTTTTTCTCTATAATTGCTACTTTTCTTTTAAATCTTCTATACTGATGGGTCTATAAATGTATTGATTTTACTAAAGGTGTTTATCAAATGTGAATATTCTTTAGTAGACTGTCATCGAGACGTATCGTGCCTAGGCTTATGTGCATGCGTACATCGTGTAGTCTTATCTAGTGTATTCTAAAATAAGATACATATATATTATGTTGGCCTTTTTTATAGGTAGGTATAGCTTAAGCAGACCTATCTTACGAAGGCTTATCTTATGTAAGTTTCTTTCTCCTTATGCAGTCTTTATGCAAGCGATTCATATCCGAGCTTATCTTATGTAAGTTTATTTCTCCTTATGCAGTCTTTATGCAGGCGATTCATATCCGAGCTTATACTACGTTAGAACGCAAGACTGTCTTGTGCAGGTATTTCTTGTGCAGGTATTTCTTGTGCAGGTATTTCTTGTGCAGGTATTTCTTATGTAGATTTATTTTATGTATTGGCTATCTTAAATAAATGTGTCTTACGAAGACTGTTTTAGAGCCGCATCTAAATTAATATTATAGGTGTTGCTAATAAGCTTTTTTCATAGGCGTAGTTAGAACCCAGGCAAGTTGTTGTTTTCCATTCAATTACATTTGTCATTTTTAAATAGTCCCATTAATTCAGAATAATAAACAACGCCAAAGAACTGTACGTAGCGAGTCATCGCCCAGTTTATACACATCAGCCTCTATATTTTTAGTAGTGATTTATACGATTACCACACAAACACATAAACACAAACATATACACACATACATTCAAATACACGCACACACAAACACACACATATACACACACGAACTTGCACATATAAACGCATATACACACATATAAAAACACACATGAATAGAATAACACTCTTGCTCTCAGAGTTCCCACTGTCCTAAAGTGCCAAGAGGTGTGTCACTCTGACAAGTTACAAGAAGGGATTACTTTAGGGGCGTGGCCTGTCCACTGGCCCAGCCTTAACCGATCAAATCGATCAATCGCCTGGTAATAATATATGAGAGAAAAAAACCTGGTCGTATACTACAAAGTAATAGCATGAGACCAAGTTTGGTGGCAGTGTTATTGGAAAGAATGTTAGGTTGTTTTTCTGGGCTGTACTAATGGTTCATTTGGTTCCGTTTGCCAACTATGATGTAAATAATGTACTGCGATATAAACTGTCTTCAGGCAAAACAAGAGACGAAACATAAGGACTTGGGAGGAGAGTAGATATAGAACATAGGACAATGAGAGTAGAGATAGAACATAGGACAATGAGAGTAGAGATAGAACATAGGACAATGAGAGTAGATATAGAACATAGGACAATGAGAGTAGATATAGAACATAGGACAATGAGAGTAGAGATAGAACATAGGACAATGAGAGTAGAGATAGAACATAGGACAATGAGAGTAGATATAGAACATAGGACAATGAGAGTAGAGATAGAACATAGGACAATGAGAGTAGATATAGAACATAGGACAATGAGAGTAGATATAGAACATAGGACAATGAGAGTAGATATAGAACATAGGACAATGAGAGTAGATATAGAACATAGGACAATGAGAGTAGATATAGAACATAGGACAATGAGAGTAGAGATAGAACATAGGACAATGAGAGTAGATATAGAACATAGGACAATGAGAGTAGATATAGAAACAAAGACGAGAAAATAAGATGGACAGAAAGAATGACATAATATGATTTGATTACATACATACATGCATGCATGCATACATACATGCATGCATGCATGCATACACATACATGCATACATACATACATACATACATACATACATACATACACATACATACATACACACATACATACATACATACATACACATTCATACATACATACATACATACACACACATACATAAATACATACATACATACATACATACATACATACATACATACATACACACACACAAACATAGAGACAGACACAGACAGACAGATACACGGACAGGTAGATAGATAGATAGATAGATAGATAGATAGATAGATAGATAGATAGATAGATAGATAGATAGATAGATAGATAGATAGATAGATAGATAGATAGATAGATAGATAGATAGATAGATAGATAGATAGATAGATAGATAGATAGATAGATAGATAGATAGATAGATAGATAGATAGATAGATAGATAGACTGATTGATTGATAAATTGTTTGATTTAGAAAGAAAACTGAAAACAAATGTAAATAGAAGATTAGCGTCAAAGAGCAAGAATATTTCAAGAAAAGAGAGAGAGAGAGAAAGAGAAAGAAAGAATGAAAGAAGAAAAGAGCAGAGAGTTTCGCTTTTGAGTAAAAAGAAGAAAAAAAAGAGCTCACGATGGGGAGTACAGTAAGCCATGTGTCTGACATTTCCAGAAGTCTCCCGTTTGACCGAGTTAGTGGTGAGCACACACCCAGTACTGGCCGGCTCACCCTCTACATGGGCGCTGTTAGCATGGAGTGATGGATGAGGTAAAAAACAAAAAAAAAAAAGAGGAGGAGGCAAGAAAGAGTGCTGGAGAGGAGGGGGTGAAGTGTGTGTGTGGGGGGGGGGGGAGGTGGAGAGAGTAGACGGGGCATTACAATAAGACCTTCTAATGTTGGAGGATTCCGCTTTGAGATTTAAACAATGAAATTAACAGGTTCGCTGTATGTACTAGAAGATATCACATTCTTTGCTGTTGTTTGGTATGATACCATCTATAACAGAACGGTTTTGTCTGCACTAGGTCGACATTGGGTATGCGTAGTCACGTGAAACACTGGAGCCAACCTTAATCTTCGGAATCGAAGAAATTGTTATCATTATTATCTATAACAGATAGATATATTTATAACAACAAACTCATCCATAACAATATAAACAGTCATAACAACATCAATTTGAAAAACATCAACAGCATCAGCAACAATTATAACTTTAACATCATGAACATCAATCTCAACAAGAACAACTAACAAGTAACAACACACAACATCCGAAACATCAAAATTAACTTCAACAACATTTAAAACACACAAACATCAAATTTAACAACACCGAAAACATCAACATCTCAAAAACATCAACTTTCAAACATCCTAAACATCAACATTAACTTAAACAACGTTCAACACATTAACATCACATTTAACAACGACCTATATTAACAAAAACTTTAACATTCTCGGAATTCAAACTTTCACAACATCCAAACAACAGAATTAACATCATCAAGAATTAAAAACATCGACTTAAAAACAGTTTTAACAACATATAAAACATCAACATCATCAGCAACTTCAACAGCATGGAAAAACATCTTTGATTGATTTTTAGATGAACAGGTTTCCAGGATTAGGCAGGTCTCTATAACGTTTGTCTACTATATGGTGTTTTGGATACCAGTGTCTTGTTCGGGTATCTCGATAGAGTAAGCAGCTTTGACAGAAATGATTAACATTAGATGACAACTCACGAGGGCAAATGTCACTCGTCCCCGCTTTCATCATCCGCAACATGTGTTGTCAATGTCGGACTATCATCGAATTTTATATGGAATAATTACTACAATGTTAATTACTATACAGTTTGTTTAGAATAGCAGCTGAATAGCGGATAGAACAGATGTATTTCAGTGCAAATCTATTGTAATAGGGAACATAAAACGTATTTTGAATACCTGTGTTTGTGTGTGTGTGAGTGTGTGTGTGTGAGGGGGAATTTAATGTGCTAGAGTCTTTCTCTCTCTCTCTCTCTCTCTATCCTTCATTTATAATGAAGGCCTATACAGTATTGTGGTTACTAGTTTAATGTCATTGTTTTAAGAGTCAGCGCGTGTGTGTGTGTGAGTGTGAGAGAGCGTGTAGGATTGTGTGTGTGTGGTAGAGCCACAAAAATAAAAAAAATAAAAAATGAGTTCAGCTGTGTTAGTAAGTTTACTAGGGTAATGTGTAACAAGCACACTTGACGTTACCTCATCCAGCTACTAGCAAATTAAAACGTTTTGACCTCGCTACAGTTAAAATAAATATAAGTAAAAAAAACAACAAACAACAAACCACATCAACACAATTTAGATCAACACTTTAAAGTCTAAAGCCATGTCTTCGAGTTGACAGTCCAGCTAGACCATACGACATAGGGATTCGAACACAGGACGCCTCACGCTAGGATAAAAATTGTGTAATGAGATGCAGACATCGAAGTAGCTCAGCAAGTTGGGCACTGGTCTCCCCCTGAGCTGTATGGCGTTGTGCATGGCGCACGCCTACCCTCTACCCCCCCCTACGCCCCCTCACCACGGCACCCTCCCTCCCCCACACCGTCTGTTTGCCTGTTATGATTTATCGTAAGCAATCTTCGCGGCAATGGTCTCAATGAGCTCGCGGTAGTGCCATACTTACTGCGAAGACCGCACCTTGGTCTCGTCATGGGCCTCGAGACTTAACAGATGGGGCAGATTCCGTCTTAAGCGTCATATCCAAGTGAGACAAGATGAGGAGGGGTGTAGCGGTGAGGTTCGGGGGGGGGGGGCGGCTGTGTGTACGTCTTTGCGTCTGTGATTGTGTCATTGTGCTCGCGAGCGTGTTATAAAGATGTACTTGATATGATTAAAAGATGACAATACCTTTTTTTTTATCGCTCGTAGAGTTGGCGTTTTCCATTTTGAATGACACCCCAAAAGGACAGTTTCGTCTATTTTCAGGAGATTTTTTGTATGAATTTTAAGATAAGATAAGATAAAATAAGATAACTTTTATTGATCCAATCAAATGGAAATTCGATTTGACTACAATTGACAACTTCAGCGTAATAATTTCAGATTTCCAGGACTTTAAAAAAATATATATTTTGTGATTTCAGTAGATTTCCATGCGCTTATGAAAATCAGGAGGCCGCGGGAATAATAGAAGTCCTAATGTTTGATAATTTACAGCTACAATTAGCGCGGGGTCTATGAAAGTGCTGGGCCCACTGCGACCGCATAAGTTGCATTGGCCTAAGTCCGGCTCTGAATCAAAGGTATTCACTTCATCAGTAAAATAGATTTTAGATTTCTATTAACTAATCATAATGAGCCCCCACCCTTCCTGCCCCTGTTATGTAGTATGGTGACGGTGATTGGTTGGTGGCTATACAGTGTGAATGATGCAAGATAAGCGGCACTGTCGTCAGCTGTCTTGGGTACGCCAGACGACTCCAGAATGCCAAGTGAAAAGACGCGTTTTTATAGTACGTTAGATTAGTTTAAAATGTGAGTTTATTTCATTTTATCTCAAGTTAAATTTGTCCGTATTGTAATAAAAGTTATATTTAGTATTGTTCACAAAAGTTAATCAAGTTATTTCAGGTTTTAGCACATCGACAGCGGTTTAATTGTCTACCAGCAGTTTTTTTCTACCAGCCAATGACTGTCAGCAACACCCGTAACAACACTAACAATATGAAACATGTATGAAAGGGTACTTCACGTATCACTAAATATGTAGGTCACAGACGGGTCTTCGTACCCACGTGAAATACTCCACTCTCCATGAATCTTTAAACCCGAACACATCGCATCTGGGATCATCTCCATCAGAGACTAGGGAGATAACAAAGAAAATAGTTTGATTGGTTGTTTTCCCAAGTTCCGGTTCTTCTAATTTGAAGATGATTACATATCTTATATGCTGAGCTTGTGGAAGGAGTCAGACCAAAGGGCCGCCCAAGACTAACATATAGAGATGTCTGCAAGCGAGACATGAGAGCCACAGGCATCAGCGAAAGTATGTGGGAAAACAGCCAAAGACCGGAGTGCATGGAGACAGACCGTGTGTGCTGGGACAACCCTTGCTGAGAACAAAAGAATTGAAGCGGCCTTAATCAAGAGAGAGAAAAAAAAGAAAGCTGCCCTGTCCGCTAGCCCTGAATCAGAGGCATACACATGTATGAATTGTGGCAAAGTCTGCCGTTCTAGAATTGGCTTGATTAGCAACACCAGATTCTGCCCCGTCTCAAGATTAAGCCAAAACCAGTGACTCATTTGGGCGCATCCATTGCCTTTCGAGACAAAAGGAGCCATATATACGTCCGAGCCCAGACCTCCCGCAGGAAGGCGTAGGATGGCAGAGGGCAGGTTTTTACACTAGATTTGCGATATCTATTGTTAGCGCTGAGGAGATTCTTAGTTATATATAATCTAGAATTAGTAAGAAAGATAACTTAATACCCATAACAATCTCTATTTGTAACGACCAGATTTTTGTTCGTCTCCGTATATCTATTATCAATGTAGGCTTCTTAATATTTGTACAGATTTAATGTTTTAGAAAGCTTATTTAAACTCACTCTGTCTGTCTGATAAATATTTTGCACAATTATTCATTGTTTCTTACAAAACTTGAGTCAATCAAAACTTTAACCAATTAATTAATTAAGTAGTGGTTACTATTACATTTTGTTCACATCGAAAAAGAAAAGAGAAATGAATCTTACAATATTTAAATATATGCCTGTATATGTGGAGTTCTTCCCCCCTACTTAAGTGTTTTTTTTTTAAATTATTTTTTAAAATTTTGCTTGTTTTAACTTTGAAACTAAACTGTTTGGATAACAAACACCGACTAATCTCTGCAATAAAAGAGTGTTAATTCCGACACACTCCAGCGAATAGTGGGGCTTTATATCGCAAGAAAACAACGCTATGTTCCGGCTGGTTTTCTTTGCTTTGTTGGGTGTACTGAGTTTTCTTTTTGCGGGCCATAAAGACGCAGACCTAACGTTTTCTTTGACATGCTCAATCGCATCAGCGGCCTCTTTCTCCCAGACACTCTGTGGGTCCCCCGTGGGGTCGCTCTAGCCCTCTCTCCACGGCTTCGAATCCCACACCGCCAGCATCTGGCTGAAGGATCGAGTTCGTGGAAGTTGACGCTTGACTAAATAGTTTTACCAGTTCGTTCGGCTTCACTATGAGACGATGTTTTAAAAACTAAGTTGCACCTGGGTGATATGCAAGCATTTCAATTACACCGGCCCTCACGTGGTAACTAGCACCGTGTTAGATAAGCAACGAAATAACCGTTTTAATTTGAACCCAATACAAAGTTTATGTTTAAGCATTTTAAGAACTCTTCTAGAATATGCAACAGTCAAGAGCCAGGGGCGTTGTTACTGGATTACGGGAGAAACTTTTATGAGTATGGCTACTTTGTCTACTACTGTAACAATTTAAGCCAGGTTTTTTTGATGCGTTGAAATGTAAATTTTTTAAGGCATTGAGGTGTCCAGATATGGAAGTCACTGAAAGATCTACAGAACACAGAAAGACCTACAGAACACAGAAAGACCTACAGAACACAGAAAGACCTACAGAACACAGAAAGACCTACAGAACACAGAAAGACCTACAGAACACAGAAAGACCTACAGAACACAGAAAGACCTACAGAACACAGAAAGACCTACAGAACAAAGAAAGACCTACAGAACACAGAAAGACCTACAGAACACAGAAAGACCTACAGAACACAGAAAGACCTACAGAACACAAAAAGACCTACAGAACACAGATAGACCTACAGAACACAGAAAGACCTACAGAACACAGAAAGACCTACAGAACACAGAAAGACCTACAGAACACAGAAAGACCTACAGAACACAGAAAGACCTACAGAACACAGAAAGACCTACAGAACACAGAAAGACCTACAGAACACAGAAAGACCTACAGAAAAGATGTAACCTCCAAGAGACACAAAAACACAACAACACCGACTTTAAATTTTATTTTTGCATCCCTCTAAAAGAAAAACGCCTGTCCGTCTGTCTGTCCGTCGAAGCGTTTCATATAGATTTCCAAACCTAAAAGCGATATTGAAAATCCGATTTCATCCAATTTTGTAGCATGTTAACAACAACAGGTTCAACTTTGACTTTGTGGTTTCTATAAGCAAAGTCTTTTGTTTTTAAAATTACATGCGGTTTTTTTTCTTCATACAAAAACACAATTTTTAGATAAAACTTATGAAGTATATATATAGGATATACCAAATCTATTATTGCTGCTTCTTTGAGGGGTATATGTAGTCACACGATGGTTCTTTTTGTGGTATATGTGGTCAGGTGGTAGAGCTTCTTCGGGTGGTATGTTGTCACGTGATGGTAGTTATTTGTATGTGTTTTCAGGTGATGCTGCTTCTTTGAGTGGTTAAAGTTGTCACGTGATGCTCGTTCTATGTGTGGTATATGTGGTCATGTGGTGGTGGTTCTATGTGTGGTATATGTGGTTACGTGATGGTGGATCTATGTTTGGTATTTGTGGTCAGGGGACAATGTTTACAAGTCTGCTTAAAGTGTTAACTGCTTAGTTGAGCGTTTCGGTGGGGCAATGTGATGTTGCTTTAGTGGGTGGTTCATGTGCTAGCTTTATAGTTGTGATTATTATATAAGCATCACGTCTAGAACTTTGAATGCAATAGTACATTGGAATGTTCACACGTTTAAGACTACACGAAGCAGTCTTCTACGAGTCAATAGTCTTCGTTTCAACAAGCCAACACACATGTGTGAGATAGAGAGACACACAACACGTGTGTCAAGTAGACAAACACACATCCCGTGTGTCAAGTAGACAAACACACATCCCGTGTGTCAAGTAGACAAACACACATCCCGTGTGTCAAGTAGACAAACACACATCCCGTGTGTCAAGTAGACAAACACACATCCCGTGTATCAAGTAGACAAACACACATCCCGTGTGTCAAGTAGACAAACACACATCCCGTGTGTCAAGTAGACAAACACACATCCCGTGTGTCAAGTAGACAAACACACATCCTGTGTGACAGGTAGACTAACACTATGGCTTACGTCTTACGATACGCCAAAAAACTAGGAATCGGTGCGTCTGGCGTATCAAAATATCGGTATAACAGAAACGATTTGTACCTCAACTAACCTCCAACTCTCTCTCTCTCTCTCTCTCTCTCTCTCTCTCTCTCTCTCTCTCTATTCTAACGCGTTGTACATCATAGACTATTTTCTTGTTTTTTTTCTCTAGAAAATCTGGCGGAGTTATCTCTTTAGCACTTGTTCACCTCAATCGACCTGAGTAGCTTCCCTTGTTAATCTAATTTCTGCTTCCATGCCAAAAAAGAAAGCCCCCTCTATTCAATTCGACTCACCACAACTGCGCGCCCCAGCGCCCAGCTTCCATTCCCCCTCAGTCCCTGGCAGATTTGAACCCTTTACTAACCAGTAACCCAGATCACGGGCGTTCAAAAGACCTATTCGTTGACTGACACGACTGCTTTTCTCATTACGGAACCGTGGCACGGGAAAATCGAGGCAGATCGCGTGTACAGGGGGGAAAAAATGGAAAGAAAGACAGAAAGAAAGAAAAATTAGGAAGAAAAAAAAAGAGTACCACATATTTCGCCGTCGACGCTTCCTTGCAATATTTTCATCACTCAACCCTAAAGCCAACCTTCACTGCCAACCCGCTGGAATAAGTCTCTTCCTATCATGCAAGTTTGAATGCACACTAGTCAAACTAAAACTATTTAAGACTATTATTACAATATGTTCAGTCATCAGAGGCGGATCCACTTCTTTAAAATAAAAGCTTAGCACTATTACATTATTTATTTTAATTCAACTATTTTTAGGGCGGGTGGTGGTAGTTCAATCACATATAGGGGGATGTATTTAAGTAATTAGAGATCCAGGCCTATATTAGTTTGTGGGACAAATATTTGAGACCCAAAGACAAGACATTATTCAAGACAGACGCAGGAGACGTAAGGAAAACTTAAATAGACTGCCAGTGGACAACGGCTTTGTCCGCACAAGGTGCGGAAAATTATGCAGGTCGAAACTGGCTCTGCATAGTCATGTGAATCTCTACACGCATTCTTAATCTTCGGAATCGAAGACTTTGCCCTAATATCTTTAAGTATTTGGTCTAGATTGGTGGCCAATTTTTATCTGGGCCTTCTTGCTAAATACGTTCGACAAAGCAGGGTGATCGAAATCATAGTGAGAGTGTTTTTATATGTGCATGTGTGTATTTGTGTTTCATTGTGTTATGGTTTATGTTTTTTACAATACCTCTATTCAACTCGTGCCTTCGTGGAACCTTCTGGGCGAAAAAAAATCATGGACAAGGATCTCGAAAACGGCTCTAACGATGAATTTGACAGATGATGTATATCGTAAGGAAAAGAATAGCTAGCTCATTGGCCGAACTAGAAAAACTGTAGTTTGACCGTTATCATTTTTCAAAGTATACAAATAAATCAATTTAAAATTTGGCTACAGAGCTAGAAACAAAATTATCTTGCATGGACTATATGTCTTCGGGTATTTCCACATTTATTCAATGATTTAAGACATTAATATTCATGAACATTTGCGCATCTTCTTCTAAGTCTCTCTCTTAAGGTCTATCCATGGATACATTCGAGTAGATCTATACATTCGTGTAATCAGGATTCTTTCTAGCAAGAAAGTGCGACGCCTTGCTATTGGTGGAAGGGCTTATTTTCGCTCTCCTCTTTTCAGCTTCCGTTTCATGGCTGACTTTGGTCAGAACTAGAAATCAAGGTCATTACTATCGTTCGCGCGTGAAGTTTTCTTTTCGGGGTTTATAATTGAGCTTCAATGTCTAGGAAGTAGTTTGTATTGGGCGCGTTTTGTTATCAAGAATAGTGTGTGTGTTTACATCACGCTTTGTTCCTGTACTGTTTTTGCAGCGGAGAGAGCTTTCTAGCTGGTTACCCGCTACAGTTCTATGTTTCCCCGTTTTAACGGGGGCTTGGGGCTATGAGGAATAGTGTTGTGTCCTCGTCCTTGCAGTGGTGATTGTGTTCTAGAGTTGTTCGTTGTATACGAAGCTGTCGATCCGAAGAGCAGAGATGGAGTGTGCGTGTGAAGGTGTGTTATTTGTATAATTACTAATGCAATATTTAATATCCATGATTCAGTGATTCCGCATATGTGAAACCTTTTGTAATTTTTACTTAACGTATCATTAAATATTGTTCTTGTTCAACCATTATTGATTACTCATTAGCTGTTCCGTTTGAAGTATCGTTTATTCGATGTTCAATTTCATGCAACTTGATATACTCTTTGGTTTCTGCTTCATCCTGTTGAGATGGGGAACCCGGGGTATTATATCGGCCCTAGATAGACCCGAAAATCTGCCTTGACAATTACGTCCTAGACCCAATACTTAGGCTGTCACGTGATGACCTAGTGCAGGGCTCAAACTCAGCCCCATTGTAACGACGATCCGAAGAGCATACCACCTGGCAAGACTGTCATCCATTTTCATCACTTTTAAAATGTTTGCATTGCATTATGGGTAATTAATTACTTTAACTTCGTTCTCTGTGTTTATTGCAGACGGAAGTCCGGGTCAATGAATTCCTACAAATTAGTTAACTAAGTGAGAAATTGATTATTTTTATTTGATTCAAACAGCGTTGACATTTACGTATTGACATTTACGTATTGACATTTACGTATTGACATTTACAAGTGAATTGACGATTCTCAATTAATGCTTCTGGAATGGCGCGCCTACGTATGGCGTAAAGGTGCGGTCCTCTCCCAGAAGTTTTGCATTAAAAAAAAAACACTCTTCTTTTCGAATTATTGTAATGTCAATATATAATACATATTATACATATGAAATATAAAACCTGTAATATAGACTTCAGCGTTTCATTATATTTGTTGAAAGATATTTTTATATAATTATAGCATAGAAAACAAATACTTTGAAATGAAAGAAAAAAAAAAAGAAACAATTCATACACAAAGAAATTAATATGTACATTAGACATTGTGAATTTTTACACAAAAGTTAGTCAAAGTGATCCCCCCTTGGCTTACTCTGGAAGACGATGCGCAGAATGTTCCTGAACATTAATTTATTAAACTCTTGAATCAATAAATAGACTTACATTCGATAGTGCTTTCAAAACCGATGCAGGATCTAGACCTAGATTTAGACTCTAGCCAAATTTACATTTCATTATTTTTACTTTGAATGAAAAAATTATAACGGGTCAAACTAGAGTTTTCACCCGTGTGGCCAACAAGCTAATAATTCTTTTCTCAGCGCTATACATGTGACCACATTGGGAGTCTTGGGAGACCAAAAAAAAGGTCAAGGACGCCATTAAAAAGATCATTAACTACATAAAACATATATTTTGTGTCTACATGCGCGAGCTCTTCTATATTTAAAAACTGGAAAGTGCAGAAAAACTATTACATGCCTAATTTAAATGCTTCGCTTATCAATGTTTCCAGATTTTTTACACCGGATACACAAAAAAAAAAAGCGTGCTGTTTATGGATTTACCTCCATGTTTGGGAACCTCCAGTAGTATATATTATCTATTCATGTATAACAAGTTTAAAACTTGACGTCTGGGACGTACACTTTCACCTTAGCACTGCTGACGTCACTTATGTCCAATTAATGATGTGTATATTTCCCACAACACCTTGTATTATCTTCCCTTTTCAGATGAAGAACATGGGCGAAGCAGGCGGGAAGGTGAATGGTGAAGTTTTCGATAAATTTATTCCACCATCTCCAAATATTGAATATGAACTGCGAGAGTGCGCACTGCATTTTATGTTGTCTGCTTACTTTTTTTTCTTTTAAAGTTCTTAATCTTTGAACCCATAAAACAATGTCCTAACACTCACGACCCCATCGTCGAATCGATCCGCCTTCGATACCCCGACGTTTTCACCCAAACACTTGCAAATTCCGTCCCCGGCGATACATATCGCGATTATTGCAAGTTCAATACCGTGAGTTTGCCAAAGAACAACCATCTCCAGTTAAGAGGATATAACGCTATTCGTCGCGCATGCGTGCAAAGGCATTATCGTCCATTTTTTTTCTTCTTTTTAAAGCAAGGAACGGTACTCTTGTATGAAGAAGCCCGGGGAAAGCAAACAACGTTCTTGCCACCCACGGAGTAGGCTCCCTTGCGTTGAATATCGGCCATACACTGTGCGACTCTATAGACCCGATTTAATACTGTTATTTGCAAACTATTATTAACATTAATCTGAGCAAATTATTTATTGTTATACCCCACAAAGGGCCATAATTCTCTTCGCAAGAAGTGACAAATCGTCTTCTCTATAGCTGGGTAACTAAGATTCTCTCTACTCCTTTGTAGTAAATCATTGCTATTCATGTTGATTCAATGGAGTGGGTTTGAATCCAATCCACTGAACCAATAAACAATCCCAAATCGTAATGCTAGTTCAACTTAATTGGTGGCTTAAGATTTAATGGTGATTATGGGGATAGAATTATCAAATGTGGCGATTTAGAAATGATTCTTTTATGGAGTATTCATTTGCTAATGTTTTGTTAATTTTATAGAATGAGGAGTGTGGGATGTGAGGTAGTAGGGAAAGTGTGAGATGTGAGGTAGTAGGGAAAGTGTGAGATGTGAGGTAGTAGGGAAAATGTGAGATGTGAGGTAGTAGGGAAAATGTGAGATCTGAGGTAGTTGGGAAAGTGTGGGATGTGAGGTTGTAGGGAAAGAGTAATATGTGAGGTAGTAGGGAAAATGTGAGATGTGAGGTAGTAGGGAAAGTGTGGGATGTGAGGTAGTAGGGAAAGTGTGGGATGTGAGGTAGTAGGGAAAGTGTGAGATGTGAGGTAGTAGGGAAAATGTGAGATGTGAGGTAGTAGGGAAGGTGTGGGATGTGAGGTTGTAGGGAAAGTGTGATATGTGAGGTAGTAGGGAAAGTGTGGGATGTGAGGTTGTAGGGAAAGTGTGGGATGTGAGGTAATAGGAAAAGTGTGGGATGTGAGTTGTAGGGAAAGTGTGGGATGTGAGGTTGTAGGGAAAGTGTGGGATGTGAGGTAATAGGAAAAGTGTGGGATGTGAGTTGTAGGGAAAGTGTGGGATGTGAGGTTGTAGGGAAAGTGTGGGATGTGAGGTAGTAGGGAAAGTGTGAGATGTGAGGTTGTAGGGAAAGTGTGGGATGTGAGGTTGTAGGAAAAGTGTGGGATGTGAGGTTGCAGGGAAAGTGTGGGATGTGAGGTTGTAGAGAAAGTGTGGGATGTGAGTTGTAGGGAAAGTGTGGGATGTAAGGTTGTAGGGAAAGTGTGGGATGTGAGGTAGTAGGGAAAGTGTGGGATGTGAGGTAATAGGAAAAGTGTGGGATGTGAGTTGTAGGGAAAGTGTGGGATGTGAGGTTGTAGGGAAAGTGTGGGATGTGAGGTTGTAGGAAAAGTGTGGGATGTGAGGTAATAGGAAAAGTGTGGGATGTGAGTTGTAGGGAAAGTGTGGGATGTGAGGTTGTAGGGAAAGTGTGGGATGTGAGGTAGTAGGGAAAGTGTGGGATGTGAGGTAGTAGGAAAAGTGGTTATTGACTGATATATTCATTAATAACTAGTAATGACAGATCTTACTCATTGATCTCCTCCGTTCCCCGTACAATTTATTATTGCATCAATTCTCTAGAAGTATGAAAATCATACTATCTGACGCATTAAAATGAAGAGATAGAGAGAGAGGGGAGATTGTCTCAGACAGACAGACAGTCTTTTTTTAGTGAATAGTTGTAAAATGGGGTAATAAAAAAAAGCTTGTATATAAACTGATATAAATTTATTTTTTCGCTTTCAGAAAAGGAAAAAGCCGTTGCATCAGAAGTTTGAAAGGTCATGAAATCATGATATCGGATTTTCCATGTTTGTTTTAGTTTCTGTGATCTCAACGGGACGGACAAACGAACAGACAGACCAAGCAAAACCAATAGCGGCTATTCCCCTTCCGGGGGCCGTTAAAAAAAACAAATAATAAAATTCAAAATAACAAAAAAGATGAGAAAAGAAACACCCATTAGGGGGCAAGGAAAGAAGAAGAAGCCCAGAGCTCATAAATCCCGTGATAAAAACGCTAAATATGTAGCACTGAGCTTTCAAAAACATAATAAGGTGAAAATCTTCAATGATGAGAGATGAAACAAGTCTTGTCTATATCGCATCTATTTTCTTTGTGGAAGATCATCGAAGATTACTACCATAAGGATGAGTGCAGTGTTTCAAATGACTACGCAAACCCAGTGGCGACCTGCATATTTTCCACATTGCCATCATTACAATAACATCATTCTTTTCAGTCATGGCTTTTTTTTTTTGGAGGAGGGGGGGGAATGGAAAAGGTAGAAAGGGGGGGGGGGTTGAGGAGTCATTAATAATGTAAAGAAATACATCAAGTCAGACTTTTAAGTCAGAGGAGTCCACCGATTGTTACAGTTTATTTTCTTAACTTTAAAGCCTTTTTATAAGCAAATGCATGAATACTCTATACATCTAACGCATCTCTCGACTAAACAAAGATTAAATTGCGGGTTTAATGTATACTCAATTGATCGTATAGATTTAAGTCTACAAGTATAGGCATATGAACAAACTCACTCATATTGTTATAAATCATAGTATTTCAGAGCTGGAAACATAAATCAGTGGCTTATTTCTTTTGAATAGAGACAGGGCGCTCATTCGAGTCAAACAGAGCATTAAAAAAACAACACTTGGCTTGTAGGGTGCTCCTGCTTACATTAGGAACTAACTCAAGGAAGTAAGGTTACCATTGGTGTTGTGCTATGTGTTTGTCCATCTGTCTGTCACGTTAACAGCCCAAACTATCAATGTTTTTGAAAATCCAAATTCACCATAGCCTATACCGGAAATATTGTAGTGCAAGTGTGACTGTGTGTGGTAACTGTAGTGAATATCAGCGTAAAAGTCGGTGGTAATTATGAATCACAATAAATTATGTCCAGATCGTATTCATGAAAGCAATTTTTTTGGAGACAGAGTCAGATGTGCAGGTAGGGTCCCATACTGTCGTGATGTTTAGAGATACACAGATTTGTCTGCATAAGAAATGTATAACTTCTTTTTGTAGACTTTAATGATGTTTGGACTATGCAAACAAACTCCTCCCTCTGTTCCTGTGGCCCATCCCGCTTTTATGCACTTATTTAAACTGCGATCCGCCCACATACTTTGCACAAGTCTAACAGTCAGCGTTTCCCCTGTCCATTATTTTCCCAGACACCGAAACATAATTTGAATTTTTTTAAATATTGGAGCCCCTGAGATTTTAAGTCACTGTGATTGACCACTGGATGCCGACCACTGGATACCGACCTGAATATTGTCTGGTTTGAATCCTGGTGGAAATAATATTATGACACTATTATAGACCTCGCAAGAGACTTCTGCCTTACTCCGGATTGGGAAAGTAAAGCGGACGATCGTTGGATTAGCCACACTCCGTGCTAACTGTTTCTATGGACCACAAGATTTTTAATGGATATATGTTAGTTCTATATTTCAGGTCTTTTGTACGCTAGTTTAACAAGTCAAACTAGATGCGATTTGCGGTGGGTCAACCCCTTAGCTTGTTTTAAAATGCTTGCGTATCTTTGCCATAGTTGTTCTTTTATATTTATTCCCAAACTTTTATAAAATACGAAATGGATTTTACGCCCGAATTTATAATTTTAAATCAAGCCTACACAAAATATGATAAAGCTTTTACTTAAGTGTCAAAATGTAGCCAATCATATCACACTGAAGGATCACATGATGTAGTAGTCTTCTATTGTGATGATTATATAGTCTACTAGCCAAATATTACCCGCGGACTGCGGGCCTTAGCTGTGGTATTACTGACAATGGATTTAGACCTATGTCAAACATGGCAAATGTTCCCTTCACATTTTTATTTCGCCACGAAAATAAAAGTAGAGTGTGAAAATGGGTTTACCCGTTTCGCCAACATATTCATATGATCAAATATAAATTTTCAGAAAACGGGTTTACCCGATTTGTTAAAAAAAAAGTTTCGCTCTTTGATAGAGATAAATGAAGATATTTCCTTTCTTTTCTGAATGGCCTTCCGGTTGTTGCAGGGAGGGACATTAAACATACACTACGGTCTCCACTATGATCTAAGGAACATTTATGCCAAGTTTTATCAAGATTGGACAGACGGTTTTGATGTTTGTTCGAGACATACACATGTACATACTTGCTGTTTTCTTTACTTTATAAGATACAGGTCAATGGTTTTGACTTATACCCTGAAAATGCCCGGAATATTTAGATGTAAAAAAGTGGAGTCTAGGGTCCGCTTGAATAAGCCGAGAACCTTTGACGATTGCTGAGGGCGTCTCACTATCAGGCCAGCTCTGTCACTCTAGCCTCTCATCTGTTCACACACTTCACGGATCTAAATGCCCAAGTGAAACAACTTCTTAACACAAGGCCGTCGTACAGAAGTGAAAGCGATTCATAACCTTTCACCTTTCTGTACATAAGGGGGGGGGGAGGAATTTGTACCACCCCCCTCCCCAACACTTTCTCGTCTCGACCAGTGCGTGTTTTGTTGTCATTTGTATTTTATCATACACTTTAATAGAGTAGACTCTTTTCATTAACAAACAAACACCGTGCATAGCCTACATTTAAGTGGCGCACATGGACACACTGACTGCGTTTAAGGGACACGCATACAGCTATAATGTTCAAGAGACACACATACACATATACTATGTTCAAAAGACACACATACACATATACTATGTTCAAAAGAGACACATACACTATGTTCAAAAGAGACACATACACTATGTTCAAAAGAGACACATACACATATACTATTTCAAAAGAGACAAATACGCGTATATTTTCAAGAGGCACACGTACACCTATAATATAAGAGGCACGCCAAGACAAGCCACTTTAAGACACATTAAAACGTATCGTATTTGTCAATGAGACACACTATATATTAAATAGACACAAGAAGACATAGTGCACATGTTTCATACACAGATAAAGACACATCGCTTCGGTGTTAAAAGCATACAAAGAATCGTTATATCTGTTCAATTTTATCTGTTCAAGATATCTTGTTGTATTGAAAATTGTGTATAGTGTGGTTGAGTGGTTTTAACCACGTGTTAATTGAACTCCAGCGAGTTTGTGTTCGAATCCCCGATAGTGAGGATGAAATTTAAATTCAAAATTTAACTGCAGTGGAATAGTGAGCGCCAAAGGGAGAACTGATATATTGTCACAGTTTGTTGGTTGTTAACAGTGACCCGAGATAAATTGTTTGGTATTTTAGATGATGTGCTGGTAACTAGCTGATGATGTAGCAAGCAGAAGAAACAGATGAAGAAAAAACGGCCTCGCTTAAAACGCAAACTATTTATTCCATAAGAAAGGCCTTGCCCTAATCAACGCTGTGGTGAGTCTCTTAACGTTATTCAGTCTCTTGGTCATTTCCTTTCTAAGTTTTTTAATGCACCGTCAAGTCACTAAGGAAATCTCCGATAAGTCCAAACTTGTAAACGTCCAACTATAGTCATTACAATGTCTACTTGATTTATTACAAAGTTGTTTTGTGTAGGTCAACCACATCTATACCTAATTTTGTTACACTACAACGATGTCACTCGTTTTACATACTACATCCTAGATACGGGCAGGGTTTGAACCATCGAGTCGACAGAAAAGAACATAGACCACTTGACCAGGTGGATAATGGAAGGTGTGCCATCGAAATTTCAACGCGGCAGAGAGGATTTCACTTGGTAAAAGCGTAGATTAATGACATCGAAGATCAAGAATGAGTGCAGCGTCTCACGTGACTACGAAATCCCAGTTGCGTATTTTTCCATAAATTTCACAAACAGAAGAATGAATGCATTTAAAAAAAGGCCCAAACAAGAAACTGAAGCCATAAAGCCCCTATGGAAGAAAGGCTGTTTGGAGAGCTGATTGATTTGGGAATCACTGCGCAATTCATCTCAGATATTTGTCTAGTCATCTGCACCCTCAAACCTAATAATGAGAATGAAAAACCCTAATATGTTACTGAGTAGTTGCGTCGTGAGCGTAAGAGGCTAATGTTTAAATGTTATCTTTCTTCTGTATCTAATGAGTATGTGTTATTATATATACTGTTAGATATTATTGTGTTTTTACCATTTTGGTTGTTGTCATTATTTTTATTTCGCTATTCAAAATGGAAAAACCATTTATATAACTGTAATCCATGGGCGGTTTAGTTTTATTGTATGTAAAAATAATTACAGCACATAGCAACTATTATTTGTTGTTTATCGCAGTCATAAAAAAAATAGGCTCACCAATGGAATTCTATTTCTGCTTTTAATCTTTTTTGCTATTGTTGTCGTCTGGTATTGTTAAAAAAACAACTTTGAAATCAAACATTAAGAAAAGATGCCTTAATATTGATTAATTAGTTGTTGTTTTTTTTCATGAGCTTCAAATCTCTTCCATGTTTCTCTATAACCTGACAGTCTCTTACATTCTCTCTATTTTTCTACCTCTAACTCGCTTAATCTTTCTCTCTTTTTCGTGTAGTCTCTTTCTCTTAGTCTCTCTTTTAGCCTCTATCTCTTTCACAACCAAACACCATTCTCATTATCTCTTTCATCCCCTCTCTTTTGGTCTCTCGCTTAGTCTCTTTCTCCATCACTCCAACTGCCTCTTTCTTTCTCTCTCTCTCTCTCTCTCTCTCTCTCTCAGGTCTCCACCTTTTGTCACCTTCTCTCTCTCTCTATGTATTCCATTATTTCCTGTTTCTTTCCGTCGTTCCTTCCAGACCTTTCTTCTAGACCCCCCCCCCCCCCCTGTATAACTCACCCTTCACATTTGACTCCCCCAGCAGCCTCCATCCTATACCTCCCTCCCGCAAACCTCCTCCCAACCTCCCCACGTGCTGTGTGTAGCCCAATACCATACGGATCCTATTAAAAAATGTTGGTCTCATTCCCTTGACACAGTGACCTATTCGATGGCTACGCCTTTGTCCAAATCACGTCTCTCTCTACTCTCTCTCCCTCCCCTTCTTTCTCTTTCTTAGTAAGTTGAAAATAGAAAATTCATAAGAGATATTGTTATGCGCGATTGTATGTTTGAGCGTGTGTTTGTGTGTGTATGTGTGTGTGTGTTTGTGTGTCTACATCTGCTCATTGAATATCCTCCTTCTGTGGTGATATTTTCTATAATCTATATAATGCTTGTGTCAATGCTTTAATTTAATTTAATTTATACTTTATAGAAGTTTTTACTAATTTCAAACAATATAAGAAATGCAAATTTAAATAACCACTTTTCAAACATACATTGCGCATTTAAAAAAAAATGTTTCGTTAGCATTTTATTGGTAAGACATTATAATCAGTTATCTCTAAAAAAAAAATTTATCCAATGACAAAACTCATTAATTATTAACTCATTAATTGCGCATTTAAAAAAAAAATGTTTCGTTAGCATTTTATTGGTAAACACCATTATCAGCTATTTCTAAAAAAAAAATTTATCCAATGACAAAACTCATTAATTATTATCGCCAATTATTTCCCCATCTCCTGATAACGTGTTCGCTTATCCTTATCGTAAATGTGTGAACTGTTGAAATTACATAGGTATTAAACAAAAGTAATATTAAATAAACAATATATTTGTGAAATGAATACATTCAAAGAAATTTGCTGTTCCGGGGTTACCGTCTTAAACGCTTGAAAGTGACATCCGACAACAATGACTCATCTGATATGTCATCAACCCGCTGTGATGTTTCTTTCACATGAACAACATTCATACAGCGACTAAAGTTGGATATATCCCTCAGATACGTTCAGGGAATATATAATAGAATATTTGTTTCATCTCTTTCATTCCGGGTTTATTTTTTGTTTCACTTCTGCACTTCAAAATAAAGCAAGAGTTGTCTCTCAGTTACAGGACCCTATCGCCTATCTTATTCAGAAAAACGTTTACAATTAAAGCGTTCATAACTACAGCAGTGACTGTGTGCACCGTGTTAAGATGTGCAATGTAAATGTTATACAATTCTATAAGTAAAAGTAAAGTATCCCTTTCAGACCTAGGGATCAATGCGGCAGATGATGTAAAAATAATCTGTTTCTGTGGCCCACGGTTTACGAGGGTGTCATGTGGCCAGCACAACGACCTACAGCCTTTACTTTTAACCAACTTATGTAGGCTACCCAATAGAGGTTGGTGGACTCAGATGCTCCCTAAAGATCCAGAAAGAAAACGCTCTTTAACAGTATTCTATTCCTTGCACCCCTCGGTTTGGAAGCCACGCTCTTTATCATTCAACGACAGCGCCTTTATACAATATATTAGGTGAAATGAAATGTCTGCTTTCATAATAGCATCAAAGTTATGCTAATGTTGTACTTGATTTGTTGACAAGGGTGCCGTGTGGCCAGCACAACGACCCAACGGCTTTTTATTTTTACAATTCATGTCAAAAAACCCAATAGAGTTGGGTGGACTCAGAGGCGTCGTCAAAATTCTGAAATTCAAAACACACAGTCTTCACCAGGATTCAACTTTAGACTTCTCGGTTCTGAAGCCATTACCCCCCCCCCCACCACCACCCTACTTTTCTTGTCATTTCTGAATGTTATACGTTACTTACTGAAACTATTGATCATTATTTCTTAAATGTGTGATGTTGTGTGTAATGTTGTGTGTGATGTGGTGTGAGTGATGATGTGTGTGTGATGTGGTGGGTGTGGTGTGAATGTGATGTGTGATATTGTGTGCGTGATGGGATGTGTGTGATGTGGTGGGTGTGCTGATGTGCTTGTGATGTGGTGGGTGTGATGTGGTGAATGTGATGTGTTATGTATGGTGTGTGTGGCTGAGGGAACGAGTTTGAATCCAACTTGCAGAAATAAAAGAGTGATCTTTCCTTTACTTCTTGTCCAAACTGTTGAGCCATGAAGAGAATATAGGTATAGATTAGTTTCGGTTGTTAAGTCCATAATATTCTATTATCCTTTAACCTTTCCTATATCTAAATTTTGTTATATAAGTCTCTTAAATTTTAACATTTTGTTTTTTAGTGCAATAGAGATATCAGTGTAACATAAAAAATATTGCTAATGGATGAGGTTCAACAATCCTCCAGTTAGGAGAACATTGTATTTGATTATGTTTTTGTGGTGATTTAGCGAAGGATAAGAAGCCATTAGATAATGCTGGCCCTGAGAAAGGTGAAGGTTACAGCATATGTGCTACTGGTTCTAATGAAGAGGAAAGTGCTGACCCATTTATTGAGTTGAAAGAGAAATGTGCAGAGAAGCCTGAATGTGCTAAATACAAACAGAAATTAGATAAGTGGACAGCCAGAGTAGAGAGTCAGAGCAAGACGCCTGAAACTTGTACTGAAAAATTCATTGACTTTTTATATTGTGTAGATGCCTCCAAATGTCTCCCAGTTGAAGTATGTCTACACTGAACAGACGTTGGTGATCAAGAATTTTAAGTTGTTCAGTTCTGTTTGATAAATATATCTGTTTTATAAATAGATTGATTCGAAGAACTAGTGCTTAAATAGATTAAAGACAATTTGTGAGATCAGTATAAACATGAATCTAGCTGGAAGTTTTCCAATGATCAAGTCATCAATGGAATAGAATTGTACTGATGTTGTATTACTGGTGCATTTAAAAACTAAAGACGCTTTCAAAGAATCTCAATTTCAAGGACTTCGTTTGGCATGTATGGTATATTTGTTCATACATGTGTCTACAACAGAGAACAATAGACAACCTAATGATCATCAAGTAAGAACAATATCTGAAGGTGGTGTGAAAACAAGGAACTCATGGTTTTGTCTCCTGTGTCTTGGGGAATGTAATCTTCTACTGAATTTAAAAAGAAAGATTTGTTTCCTTAAAGAAGGTACAGCCAAGTTGATATATACGGATAAAACAATAGTGAACATAATCAAATCCAAAAATTTATACCTAAAGAAATTTTACATTTACTGTTAAGCTTATTTTAGCGAAACAAAATTAATTTTAATACCGACTAGTAGGGCTAGCTATTGGTCTTCACTGATAACAGGTACTCTCGGTTTGCGGCATATTCCCTGAGACAAAAGTATGTCAATGAAAACAAAGAGTAATATTCATATCAAGCATACCAAAAATTAAACAAGAAATAAATCATTTTTTAAATGTCTATTGATAAGATTCTTTCATTAACTCTCGGGATCCAAAAAAAAATATTTTAAAATGTTATTTATGATCAAATGTTAATAGCAGATCTAGCAGTACCTCACGATTATAGTAAATTGACCCCCTTTAAACATTCATTAATTGACATCTTTCTTGTATTAATAAACTATGTGTACCAACAAGTTCTGTAAGTGTATCAAACGTCATCTAAGTTCTCCAGTGTTAAGGACAAAATTGGACCTTCAATGGGCTCTATGATTACTATGATGCAAACATGCGATTTGAGTATTGTTGACATGCGTTGATACCCACAAGATGGCTGAATTAAAATTTGCTAGATCTAGAAGCAATGCCATCATGAAAAGAACTTGTGAATGCAAACATTAATGATCGATGTCAATTCTCCAGAAACAATAATTAAAGAAATCTGTTAAAGCATAATTTACAAAGGTTGGATATGCAATAAAATGGCGGAATGTCGATATAGAAGTCATTATTGGTAACTATTCTCATGCAGTGAAGGTTGGCTGGGTTGGATAGCTGCCTGTGCGCTCTGGATTGTGGTATCGTTAGATTCAAATCCTGTACACTATTTTAATAAAATCGTTAAAATAGTTAATAGTTTTTTTTTCGACTGAACAGAATCAGTTCTCTATTTGTAAATGGTCATTACATGTCAAATTACAATTAGAGAAGGCATGAGATTTGGTTACATACAGCTTCGATAGCACACTTTTATTGGTAATTGTCTGCGCAAAGTATTCAACAAATTTCAGCAATACTGTAAAATAGTGAGAAAGGGAAGCAATACTCTTATTTGCAAAATAGTTAGAAAGGGAAGCTATACTCTTATTTAAGTAAACTTGCTTGGGAAGACGGCCCACGGGCTAACATTTAAGGATGTTTTGCTTATTTTCAAGATTAGTAATAGTAACTTTCCTGTTGAACAATGGCGTCACAATACAACGAATGATGAAGATAGAATATGTTCATTTTATACTCATTAAACAGCTGATGCCTTTCATTATCTGTTGGTGTGTGAGCATTTTAAATGATACAGAATAAGACTAGTAAACAAAAAATATTATTCTAGACCCAATGTTCAAAAATTAGTTGAACTGTTCAATTCTGGATCGGTAAATATACCGAGAAACAGTGTATTCATGAAATTAATTCTGCCTTTTTTTCAAAAGTTAAATCATTCGATAGAATTATGATTATTATTTGCATATTGTCTGTAGCTGTGTTGATGGCTCAAAGTGTAGTTACGTGCTAGATAATCATTTCACTTGTTGGTCAATAGTGTGGTTTGATAGTTGCGATATAGTTGTTTATGATTATTGTTATCATTATAATTTATAATTTATATTACCAATTTTTAGTAGTTTTTAAAAGTTTAGAGCAGCCTCTTTCATGATTTGCATTTCTACTGACGCGATGCACTCTGGTCTAAGATTTCGTGTGGACGTTGTGGGCAGGGGGTTAATAGGGAGCAGGTTTCCGTGCTGCTTCTTGGGTCCCTTCCCCGTCCTCAGTTCGAGGCAGATTCTTAGTTTAAACATTTCCGGGTCAACATCGAGATTGGAACTTGAGCCCCATTGTAGACCATTATTGCTGAGACCATCCTATTCCATCCACCTCCACCACATGTCCAAATAAGGGATTAAGACCAGAGCGAACTTAGCGTGATAAATATGTAATATAGGTGCGCTACACTAACGCTTGGACATAATAATAATAATAATAATAATAATTTAAGAAAAACAGAAAAGGAAAAACAAAGTAATTATGAGAACCTAAAAACTTGCAGATTTGAAGCCTTAATGGGAAGTGATCCAATAATAATATACCCAATTGTTTAATTAACCGAGGGAATAATAGCAACTGACCTCACAGATACTTTCGAGGCCCTTAACATTCCGTTGATTGATCTGATCGGGTGTAATTCAAACATATTATGCGAAACATGACCTACATTTAATACTTACACAATTGATTTTATGTATTTGCATACATTATGCAGATTTTTTATTCATAACTAGAGTTAAGAGCATGTAAACCAAATTAACAACGCTAAAAATTATATTATGTTGCCCTTTCTCTTCATTATAATTTGAACACTATAAGCAAATATGTAAATATAAATAGATGGACGAATTAATGTGGACTTTATCGATTTCTTTTTTTTCTTTTAAATGTGCAAAATACAATAAGCATATTTCGAACTTACACTTAAAATATTTGATTTCAGTAAATTTTTTATCCATTACTTGTCCACTGCAAGCATCACCAAGTTAAAAAAATAATATCCATATATGAGTCAAAGAAATGCAACCATCCTTTTTTATATTCATTGGGTATGGATTGAATTTAAAAAAATTGTGAGATTCAAAAAAAAAAAGAAAAAAAAAATGAGAAGAGAACAAAGAAAGGAAACAACTATTACGTAATATTCAACAGATTCAACGTGAAGTAGGCTATGGCCAAATAGTTATTCATATATATCTATATTCATTTGTATGTCATATAGTTAAGCAAGTCCAAAGACTCCTACAATAAAGAATGAGCAAATTTACAGACCTAATTTCTATTTTGATGTATATGACATTGTTAAGCGATTTTTCATCTAGTTATAAAACATTTGTTGTGGTGTTTTGAGATTGGTTGAAAGTGTCACGCATAGATCTACAAACCATTTCAAATCACACTCGGCGGAGTGACAAGACTGAAGAGCAGGCAGACCAACGCGACGTTGATGGAGTAATTGCATCTAATTAACAAATTTAACGCAATTAACACTTTTCTCTTCATTATAGTTGAGAAAGTAGTCAAGGGGACAGAATTAGACATGGGCCCGAGGTGCCTGGTTATGTCCCTTCGTGTCAACTTTAAAGAAGATAGTGATTGTGTTGGACTTATTGCAAGGTAAAAAAGATAATAATAATAATAAACTTCACTAAGATGTGCTTGTTCATTTCATACAGACTTTCCGACGGAATGCGAGACCCCAATCTGGAACGTGTTGGGCGTAAAATAAAGACTTGATAGATTTTGAGTTGGCTTTTAGTCTTTTCTGTTGTTTTTTGTTGTTGTTTTTAGCTCACAATTTCAATTCGTTAATGCTTGGAAACTGCCAATCCTACTTTCCATGTTCGATTCAGACTGTGCTCTTCTGGGCTATCCAAGGAGCTTGAGGAATATTATCGTATAATAAATGATAAATCTGTTGGAGGCGAGATAGAAGAATGTTTTCATAAAAGGGCACTTAATATGTAACTAGCGGCTGAAAATATAACTATATAAGCATGATAGATAAGACAGTTATTCTTTGTCTTCTCGAGCCCTTAAATATTTAATATAATTGTCTTTTACGTGAAGTAATTGGGTAACTAGAATCCGCAATCTATTAATAAGCACTCACGCATTTGTATTTTGCGTTTGTGGGTATTTGTATATATATATATAAAGAAAATATCCCCTTTCAAACGAGCTATCTATAGGGCCATATAAGAAGCTCATCTGTTTGTATGGGGGATGGCAAATTATGGTGGCATGTGTGTTGTTGACGGCGGTAGCACCAAACTGCTGGTAGACAACTAAACCGATGTAGGCGTAGTATATCTTCACTTGTAAAACTTGAAACAACTTGATTCACTTCTTTAGTGAACAATACAAAATAAAACTATTTATAATATAGACAAAATCAATTTAATATGAAGTCAAATAATTGTAGTAGGCTTTAGTAATAATATTTCTTAACGAAATCTAACTCACTACAATAACACAACCTTTCAGTCTCACGTTCTGGAGTCGTCTATTCCCAACTAAGAACAAATGACGACATTGCCACCTATGTTGCATCATTCATAACCAATCGCCAACCTCTTTTCACCGTCACCATAGAAACACACACACACACACACACCAAAACAATGGCCAACCGCTTTTACTTTCCTATTGCATGTCAGGTACACATTAAAAATGGAAAGGGGGGGGGGGACTGAGGGGCGGCGTTAAAAAAAAAATCCGAAGTTCAGAAACTAAAATTTCACTGGGACTCGATCCCCTAAACCCTCGGAGCGGGATCCAAGCGCTTTACCATTTGACCACCACGTCCATTTGTTTTTAAGACTGCATGCTGTTTAAGTACAACGTAACGACTGTAAGAAATTGATGACCCACATACGAAAGACACGCTGAATGTATAAAGTCCTCAGCGTTGCACGAACCTACTTGAGTAAAAATAAGGTTGTTGAACCTACCACTCAAGGTTAAACTATCAATCTTCGGAGAGTGGTGTCCTCCTAAATGACCAGCTCTATAAGAATTCTCTCTCTCTCTCTCTCTCTCTTTTTTATTTAACCCTAGCCAGTCTAGATCTCTGCAAGATGCAAATGTCGTGACAAGGAACAATTACAGACGATTACTAATGACACAAGTGACAAACGTTTGACAGTTGACCGAAAAATTACCGGAATACTGGATAGTGACTCAATGGAAAACAAAGCAGAAAAAAATATATTCAATGCTTTCGTGCATGTACACGCGTGAGAAGGAGAGAGAGAAACAGAGACAGACAGAGACAGAGAGAAAGATATTTATATTTATATTGAGACAGACAGACAGACAGACAGACGGACAGACTGACAAGGGGGGGGGGTGTAAAGTTTTTGTACAGTGAAGTACATTAGGAAGATCCTATTTCTTCTTACTATTTTATGTGTAGGTAACTTTCTATCTGCAGTTTGGGGGAGAGCCCCGTATCAAGAAATTAGATTATCCTAGAATATAATTTCAAAAACTGTGCAGTTGGTAGTTACTGATCTGATGTACGGGTGGCCAAACGTTGTCAGTCTGAGGGAAACAAACATTCCCGAGTCGTGTCTTACTAGCTGTTTGTCACCCATGGTCACCCAAAGGTTGGAATTTTTTAAAGGAATTTGTGCACACATGTGTGTCTCTTCAACCTGTGTGTGTGTGTGTTTGGCATACGTGTATGTGTGTCTTCAACATAAATGCGTGTCTCTTTAACAGCGTGTGTCTCTTTGACATATGTGTGTCTCTTTAATATACGCGTGTTTATTTAAACACGCGTGTGTCTCTAGGACACATGTATGTGTCTCTTTTTGACACACTAGTGTCTCTTTTACATATGCGCGTGTCTCTTGTACATCTGTCTCTATAGTACGTGTATTTTTAGGGACTAGTATGCGTCTCATTATGTCCACTTAGCCGTCATTTGTTTGTTGTTGTTTTTTACATTGAGAACTGCGCCCACAATTTCAATTAAATTGTATAACTTTTTGTCTAGATTTTTAGAACATTTATTTACAAAGTATATTTGTTGAATGACAGTCTAGAGTGGTCTACACTGAGCTCAGCTGGTTAAACCCCCGGCACGATAAATGCGCCAGACTTGTATTGTTACACACATACAATGTAAAGCAATTTTTTTTTTCGTTTCTTATTTCTTTGGGTTGCTTTTTTTTAAATTTTTGTTAAGCTTTTGTTAGAATTGCATACTTAAGGTGACGTATATCGCTAATATGTCATTGTCTAGATCAAAGTGGAGATTCTAATACCTCATACTGGCTAGAGTCTTTGCAAGGTCTAGAGCACTGTTTCACAAAACTTTTTTCCTCGACGGAACATTTGGGCATTCTGAGTATTTAGCGGAACTTTTGGCTTATCTTTTTTTTTTTAGAGGGATGAATGCAAGTGATGGGAAACTAGTGAATTATTCTAGTAGTACGTTGAGCACCTATTTAGGTCTTGCAGAATACGAAGGTTCCGCGGAAAATAATTTGGGAAAACACTGTTCTAGACTCTAGATTCTAGGCATATTATAATATAGGCCTAGACATCGACCTCTGGTCACTTAGTATACTTCAACAGTCTACAGCAACGTTTCTCCAACTGTGGTGACGCAATTTCTTAATATATTGGTAGCATTTGACTCGCTTCCCGGGGGTCTTAATTTGGGTATTACTGAGGCATTGGATTTAGATTTATGACAAACATGGCGATTTGCTCTGGTCATTTTTTTAAATTTTGCCACGAAAATTAAAAAAAAAAATGTAACGATGGTTTTTACAGTTTAGCAGACATAAAAATAACTGAGAGCTCGGCTTTACCCAATTTTTAAAAATGTTTCATCCGTTAAACATATAAATATTAAAGATACACATTTAAACATACACTATGGTCTCCGCATTGGCCTAAGGAACAATTATACCAAGTTTTATTAAGATTGGTCAAACTTTTTAGATTTTTATTCGGGACATGCATACATACGCTGAACTCCATAATATATTCTACGATATTGCAATTACTTACGCTTGTATCTTACAAAATTGGCCACAATTTCCACCAGTTTTGTAGCTTTGCAGATAATATCATGCTGGACACAATGGTGGATTACAGTGAGACATAACGTTATTGAAGGCCTGAACACTGACCTGCGACGTCTCAACCTGTGGGCAGTTTAGACCAATAGCTCATTGTAACGTCCCAGGGCCGATGATCAGGCCTTCTATAACGATCAGTCTCAATTACACCGCTCGCAAGTCTCGAGCGAATAGAACAGCCTATTTGGTTGAAATGAATGATATAGAATTATGCGAATTTACAAAAAGCATATTTTTAACTTTAATTACTAATATATAGTTTTTTGGATATCTATGGTTGCAATGGCAGCACTATCTACATATATAACTTTCAGTAGTCGGGACAATGCTAAATAAAAGTTGAGGAGGGTGAAAACAACAAGATCGCTACTATGAACTAATTAGTATTCAAAGTCTCTCGAATAGTTCATTATTATACATATTTTGTCTTCAATTGTTTGTGAATAGCGCAGTTTTTATGATTTTAGCAATGGATCTCATTCACCAATCGTAAACAAACAACATTTAGCCACGTGATTTTCTATCTCGTCTATACAAATTACGTAATACACACAGGCTGTCGCGTGATATGTGTTTTTCATTGTTATATCAATATTATCATGTGGCTAAATCTTGTTTGTTTACGATTGCTGTGAGCTATGGCCCAACCTTCTTTGTGAGTCCTTTTCAATGCTATTATGAGATCACAAACAGAAATACCCAGTTTAGTAGATCTTCGATAGATGAGTTAGGATAATAAAATAGACCTAGTTGGCAATAGTGACTATTTGAATAGTTAATGGTTTTCGGTAGCAAATATTCAGAGTCGATTCTTCTACTAGCTAACAGGAACTAGAAGTAGCTATAACTACAAGACTTGTTTCGATAAGTTCTTTCAATATGTAAATAGCACTGGAATAGGGGATCGGTTGTTTTTTTATGTAAAGACATTTTTTTTCTAACGTTTTAATACTGTGTTGTAACTAACTTTGATAGGTCGACCTGTTTCCGCTAAATTGGTGGGTCGACCTTATTAGACAATATTGATAGATCATCATATTTAAACTTAAAAGTAGGTCGAACTATATAAACTTTAACATAGGTCGACTTGTTAAGACTATATTGATAGATCAACTGTTAAGACTTGGGCGTAGTCGACCTGCTCAGACTGTATTGGTAGGTCGACCAGTTTGTTTATACTATATTGGTAGGTCGACAAATATGACATGAAATCGTAGGTCGACCTGTTTAGACTAAATTGGTTGGACGATGTGTTTAGACTAAATTGGCAGATCAACCTATTTAGACATGGTAGGTCGACCTATCTAGACATGAACCTATTTAGACATGGTAGGTCGACCTATCTAGACATGAACCTATTTAGACATGGTAGGTCGACCTATCTAGACATGAACCTATTTAGACATGGTGGGTCGACCTTTTTAGACTAAACTGGTAGGTCGACCTAATATAAAAAAATAGAAATATTAAAGATGCACTTACCCTCCGTGTCGGTAGTAGTTTTGATCGCCATACAGGCCGGTCATTAGACCCAATCCTGTCGTGTTTCCTATATTCCCGATTGAGAGGTTAGGGATCGAACCCATGCCGCCAACGGCGGAGCTAGGGTACGGAGACTGGAGCCCCACCGTCTGCATGTCCAGCATGTTTGGGTGGAGTGAGGGGTGCAGCGGTGCGTAGAACGACGTTTGGAGAGGCGGGTGGCTCCGACGCTGTCCGCCCAGGGGCGAAACGGCACCGCTTTCTCCCCCTTTCCTCTTCTCTTCCTCCACGGAAGCTGGGCTGTCCCACCGGCAGGAGCCGCCTATTTCGGAGTAGTACTCCGTGGGTAAGGTCGTTCGTGTTCTGTCTTCCACCGTGAGTCCTCAGTTTGTTAGTGCCGAGTTCTTGCGCGCGTGCGTTGAAACATCATAATGTACACACCACACAGGAGCACATTGGTGAGCAGGAGTAGAGCAGGTCAATCACTTGAGACCTAGGAGTCACTGCAAGAGAAGAAATGGACTCATAAAACAATAAGTAGGGAGGGGTCAACCATAGATTATTCGATCTAGATCAATACCTATATTACGGATCAGTGTTTCCCAAACTGTCTCCCGCGGAACCCTAGTGTACCGCAAGGCCTGAATAAGTGTTCCACAAACTACTGGAGGAACTAAAGTAAGCCACCCGTGAATTAAAATTCTCCTCCGAAATAAGCAAAGTGTTCGAGTAAATGTTCCGGTGGGCAGTTACCCTAATGGGTCACTTGAAACTCCAGTAAAGCCAGAAGTACACAAAAGATAGTAGAATTTCTATTACAAAATGAGCCCACGGCTCGACATGGCTAACTTAACTCTCCGTAATTATTTACCACATTCTGGTGGAATAAATGCTGGTATCGTCAGATAGGAGAGAAAGAGTTAAGAGTGTAGTCTACTACTATCCGAACACATTTAAAGATGTAATTGCATCAATCCGTATATCTGTACCTCAATCTCTTATACATTCTAATCTATGAACTAACAACAAAAAGGCTTTATTTTGTCAAACTATCTATAATTCTCTTCAGAAAGCACACATAGACGGATCATAATAAAGCCATTCAAAATAATGGAGTCCACGCTTGTACATATTGAGACCACCTCCCAATTGAAATACAATAATTTACGTCAACCCACGCACGCACGCACCAGCTCAGCTTTCCATGAATTAACTCACGACATGCGATTTGTGGGCCGGTTCGTATGGTGAGGCCGTAAAGTCATGGTCGATTTTTGATACCCAGTTCGTCGCTGATGTGTGCGGTATACTGATGTAACCCTGAGCTAAATTACGGCAGATAATTTGTGTGCATTGCCTAAGGCCCTAACAGATGAGATTATAAAAAAGGGGGTTGAAAGGGAGGAGAGGGGAGGAGGAGATGGAGACCAGCGATGTGTAGTTGTCAAAGTGAGTTGTATACTGTTGAAATGTTCGAGGTAATAGTCCACTTGTGTTTGTACAGAGCTAGAGAATGGAATTAAGATGCTACAGAAGGATGCCGGGGATCACATTTAAAGACCGCATCACAAACGAAGAGATTTGAGACAGGGTAACTGCAGCCATGGGACACCACGATGACCTAGTAATTGTTGTAAAAAACAAAACAAACGGAAACTAGATCTAAAACTCTATGGTCATACTACAAGGTTTTCGGGGCTCGCAAAGAAGAAGAGGCAGACAGAGAAAGTGATGGGAAGACAACAGAAAAGAATGTACGGGCCTGCCATTGAAAGAGGTTCTGTCCAATGCGAAGGACAGATCAGGAATGGAGAAAGACGTTTGACAAATAGAGTGTGTGATGCCCCAACGGTCCAACAGACTAAGGGACAGGTGAAAGCGAAGATTTCTACAAAGATCTACATTGAAGTGAAAAGCTGTAGATATTGTCAATAAACATAATTTCCATAATTGTTATTTAAAAAGATGTTTGTTTGGGATTTAGTTGTTTTTTTTTTTGTCTGTTTGAAACAACAACTCAACGGCCGTACATCAACAGGCTAAGAAATCAAAGTTCCGTTTAGTTTGTGTACTGGAGTTGTACAAGATTAGATCAAATATTCTAAGTACACTGTTAGAAATTGTTAGAAATTTCAGAAAAAGTGAATGCTTTAGAAATAGAATTGTAGACCCAGTAGTGGTCAAGTTGCTAAAGCTTGAGGCTGAGAGCGAGCGGAAACATATTCTAAGCGAACACAAAATATTTCTTCCCTACAATATTAATAAATGATATAAATAGCGCTGAAAATTTTTTTCTTTAAGTCAGTGGTTCCCAAACTTTGTCCTTAACATAACACTTGGCACATTCTGAGCATTTAGCGAAACACTTTGCTTATTTTTTTAGAGAGGTTAATTTAAGATGGCCGCCTACTAAATTATTTCAGTAGTTCGTGGAGCACTTATTCAGGCCCTCGAGAAACACTAGGGTTCCGAGGAAACACAATTTAGGAAACACTGCCTTAAGGTATCCTTATTTATACAATTTATACTTATACCTTAATTAATTTTATGTATTCATATATACATGTCCGATTCCTATTTAGTTCTTTATTTATAAATGAATCATTTACATGTTCCTTTATATAATTTATACCTATCTTTATTCAAATGATTTTTATATTTATTTCGACATTGATATAAACAATATTTATATCTGTATTTACATAAATTAGATGTTTATTCATGCATTAGTCGGCGCTTTGGTCATCTTATAGTCAAAACCAAAATGTCTGTAATTCTATTTATTATCTTTAAGTATAAAAACATAAAAAATGAATAGGATAACATTTTTTTTAAATTTGTGGTATAGATTTTTACTTAAAAATTAATATATGTAGAAATTATTATGGCAAATTTATCGGTTTTCTAAAAAGAAAAAGAAACTAAATACAAATCATGAGTTAATTGTCTATGTTGTTATGAGTGTCGCAAACACATTTCTGACAAGGTATTTGAGTAGATTATTTTGCTAAAGGCACATAGACTCTGGAAAAGCTACAATTATCAAAATCCTAAATTCAGAATTCAGAAATAAATGCATATCTGTAAGTAAACACTCAAATGTGATACATTTTTTTATAGTCCTATAGAGGAGAATTCAGAATTAAATGCGTATCTGTAAATAAACACTCGAATGTGATATTTTTCTTTATATATCGGATGAATTGGTTGGAAGATTTCTGGGAATCAGTTGCGTAGCTAGTAGAGGGAGAGGGGGTCTAATTTGAAAGCCCCCCCCCCGGGACCCAATTTGAGGTTCCCCAAAACGAGTGTGCAAGATATTTTTTGTACATTAAATTTTAAGCCAATGACATGTTATCTTGCTATTCATGTTATTATGTAAATTAGTGACCATGACGCTTGCATTCCACACATTAGACTTTTATGTTTATTAAGTACATTATCGCATGTCATGATGTCAAATGTCAAAATGCAGGGGCCTCTAAAGAGACCAATCCAACCGGGCCCCTAAAGCCCATAGTCACGTCACTGCTGGGAATACTTCTAGATCTAGATCTGTCATCTACTTTGGGTCATCAACGTGTTTAAGTATCTTTTTGTGAATTATAGACTAAAAAAGAATACAGGCCGTGCCAATAATACATCAAAAACTTGAACAGTAACTCAAAGGGCGAAAACTGTACAGAATAACATACTCGGAGAGACAACAAAGATAAAGGCTAACTTCTTATTCCGTATCGAATACAAATTCATAAAAGTGTTCCTTCTTCCTTAGTGCCAATATAATATGGAACGGGTTGCCTGAATCAGCCAGGAAAACCAATCAGTTAGCAGTGTACTGTACAACTCTATAATTAACATTCACGACTAGATTAACACACGGATGGATTAGGACTAATTATCTTTTTGTAGGGACGTCTGTCATTTACTAATTGATAATTTTTTTTTTAAATAAATTATTACTGAAGCTTAAAAATATGTGTAATCACAGAAAAGCTCACTATATAAATATATGGTCTACATTTGAGTAACTAACATAAAAATACTAATTTGATGGTCTGCGGAGCGGTACAAACCTCTGCATGTTGGTTTTAAATAGTTTTACAATGTGTATGTAACACTTTATTAGTTCTTCTTATTGATATTTACATATGTATTTATTTAATAATCTCTACGAGATGAACCATATTCGTTCTACGACTGGAGGAGGCCAACTAGCAGCCTCTCAAGTCAATCTTAATTCATTGATGAGTATTGTTTGTTTGTCGGAATGCGATTTTTTTTCTCTAAATTAAAATACTTCATTCTCGTTAGTAATCTTCCGTGTGTCGTAAATCAACGTTTTCAAACGTGTGTGTGTGAAACAAATAGAGTAAAGTACAGGTACCCTTTTCGGACATTGCGATCTATGGGGAAGATGTAAAGGCATACGGTAAACTAGAGTGTCATGTGACCAGCACAGCGACCAGCCGCCTTAACTTTCGCCAACTAAATTCAGGTACCCATATGAGCTTGGACTCAGGCGCGTCCTTCAAATTCCGACATTAAAAATTTCAGTCTTCACCATGATTCGAATCCGTGACCCCCTCGGTTCGGAAACCAATTGCATTGCCACTCAGCCACCAGGCTCCTGTGTGTGTAAAAAAGAAGCAGCTATGCTTCACCTGCAACGGTCAAGGGGGGGGGGGGGGTCACATAAGTTTCTGACATCAGCCGCTTCGCAGAAAAAAAATTTGTTCAATGTAATATAAGGCTTCTTTGGCTTTGTTAGACTAGCCTCTGGGAGTAGGGGTTTCCAGGGCCGAAGTTTGGAAGTCATTAGACTAGAAAGTCTGGATCTGACTCTAGATCTAGTAGGTGAGAGATGGCTGAGATGACAAGCTAAGACTGGCATAATTATTAGAGATGATTGGATCAACTGTTTCAGGGCCGGCGAAGTAAATTTGGTGATCCCCAAATTAAATAGAAAGAAAAAAAAACAGCAAAAAAAAATACGAAATTTATATATAAAAAAAACAACCTGCCCGTCTTAGATCTACATCGACAAATAACAGATTTATGTATCGCAATTTCGGGAGTAGAGACAGACTTAGAATCATAGTTCTCTACTGAGTAGAGACAGACTTAGATTAGAATCATAGTTCTCTACTGAGTAGAGACAGACTTAGATTAGAATCATAGTTCTCTACTGAGTAGAGACAGACTTAGATTAGAATCATAGTTCTCTACTGAGTAGAGACAGACTTAGATTAGAATCATAGTTCTCTACTGAGTAGAGACAGACTTAGATTAGAATCATAGTTCTCTACTATGTTTGAGATCTGATCCATGATTCGCGTTTTTTTGTGTACTTTAATTATTGTTTTAGCCCTGTGCGAGGCACCAACTTTTGGAGGCCCTAAGCAGCTGCCTAGATTACATGTGACTTAAGCCGGCCCTGACTGTTTGGAATTGAGAAAATGGTTGGATATTTTACCGTTCTTTTTATAATTGAGAAAATTATTGGGCATTAGGCAGTTTGTTTTGGTATTATGAAAATTATTGGGCATTCGGCAGTTTGTTTTAGGATTATGAATTTTATTGGGCATTAGGCAGTTTTTTTTTTTTGTTGTTTTTTTTTGGTATTATGAAATTTATTGGGCATTAGGCAGTTTGTTTTAGGATAACGAAAATTATTGGGCATTAGTCAGTTTGATTTTGGAATGAGGAAACGGTTGGGTATATAACAGTTATATCGTCTGTTTAAAATTTTGCAAACCATAGGGTATTAAACAGTTTAAGATTGAAGCGACGCTTGGGAATTAGATCTAGCTTGACTGTTACAAACGGTTACGATTCTTGTGTAGGAGAACTCTAGTAATGCCACGGTCGATAAGTAGGACTACGTAGATCTAGAGAGAGACTTTGGCTGGGAAATTAAAATTAACATTAATTAATTTAATTACCAAACATGTCAGGGTTACTAGATCTAGATGAATGTCATGCGATTTCATTTTTTGATTTTACACTTTTGAAAACTTTTTCATATTTGTAGGTCTACTTTTTTTTTAAAATACTACATCTAGATGGTGCTTAATCCTAGGTCTAGTAGGTCAATAATGACAATATGTATTGAACAATTGATTTGTATCTGTTGTCAAAGTGAAGTAAATGTTCAATATAATATAATTTATTTTTTTATAAACTTGCTGTTTTTATAGGAGTCTGTAATAAATAATCAGATCTAAAAAAATATACTAAATCTAGAGTCTAGTCGAATTGTTTTAAAAGATAATAGATTTAGATCCAGATCTGGACTCTCTAGATAAAAACAGATACACAAACTTCCACTAGATCTATCTTCTTCTTAACCTGATTTAGATCAATATAAGTGATACAAAGTCAATGACATTTTGGAATTTTGTATTAAAACTAAAAATATTGGATCTATAATATAGATTTGTATAGTTTAGATCTAAATTTAGATTTTAGAGCCTTGATTACCATTTTGTGCCTTGGAAATATCATAAGTCTAGATCTAGATTGATAGGGTCAGGCTTACCATAGTGCACGATTGCATAGTTTAAATATTTAATTTTATTTTAATTTTATTAAAATATAGACATCTGTCACAGGGCCGGTTTTAGATAATTGGAGGCTGTAGGCGAAGTGAATTTGATGGCCCAATATGAAATAGAAAAACTAAAAACAGCGACAAAATTAAAGCACTCAATTTATTTCATATCTAGTGTACTCAACCAATAACATTGGACACAAGTTTCGCTATTTTGTCTCTAAAAATTTATTTTTGCGAGGCCCCCACCAATATGAGGCCCTATGCGGCCGGCCCTGCCTGTCACTCATCTACATATTAATTATACATAAAACACTGAACCATAATCTTCAAATACAAAAACAAAATTTAATAAAATACTCTGAAAGACACAAAAATAAAGGCACATTCCTCGTCCCATATGCTAGGACAAATTTGTACAAATACTCCTTCTTCCCTAGTGCTATTAGAGCATGGAATGGGTTGCCTGAGCTAGCCAGAAAAACCAGTGACTTGGCAGAATTTAAGTCATTGGTTAATATGCATGACTAAATGCATGACGCGTAGGACGTAATCATCTTCTTTTTTGAAGTAACGTCTGTATTATATAAGATAAGATATATTTCTAATTTAATATAAAAAAAAATAATTAAAATGAGCTATAATTGAAAATTACTTCCTTTCTTTCTTTTGAAATGAGTTTAGATTTATTGACATTATTAAGTGTATTCATGTTGAAGCTTTAAGTGGGAGTGAGGCTTACACAAATCTAGCCCAGTGCCTTCACTTATTGGAATCTGAAATCCAGCGCTGAGATCTATCAATCTGTGATAACTTCATAGACCTACATCTGGCTATTCTATTCTTTCATGCCGAATGAAGTTTACCTAATCTAGATCTAGATCTAGATCCTAAAAACGAGAATTTAGAATCTAGTACACAAATCCATATATAACAAAAGTAATTGTACTTCAAAAAATTTAAATCTTGATATCTAGTACGCCTATATAGACTAGATCTATATAGACCACAAATTAAGCTCTATTCTAGATTTTTATTAGCCTATTATTATACATATAGATCTAGATTTATAATTTAGAAACGCTACTAGACCTAGATGTAGAGAACTGCATGTACATCGCATGTTCTAAGGATCTAGAAGTAGATCTATATTCAATCAATTTAATTCTAGGATATGGATCTAGATCTAGTACTCTGGATCTAGACATCTAAAAAAGGACCTTATTCACCTTCTGCCTTATACTAAAAGTTATACTTATCAAAACCAATGCTCGAAATGTAACAAATCTTGGCTAGATTCTATGTATTACCTGACAAAATATCACTCAGCAACAGAAAACAAATATATAATCCTTTATTCACACTGTTTCGAATAGTCTAATTTAGATTTAGATCTAGAATCTATAAAGTTCCAGGCTTTCAGTAGCAGCCGACCCCGTCTCAGTGAGAATAGATCCACACAAATTATAGAGTATCCTCCCTTAGCAGTCCAGGCTATAATAATCTTTTGCTTTGTTTGAATATTTGGGATTGTTAAGATCTTATATTAATTGTATTTAGATCTACAGAATCTGCAGCTTTTTGATAGTCAAATACTAGATCTAGACGCCTATATACATATATATAGATCCTCCAAGTAGTATCACAAAATATGATGAGATGATGTCGTGTTTTTTGGCTGAGCAGATTAGATTTAAATCTCTTTAATCTTATGTTTGATTCTTCAGCAGTAGGTCTACCTTGACAGGGAATTGACTTAGAAAAATCCACAATAACATCCAAACACCAGGATCCCAGCTCGTGTATGAAACATTTCAGCTCTATGTAATCACTACAATAATAACAATCCTTCCGACTGAAAACATTATTACAGCATGGCCCAGACGTCTGTAAAAGCACGGAAAACGGTTAGCAGAAATTACCGTGCGGGCCTGGCCGTCGTAGATGCGGTACTACGAAAAGGAGGGCGAAGCGGCCTCGCTTGATAAGACAGAAGTGGCCCGAGCGGTTGGAGATGAGTTTATGCCCCCGTGTGTGTAGACGCCTGGGTTCAAGTGTTTATCATCAGCGGGGATGACACGTCACGCCTTGATTTCCTCCTGCCCCTGGGCCCTCGCTCCACTCACAGGCGCGTTGGTCAGGGCTCGTGGCCACGCCCAGTTCTTGCGATATACAGCTCTCCGCGCTGGCGGTGTGCGTATGTGTACTCACGTGTGTGTGTGTGTGTGTACTCATGTGTGTGTGTGTGTATGCTTTCTCCCAACTGAAGCCTCCTTCTATTTGTCTTCACCTCCCCTCTGAACGTGCTGTTAGAGAATGGGAGGCTGGGGGGAGGTAAAAATAAAAGAAGGGGAAAAAAAGAGGCGAGGCATCGCTTAAAAGGTGCTATCTGATTGGCTGAGCTTCAATTCTGCTCCCACGTTTCCGTTCTGTCCGTCATCGACAAGTGGGCGTGGCCACTATGCCACCTTTTGAATCAATGACTGCAGCACAAGCAGTCATGTGACTAAATGGACTATAAACTAAAAAACTGTTTATTTCACAGTTGGTGACAAGCTAACATCAAATATGTTATCAACATTCATGTTATGTTAGTTTTTTTTATTGTTATAAACAAAACAGTAGTTTAAACATAACAATAGAAAATAAAATTCTTTTATCAAATGTAAAAAACACGTCAACAAGTTAGCAAGAAATAGCCGTCAAAGACTGACTCTTGGAGCTGCATAAAATAAATATAGGAATATATATGAAATGCTTAATCTGGACAAAGAATGGGCTAAGATGGTCATCTTAGAGTGGTCAAGTAACGTTTTTGTGCTGTCTAGTTCTTGACATCTACATCCAGCGCCGGCCTTTTGGTCACTGCAACCTATGCGGTCACAGTAAGCCTCGCACTCTCAAAGCCCCCGGGCGTATTATACGTATAAATTATGAAATTATTATTAAATTAAGCCATTATACCTTGTGTATATATATAATAACAGAGTCTCCGCGGCCTCATGATATTCCAGGGTGTCCTGGAAATCTCCTGTAGTTGTAAAATATACGAAAAAGTCCTGGAAATCTAAAATTATTAAAATCTCCCTAAAACGCATAAAAATCTCTTGAAAAATTGACAAAATATTCAATTTTGTGGTACCAATCCTACGCGCAATAACATAAAGGGCATTGTCAGTTGTCACTTAATAACAAATGTACAATAAAGACGAATGCATTTTCTAATACAAAATCCTAATTTCGATATTATGTTTACCCTTACCCAGACTGGGCCCCGCTCAATCCGTTTCGCATAGGGCCCCGCAATTGTTAGGGCCGGTCCTGTCTACATCCCAAATGACTTAATGCCACTGGCAGTTAGCACTGGGTGACGTGATAATGCATTTGAATCGCATTGTTAGCGGAGTAACCAATCTCTAGTCGTGACGTAGGAGTCTCAAAGTATTATGGGAAAAACGAATGTGTATGTCTCGTTCAGTCTCGCGCTATAACGGACTCATCCTAATGTCTAATGACTTACTGGAATTGGTCTCGTCTTCTTGACATGGGACGGAATTAGTAAAACTACCTTAATTTTTTTTTAAAGGATGACTCCTCCTACAGGACACAAGGAGGACATGAGAAGGATATGAGGAGGACACGTGGAAGACATAGGAAGGGCATGAGAGGAGAGTAAGAGAAGGGAGATAGAGAAAAGTGAAAAGAGACAGAAAAAAGAAAAGACAAGACAACGAAAGGATGGCTGGCTGGTCGTGCGGTTTGCGCGCTGGACTGTCGTTCAGATTCATCGATGGTCGAGGGTTCAAACCCTGCCCGCTCCCATCCCCCGTCGTCCTGTGGGAGGTTTGGACTAGGAAGTAATTATATTCAACTCTGAAGGAACATCCGAAACATGTAAAACATTTTACAAACATCAGAGACAAAGGCAGAGAAAGAGAGAATATTTAAAGAGGGATAGAGAGATTGCACCTTTTTTTGGGTAGAGAAAAACATTGTCATTGCAGTTCTATTAGGTCAATAATACCAAGAGATGGCAGCAAAAGAAAAATAGATAAAACATCTTCCTTTTAATGTTGATGCACAGTTTGGTTTGCATTGCACCCGTGAATCTGCACCGATGTGGACGGGACTGTAACGCTGTTACCTGAGAATAGTTCTACCATTTAATATCAATCAATCAATCAATCAATCAATCAATCAATCAATCAATCAAGCAATCAAGCAATCAATAAATCAATCAATCTATCTATCTATCTATCTATCTATCTATCTATCTATATATATATATATATATATATATATATATATATATATATATATATATATATATATATATATATATATATATATATATATATATCTATAATACTCGGTCCAACACTTGGAAGTAGTTGAATTATCTTATTAATCTTATAAGTTGTAGACGTTCTTTCAAAACAAAAAGATGAATACACCCTTCTTGCACGTAAATAAGAGACAACTCTACAATTCAGGCCATCCGTTTCTTGCTCTAAACTTGTATGAATGTGTCCTTTCATACGGAACAAGAGTTTGGCCTATATTCTTGTTTTTGTGTGTCTTTATAAATGTTGCATTAGGTTGTGTTTTAGTATACGAAAAATGGCCGGCGAAAGTCACCTTAACCTGCGATATATGTGTCTCTCCAAAAATGGTTCCACAGTTACATGATAAAGTGTTCGAGATGAACCATAGTGGCTATGGCTGGAAGAGGCCCACAAAGGTTATACTTTGATATTTTTAAATTCTGGTTTAGTGTTTTATATATTATTGTTACTATACTGTCTAAGCTTCTATCCTAGAGTGTTTGTAAACTGAGTGATTTAATCATAATTCATGCGTGTTTGTGTGCCTGACCTGAAGTGAAGACAATAATAGTGGTAAGAGTAATGGAAAGCTGACTCGCCTTGTTAGGACATAGCGGTTTTACTGTCGCCATATAGTACTGCAGTTATTATATCTATATGTATAGAATATGTGTACTTAAAAGACAAAAGATACATAGACACATTTTGAAGAGGAACCAACACACGGAGGGGGTAGGGCATGTGGAGGAGGAGGACACTATTCTATTGTGGCAGGATTGTTGTCGACCGGTAAGAACCACTTAGTTGACTTAACAATGGGGGGGGGGGCGTAAGTTCGAATCCCGATTGAATTTTTTAATTGAATTTTTAAATGGAGATTTGACTCAGGCTGATTTGTGTTTTCTAAGCGTCTAAACGACTAAGGTGGTTCATCATATGTAACAACACATGTGTGCTATAAATGCTACATAAATAAAGAAAAAACATATGTCTAATTCAGATAAAATATATAATTGGTTATGGATTTTACAAATTAGACATTAAATGTTCAATTGACATTTATGAACATTTGTTGTTAGACACGGTAGACAATGTCAACAATAACATTTGTTGTTACACACGGTAGACAATGTCAACAATAACATTTGTGACACAGCTGCTACCAATTCACTTGGTTCGACCATCTCTCTGGGACAACATTTTGAACACGTTATTTCTCCCGCTTCCCATTGCGGATCGACTTTTGGAACTTTGCGTAATTTCATAGTTCCGAGCACAACACGAATCAATACAAATAAAATGACCAAAATAGTTTTAATAATTATTGTTTGATAATCTTACAGTATTGAGAGATATTGCTGTTAATTTTGGAGCTCTTATGTTTTTTGTTTTTATTTTGCTTGTTTTAGAAGAAAATGTATTCAGAAAGAGAAATGTATTCAGAAAGAGAAATGCATTCAGAAAGAGAAATGTATTCAGAAAGAGAAATGTATTCAGAAAGACAAATGTATTCAGAAAGAGAAATGTATTCAGAAAGAGAAATGTATTCAGAAAGAGAAATGTATTCAGAAAGAGAAATGTATTCAGAAAGAGAAATGTATTCAGAAAGAGAAATGTATTCAGAAAGAGAAATGTATTCAGAAAGAGAAATGTATTCAGAAAGAGAAATGTATTCAGAAAGACAAATGTATTCAGAAAGAGAAATGTATTCAGAAAGAGAAATGTATTCAGAAAGAGAAATGTATTCAGAAATAGAAATGTATTCAGAAAGACAAATGTATTCAGAAAGAGAAATGTATTCAGAAAGAGAAATGTATTCAGAAAGAGAAATGTATTCAGAAAGAGAAATGTATTCAGAAAGAGAAATGTATTCAGAAAGAGAAATGTATTCAGAAAGAGAAATGTATTCAGAAAGAGAAATGTATTCAGAAAGAGAAATGTATTCAGAAAGAGAAATGTATTCAGAAAGAGAAATGTATTCAGAAAGAGAAATGTATTCAGAAAGAGAAATGTATTCAGAAAGAGAAATGCATTCAGAAAGAGAAATGCATTCAGAAAGAGAAATGTATTCAGAAAGAGAAATGTATTCAGAAAGACAAATGTATTCAGAAAGAGAAATGTATTCAGAAAGAGAAATGTATTCAGAAAGAGAAATGTATTCAGAAAGAGAAATGTATTCAGAAAGAGAAATGTATTCAGAAAGAGAAATGTATTCAGAAAGAGAAATGTATTCAGAAAGAGAAATGTATTCAGAAAGACAAATGTATTCAGAAAGAGAAATGTATTCAGAAAGAGAAATGTATTCAGAAAGAGAAATGTATTCAGAAATAGAAATGTATTCAGAAAGAGAAATGTATTCAGAAATAGAAATGTATTCAGAAAGAGAAATGTATTCAGAAAGAGAAATGTATTCAGAAAGAGAAATGTATTCAGAAAGAGAAATGTATTCAGAAAGAGAAATGTATTCAGAAAGAGAAATGTATTCAGAAAGAGAAATGTATTCAGAAAGAGAAATGTATTCAGAAAGAGAAATGTATTCAGAAAGAGAAATGTATTCAGAAAGAGAAATGTATTCAGAAAGAGAAATGTATTCAGAAAGAGAAATGTATTCAGAAAGAGAAATGTATTCAGAAATAGAAATGTATTCAGAAAGAGAAATGTATTCAGAAAGACAAATGTATTCAGAAAGAGAAATGTATTCAGAAAGAGAAATGTATTCAGAAAGAGAAATGTATTCAGAAAGAGAAATGTATTCAGAAAGAGAAATGTATTCAGAAAGAGAAATGTATTCAGAAAGAGAAATGTATTCAGAAAGAGAAATGTATTCAGAAAGAGAAATGTATTCAGAAAGAGAAATGTATTCAGAAAGAGAAATGTATTCAGAAAGAGAAATGTATTCAGAAAGAGAAATGTATTCAGAAAGAGAAATTTATTCAGAAAGAGAAATGTATTCAGAAAGAGAAATTTTCTGTGGTCTGCATTTTAACAGCGCATGCATGCCAGAACATGTGGACATGTTGACCTAGATATGTTTCTAAAATCATGTTTCGGATGTTCCTTCAGAGTTGAAGATAATTTACTTCGGAGTTCAAACCTCCCACAAGAGAGAGGGGGAGAAAGAGAGAGGGAGAGAAAAAGAGAGGGGGAGAGAAAAAGAGAGGGGGAGAGAAAAAGAGAGGGGGGAGAAAGGAGGAGAGAAAGAGACAATGAGCCAGAGAGGGTGGAAGAGAAATTGAGAAACAGAGGAGAGAAATGGAAGAGAGAAAGAGAGAGAGAGAGAGGGGTGGGGAAAAAGTGAGAAAGAGAGAGTTGAAGAAAAAAAGAGATTCAGAAAAGAAAGAAAGAGAGAGAGACAGAGAGAGAGAGAGAGAGAGAGAGAATCATTTTAAACGTGCTGAAGCTGATACAGACATCGTTCCCTGTGGCTGATAGTTTGTTCTTTGAAGTCTCACTGACCGAGTCAGCAGTTTGGCGATACAATGCGGATTACGAGAAATAGTGAGTACAAAGTTTAGAAAGAAATACAGACAGACATAAAACCAGAGAAAATGTAGAAACAAAATATTATAAAAGCAAAAGAAAACAACAACTCACTAAAACAGACTTATCAAGTGATGATAGATGACAATTATCCACTTCGTTTCATTGTTCCAACAACAACTACAACAACAAAAAAACAAGAAAAAAAAAACTAAAAAGAAAGTACAGCCCAGACGTTAAGACTCCATTCCCTAAGATGTTATCTCACGTTAACACTGCAACACACACACACACAAAAGTGCAGATCAATACAAATATTTATCTTACCAATCATAATCAATTAAATATTTGATTGTTGACAAGGAGTGAGCGGAGAGTGAAATGTGAGTGACACGAAGAAGAATTGATAATTGATGTTTTGTTTTGTTTTTAATTTCCCTTTACGTCATTGTTTCTCGAGTTATCTGTGTGTGTGTGGCAGTTATCACATTAGAGAGAATCACTTCTTTAAAGTGCTCGGACCTTTTTTTTTCTTTCTTTTTTTTTTCTTTCTATTTCTTCTTTCATTCTTTTTTCCATTTTTATTCTTTTTTTTTTCTTTCTATCAAGCCTGGACACACACACGTACACACTAACACACACAATTTCCTCGCTAGTGTAACAGCCCCCCACCCCTCCCACGAGGACGGCCCCTCCTCCGGTCCGTAATATGTTGATGGAGCCGTTGTTTTCGTAAGGCCTGATGGAACAGGCGGACGTGAGGACGCGATGGCGGTCTGACAACATGTTGTTGTTGTTGTTGTTGTTGTTGATTTTTGAATCTCTCTCTTTCTTTCTCTTTTTTTTTTTCTCTAACCCCCTAGCTAATTCTTTCTTTTTTTTAAATTCTCTTTCTATCTCTACAACCGTCTCTCTCTCTGTCTCTCTCTGCCTTTCTCTCTCTCTTACTCTCTCTCTCTCTCTTTCTGTGTTAACACCAATAACCTCTTATAGTAGACAATGAGCAGTTTTAAAATTTTAAAAGTGAATGACAGTCAGACAGACAATTAAAAAAACACACTTTGTGATTAAATTTTTTTTTAGCCTCCATCGTAAGGGGGAAAAGCCGCTATTAATTTTGCGTTGTCTGTCTGTCCGTCTGTCCGTTAAGCTTAGGAGCAAAATATTTTTTTTTATTTTTGATCTACATCGAATCTTGTTGTTTTTAAACTTAATTAGGCAAATCGATTTTTGTTTCACACAGTTTGAAAATAAAATTTAAAAAATACTTATGTTGTATATTTGTCAAAAAGCTAATCAAAAATGCTTTTACCATTAGAAAATAATAATTTATACATATTTCTTTTTTTTTAAATGTATACCTACAGCTTTGTTATTATAAAAAAAAGTCAATGTAATAAAAAAATAGAATTGGTTGCAGCAAATGGAAATTTAGTTTGCCTACACTTGTCCACCTCTGCATGACTACTGTAACATTAACAATATAGATTTCAGATACAAACACCGTACTCGTTAGACAACCATACATCCCAACCCACTTCGACCCCACCCCCCACAAAAATCAACAAAATAAAAACAACAAAAAAAACAACTAGATCTATAACTTAATACATTTGTTTCCCATGTACTTCTCGGTGAGGACGAATGACCTTGAAACCCCCTTGACTGAAAGGGGAATAAACCGAGTTTTTGAATCTCCCAGTTCAAACCTTCATGGAGTGGAGCCGACCACTTCGTCCAGATCTGATGTGACTGGGGTTTAATGGGTGAGAATTGTAAAGATTTTCAATGTTTTTGAAAAGGCATCTTCCGTGATCTAGTTCTTCAACAGATGGTAGCTGTGTTCGAGTGATTTAATATACCTTTTAATTAGATTAATTAGTCGATGTCTTTGTGCCACTGAAGTATTAAAATACCAGCAGATTATGGCAAAGGTTCTGAAAGTGCTTATGGTGGCTTTATAAAATTAAATGATTGTTTTATCCATTTAAAATTTCCTTACTTCCTAAGATCAATCCATATTACGTATTCAGGTTTTATTGGGAAATATTAATTACCATAAGTTCAAAGACAACTTTTTTTTTAAAACTGTGAAGGCATTTCATATGCTCCTATTTATCGGCTACATATACCCCCCTCCCCATACACACACACTCCCATGGTGTATATCACTGTTCAGAGCGATTAATACAGCAGATAATCGATATAAGTCGATAATGAGGACAAACAATAAGGATTAACAAATCAGAGCTCGTGTCGTCCAGCTAACACTGGAGACACGATGACCAGGACTGACCACTGCAGTATAATAGCCGCATCAGTTGCCCCCTCCAGGACCAAGTGACACAAGGACAATGGCTGACGGGCGACCAAAACGAAATCGGAGATTAGTTATGGGGGTGTTTTGGGGGGGCTGGGGAGTCAAGCAAAACGGAGGGCGGGCTAGGGAATGAGACGTTTTGTCAAATTGATCTCTTACACAAGGCTCCGGAGGGGCGTGGAATGGGGGCGCCAAGGGAAAGAAGATATGACAATTTCTGACACAATGGGTGGTGAGTTGCCCCAGTAGCCAAGTTACGCCTTATGACTAATGTCTTCATCAAAATGTCACAGCTCTGGGGTCACGTCACTTAGCGTTATTTAGACAAACTAAACCAAAATGAACCAGGAGAATGTCTTCGAATTACAATGCTACAGAACCGTCGTGTTCCATACAAAGATTATTGAAATTGGATAGTGTGAGGTGCTAAGATTATTATTACATAAACAAGTCCGCCAATTTGAGATGCTCATTTGAAAAGTTGCTTTTGGGCAAACTCAACTATATGGGTTTGAATCCTCTAATATAACAGCCCGCAGTTTAGAGTTACTTAAATTAGGTAGCATTTTAAAATGAAATCTCTTTACTTTGACTTCACCAAGAAAACAATTTGAGATAATACATTTTCCATAAGATCCCGCAACACAAGTCCATCACAAAAACATTTCTGTCTGTTATATGCACATCTCTTCACTGAACTCGATTCTGAGCAGCTTTCTTCATCTGCTTGTTTTGGAATGTGTGTGTGTGTGTGTGTGTTTCCAAGGTGATGATGAAGAAAGGAACATTAATTATTTGTAGTGTAGAATAAGGAAATATGAGGGGGGTCTATCAGGGCCGGCGAAACGGATTTCGCCGGCCCAGTCTGGGTAGGGATAAGCATAGCGTCAAAATTAAGAAATTGTATTAGAAAATGTCAATTTTGTCTATTTTTTATAAGTTTTCAGGAGATATTAATAATTTCAGGAGATTTCCAGGATTTTTTTTTATATATTTTGCAATCACAGGAGATTTTCAGGAAGCCCTGGAACATCAGGAGACCACGGAACATCAGGAGACCACGGAACATCAGGAGACCACGGAACATCAGGAGACCACGGAACATCAGGAGACCACGGAACATCAGGAGACCACGGAACATCAGGAGACCACGGAACATCAGGAGACCACGGAACATCAGGAGACCACGGAACATCAGGAGACCACGGAACATCAGGAGACCACGGAACATCAGGAGACCACGGAACATCAGGAGACCACGGAACATCAGGAGACCACGGAACATCAGGAGACCACGGAACATCAGGAGACCACGGAACATCAGGAGACCACGGAACATCAGGAGACCACGGAACATCAGGAGACCACGGAACATCAGGAGACCACGGAACATCAGGAGACCACGGAACATCAGGAGACCACGGAACATCAGGAGACCACGGAACATCAGGAGACCACGGAACATCAGGAGACCACGGAACATCAGGAGACCACGGAAACCCATTCATTAGCCTCTATATAACTTTCATTTATTACATGTAATAATTTACACCTAGAATTAGCGCGGGGCCTATGAAAGTGCGTGGTCCACTGCGTCCGCATAGGTTGCAGTGGCATAAGTCCGGCCCTGGGAATAATGATTAGTTATGTTAAGAACCGGAGACGGTCTAGAGCAGTGTTTCCCAAACTGTGTTCCTGAATAGATCACGAGCTGATTGAATAATTAACTAGTAAGCCAACGCGGGAATCAATCTCTTAAAAATTAGCGAAGTGTTCCGTAAAGGAAAAAAGTTTGGGTAAACCTGGACATGAACGAGTAAAGACGTGTTTTGTTGGGAAAATTGAATTTTGTGTTAATATCTGCTCATTTCATTATAAATAGATCTATATCTCATCATAACTTGAGTAATGGATAATTCAACCAGTGAAAACCAAGGCCGTCAAAAAGATCTACTGACGGACAGTCTGGTTGCAAGACAGACAAAAAATAAAACAACGGAAGAAATCGGAAGAACAAAAAAGAAAATTTAAAAAGATGGAAAAAAGAAACGAGACGAAAATATAGACTGAAGACAAAATGAAGGTAATAAGATTAAATAAAACCAGCTACCAACGGTGCAAGGCAGGCACTTGACTGGAACCTACAAGTGGGCAGACCAAAGCAAACCTGGAAGAGGTCAGTCATTAGCAAAGTTTAGGATACTGGAATGACATGGAGCAGTGTTGTTGGTCGGTCGTTGACTTGTCGCTCCAAACATCTAGTAGGCCAACGACTGAACCGATGTAGGCTTTTATATTTTTAGTAAAAAAAACAACAACTTTAAATACCTTGAGCAGACTTCTCTTGTGAAGAAAAAGTCAACCTAACGTTTATAAGAACATACACAGATTTACCTCCCCTGTATTTAAGAAAGTTTACTGCATCTTATAACATGAGCTTTGTATCAAGATGCATCAAGACATTACAAACATACCGAGACATTTCAATAGACACCATATCGTATCAAGCCATATCGAGATACATCAAAATCCCACCCAGACACATCAACAGACACCACATCGTATCAAGACACATTGAGAAACATCTTAACACTCCATAATTCAGCAATTCATACTGAGAGACACAAAAACACATCAAGAAACACCAAAAAAGACTCCACGATACAGCAAGACACATCTAGACACAAAAACACACCAAGACAAAAAGACTCTATATATAAAGACACATATAGCCTTTAAAGACACAAAAAAGACATCCATATATACATTTAAAGACACCACAACACATCAAGACACATCTAGAGAAACAAAAACACAACACGATATATCGAAAATACACCAAAACATATCTAGTGACCCCCCCCCCTTGTACCATCTCGACACAGATAGCCAAATGTGCATTGGAGGCTTCCATTCACACGCCTCAATCCCAGGACTGCAGCGTGACACCATTCTATCCCTTTCACCCCCCCCCCCCCGCTTATCTTTTTCTCCCGTCCCCTGAAGCACCAGACAAACGGACACTGCGGACAACCACAAAACAACCAATTGAAACAGGGCGGGGGCGTCAAATCATGATCATTCTTTTGTTGGGCGCATTCTTGGGGTGGAGGGCGCGGGAAAAGTCTGATCGAACGAGAAGAAAAACAAATTTAAAAGAAAGAAAAAAAAGAAAGAAAGCTTGAAGGATGGTACAAATTTTCTCCTCACGGGGCCCCGAAGGCAGGAGCCGTTTGCCGCGGACAAAGCGCTCATTTACAGACCAGGCGAAATGTAATTTTTGGTGCCCGGAGAGCTATGAGGAGGGACTGGAGTGCTGGTTCTTGGCTGACTGAATCAACTTCCGCTCATGTGGCAGAAATGTCCCAGAGTTCCTTCTCGGGATTGAACACAACTGTTTCATTTAACAAATATAATTTGACAATTCCCCGCCTCTACCCTCCTCCTCTTCTTGTCTGCTTTAACAATCTTTTTTATTTAAATGTCTTTTTTTTTTCGCTAAGAACGGAAAAAAAAGGCAGGGGGATTCCCCTTTGTTTTTCTTCCCCAGAAGATATTAGCTACTATCACCATGGTAGATTTTGGTGGAATTTAATGATCAAGGACTTGAATTCTGTAACTTTTGTGTTTGTTTGTTTGTTGATTGAAATGCAACAACCTCCCCCCCCCTCACAAATCACAACCTTCTGCCCTGGCTCTCTTCCCCATAATATATTATAATATAATATAATATAATATAATATAATATAATATAATATAATATAATAAGAAATAGGGGATGACATTGATTATTCCCCCCTTCTCTATCTTTTTATATCTCTCTTTTTTTCCCCTATCAATCTAGTCCCGCCTCTCTCTCTATCTCTCTCTCTTTCTGTGTTTTTTCTTCTTCTTTTTGCCCTACACACTGTTCCCACATGTCCATTCCGCCCCTGCTCTGTACCAATGAAAGTGTGGGCAATCGGAAAAACCTTGGGACAGAGTTATAGATGAAGATATATGAAAGTAAAGCCAGCTTCTGGGACCGACAGGAGAAGGTAACTTGAGACAAAGCACAGGTGGAGGCACCTGTTATCTCCCTTAGCTTTCTTTTTGACTTCCTTTATTTAATACACGCAAAAAAAAAAAAGCTATTAGCATTCAATGGTCTCTTAGTTCTGGAATCTTTTCTCTTATCATTGTGTTGACAAGAGATATCTGATTATTAATGACAATTGATATATTATTGTGGGCCTACTTCTGATTAGACATTTAGATCTAACTTGATCTCGTCTTATCTTATAAATTACACGTTCCTTACGAAGACAATATAACGTCCTACGCATATACCTGTGTGATCTGGTCATGGACGTCAACTCTACAAAGTTCGTTCGTTTTCCTAAAGTCGTTGGATTTCCTAGAGTCTTTGGATTTCCTAGAGTCTTTGGATTTCCTAGAGTCTTTGGATTTCCTAGAGTCTTTGGATTTCCTAGAGTCTTTGGATTTCCTAGAGTCTTTGGATTTCCTAGAGTTTTTTGGGTTTCCTTAGTCAGCCACCATGTTCCATGCTGGCATGGCACTCAAGAAAGACGAGTATGTCCCAAAGATACGGATTTAGAAATCAGACTTTTATCTTTTCTTGTCTTTCTTTTGAGTTTTTTTAATACATTTTTTAATTATTTTTTTTTGGCTTTAATGAAGAAAGATGGTCGACTAATCTTAAATGGTGCCCCAAAGGTCCAGCATACTAAAGTATAGGTAAAAGCAAAGGTTTTTAAATTGGTCTAGTATGGTGCGTCTTTTGTGCTGTATCTTGCTAAGTGCGTTCTGGATCAATCTCTTTTGTAGACATGTTGGGACGGGGGGGGGGGGGGGCCCAACCAAATACAAGTCTGATCAAGTTTGTGATTGAGCTCATTACTCCATAACCCAAGCGACTTTCACTTTATTATCAAGTGAATGCATTTAATGGGATACATTCAAGAATCAAGCCATCCAAATAGATACATAGTTAATTGAAAATAACATTTAAACAATTTCTTGAGTTCATAACTATACTTAAGACCCGACTTATGCTACTCAAAAACATATACTTTGTATTTTAATTATTCTACAGTGAATGTACAATTTATAGTCGTCGGTAATGGACAGCAACCCCATAGAGTGGACTCTTCTTCGTGTCTTCTCATCCCGCAATAACGCTCTAATAACTAGGGCGAGTTGTAATGGTTGTGTCAACCACTTGGGCTAATTAGATCGTTGACAGGGAAGTGAGATCCTCCAGTCAACCATTCCTATCCCTCTCTTTTCCAGCACTACCAACAGGCCACCCCCCCTCCCCCTCGAAATGTCTAAAGAAACACCAAGGGACGGCACCGCTGTCACTCAGAGATTTCTCTCCAGAGTTATCCAACATTATCAAGAGTCGCATAGAACAACAAACTAAGAGGAACGGGACGGAGAGTGGTTGGGGGGGGGGGTGTGGAGGAGGAGATCTGAACAATGGGAGGGATATGTTATTAGAAGAAGAAAGCCTGTTTTGTCTTCCAAGAGAGCCTATCTACCTACAGGAGCAGAAGCATGGCCCAGTGATAGAGCGCTTGACTAAATGGACGCATTGGTGTTGATGTCGAATCCCAGTATAGATTAGGACTTGGGGAGCTTTCGGATTTTTCGGGGAGTCCACCCAACTCTAATGACATAGGCTGGGGACGTAAAGACAGGTTGTTGTCGTGCTGGCCACATGATATCCTCTTCAGCCAAAGAAATAGTCATAATATATAAACACACATATATACCCTAAGGGTTGGAGTAGGGTGAGGATGGTGGATGCAATCACCCCCAACCCTACCCCTACAAGATCGGCCAACATAGCAGAGGGAGAGGGAATAAATAATATTGAGATGGGTTAAAATATATAAATAATTGTAAGAAAAAAAAGTGACACAAATTGCGTGATTTCTTTATAAAAATGCGCCCGGTCGAGGAGGGGGGGGGGGGCGATCGCTCCCACCACCCACCCCCTGTATCCACCAATACCCCCCCCCCCCCCCCGTGTGTCCTGTTTCAGTTGTGTCTGACACTTCCGATGCTCTTCTGCGAGTGTCGAACTCGGGTGTTCCGGAAACTACCAGTAGGTAAGTCCCTATGGTGCAGTCCTCTGAGCGTTATATTCACGGTTCGATTCACCAACTCTGCCAAGAACCCCCGCAGAGGTCTTTTAATACAGAAGCAACAACATAGAAGATGTCTCAAAAATCAAAGCAGGTATTTTCGCTGACATCTTGAGAACTGTACACAATGGTGAAACTTACACATCCCTATAACACATACCTTCTGTTAACCCCATGTCTTATGTAATATATGCTTAACATTGCCGATTGTGTAAGTTCTCTCAATAGGCCTACTATTGAATATCTTATTCTAGCAATAGATCTCAATCTATGTCAGTATGAAAGTATATGTCCTAAAAACAATTGATAAATGTAGACCTGTCTTCTTCTAAATACACGTTACATATCTATAAGGGCAAAGTATGTAGGTCACTGACTAAATCATTGATCAAGAGAGATCTCAAACTAGTGTACGCATATGCATGAAATTTCGTACACATGTTCCTTTTACCTTCTATAGACGCTTGCCTAGAACCAGATGTGACAGATTCGCAAATAACCTGATATAAAGAGGCTTGTCTTTATAGTTTGTACATAAAAAAATTATACCCATTTTAAGTCACAAATGCAGCATTACATAGAAATACTGCAATCGCCATTTAATTGACTTGCAATTCAATAATATATAAATTTTAAAAAATTTAATAGGGTTATCTAACCTGGATGTGGATAAGACAGCATGTTGAAGACAGTGTTGTGTGTTACTGTAAGTTAAAGTATAATTTTTTTTTAAAAATTTATGATAAGAAATGAACTAGCTGGACCTACTCTGGATTGGAATGTTTGTTTGTAAAAATGTTTTACATGTTTCGAATGTTCCTTCAGAGTTGAAGATAGTTTACTTTCAAGTCCAAACCTCCCTAAGGACGACGGGCGATGGGAGCTGGCTGGGTTTGAACCCGGGACCATCGATAAATCCAAACGACAGTCCAGCGCGCAAACCGCACCACCAGGTAGGTAAAGAAAAAAAGTGTATCCTCGTTGGACCCAGTGTTGGTTGGATGTCATTCTATCTGGACAAAAAATGTGATGTAAATAGTAATATTCATTAAAGTAAAGGTTGATACTCATGATAACTGGCGCCTTTAGCCAGAAGGGACAAACCCAGTAAAATAGGTCAAGTCAGGAAAGACCACGTGATGATGAGTTGACAAATCAGGCGTTGAAAGGTGCGACGTGATTCCGTTTAGGCTATAGTCACTCCTCTCAACTTTTGTTTTACATACCTAACATATATACCTCTCTCTCTTCTCTCTCTCTCTTTCTCTCATACATAGACTTGAGCCAGAAAAAAAGTTATACGATAAATTATTTGAAATCGGATGGTTGTCAAAATGTAAATCGAAGTGCGGACTTTTTCAAAATATCATTTAAATTAACAATTAGCTAAATAATCCTAACAATAACTATATAATAACCTACAAATGACTAATATTCTGACCCATATTGAGCGGCTAGCCTGACCCAAAACTAGATAATAGCTTAATAGCCTGTCCTAAAACTAGGTAATGGTGTAATGGCCTGACCCAATACTAGGTAATAATGTAATAGCCTGAACAAAAGTAGGTAATAGTGAAATAGCCTGACCCAAAAGTAGGTAATTGTGTAATAGCCTGACCCAAAAGTAGGTAATGTCTAATAGCCTGAACCGAAAGGTAATTGTCTAATAGCCTGACCCAAAAGTAGGTAATGTCTAATAGCCTGAACCGAAAGGTAATTGTCTAATAGCCTGACCCAAAAGTAGGTAATGTCTAATAGCCTGAACCGAAAGGTAATTGTCTAATAGCCTGACCCAAAAGTAGGTAATGTCTAATAGCCTGAACCGAAAGGTAATTGTCTAATAGCCTGACCCAAAAGTAGGTAATGTCTAATAGCCTGAACCGAAAGGTAATTGTCTAATAGCCTGACCCAAAAGTAGGTAATTGTCTAATAGCCTGACCCAAAAGTAGGTAATTGTCTAATAGCCTGACCCAAAAGTAGGTTATTGTCTAATAGCCTGACCCAAAAGTAGGGAATAATGTAATAGCCTGACCCAAAAGTAGGTAATTGTGTAATAGCCTGACCAAAAAGTAGGGAATAGTGTAATAGCCTGACCCAAAAGTAGGTAATTGTGTAATAGCCTGACCAAAAAGTAGGGAATAGTGTAATAGCCTGACCCAAAAGTAGGTAATTGTGTAATAGCCTGACCAAAAAGTAGGGAATAGTGTAATAGCCTGACCCAAAAGTAGGTAATTGTGTAATAGCCTGACCCAAAAGTAGGTAATTGTGTAATAGCCTGACCCAAAAGTAGGTAATTGTGTAATAGTCTGACCAAAAAGTAGGGAATAGTGTAATAGCCTGACCCAAAAGTAGGTAATTGTGTAATAGCCTGACCCAAAAGTAGGTAATTGTGTAATAGCCTGACCCATTCTCTACTTGCTTACTTTCTTGTAGCCTGTCATCCCTATTGGAGGATAGACATCCAACTATAAATCACCATAGGCCATCCTTTCCATCTTGTTCTATGTGTTACCAAGCTTAAAAGTGTCAGTTTCTTGTTGGCGTTGCTAGGCGCTCTGAATTACTTTGACAGACACTTGCAACATACTAACCCCATTTCATGATTAATTATTTTTAGATTAGTGGCATGAAAAAAAACAAAACAAAACAACAACATTGTAAAACTATACTTGTTTGTTTATGTGTGTGTCATTGTCCATGCTTTGTCATAATCGATATCAAATTCTGATTTCCGTAATCTATCTAATTCTTAGTGAATAATATATACTACGTCGACCTGCGGCGTAGCATACGCTGCTATTTTTGCAACGGGTGAACACTTCCTGTAAGACACAGTTGTCCTGTGTGCGCATGACTGGAGAGCGAGGAAGGCGCGGATGCGGGCGGGAAGGGCGGGAGGAAGGTTAGAGAGTCAGCGTGGTGTCCTGCATGGTTGGGCGTCGTAGAGATGTATATATATATATATAGACGCTTCATACAGCCTTTGGACCAAGTGGAGTTTGCTAAATGCATGAGAGAATATTTGTTTCGTTTTGTTCATGAATGTTTTCATGTTTTCACCGGAAGGACATCGGTTTTTTTTTAGTTTACTATAGAGATAATTGTTTGAAATATACAACTCACTACTGTTAAATAACGTCCGTTAAGTCGATGCGTCATACACCTTGGGCTCTCTTTTTAACTCTTTTAATCTCTCTCTCTCTCTCTCTCTCTTTCTCTGTTTAAATGTTGAAAGTGGGAAAGGCTTAATGTATCACTGCGCCCTAGCTTTCGGTTTGTGATTTCGCACTCAACGGGCTGGCAAACAAAGACTTTTGCGCAATAAAAAGTAGTCCCGTTTGTAGACCTTTGGTATATTGTACCGAAAACAAGGAATAGATCGGACTGAGCGAGGACGGACTTAATAGTGTAGCAAGCCAAAGTAAGTCAATAGATCTGGGCCAATTCACGCGATATTTTAAGCACCTGAGAAATACACCTTTAAATATATATAGATCTTTCTCTTCCAGTCTCTCGACTTCTCTCGACTTCTCACTCTCTCTCTCTCTCTCTCTCTCTGTCTGTCTCTCTCTCTCTGTCTCTCTCTCTCTTGTTCACATTCTACTGTGGGGGTCTCCAGCCCAACATCTTTATTTGCTCATGAACACGATCCGCGGCACCTCCGTTATTTATTCAAGGACTTTATCAAATAATCGTTGGGGGCTCGTTAATGGGGGGGGGGGCATCTACCCTTCGAGTGCTTGTTTCTATCCGCCCCTGGCTTTTGTAGACACTTGTACTGCGATTGCCGTAAATCTTTTTTTTTTTCTTCCTATAATTATTTCGGTAGCTAGTTTTCTCTCTCCCTTCAGCTTATCAATTGAGTTAACATTTGATTCCATAGGTGGTTCCTATGGACAGAACATAAAGGGGAGAGAGAGAGAGAGGGAGAGGGGGGGGGGGTCAGCATTGTATGCTAGGATTAGTTTTTAAAATATGAATGGATTTGGGGGGGGGGGGCTACCGAAAAAAAAAAGCGGTTGCAACCCCTGCCTTGATGGGTGGCGTGTATTTAGTAGTAAATGGGCGCCGAAAAGCAAACACCCTATGGGAGGTACGGGGCGCCACTATTATACGTTTGATGTTCAGTTTGTCACTTTAGGGAGATGTTTAAGCAGAAGCCCATCTTACACCCCATTTTTTTTTCGCACGCCATCGGGTGCTCAATGCCGCCGCCCCCCCCCCCCTCATCTCAATCAATTCGTTTACTTATAGACAAGGCAGGATCAAACGTTAGTAGCTACTCAAGGGAACACGTCAGCCTGTACACAACTGAAGAGAGGTTTATCAAAGTATGAGGCAAATAGACCAATAGACCAATGGTATTTTTCTGTACGCCAATAACAACGCTTAGTGTTTCTGAACACTTTGCCTGTTCCCGAGTACTAGCATATCTAGGTGTGAGATTAAATCTATCAGATGAACGAAAGCTTAGGAAATAAGGACATCCACACACTTTGGCTATGGCACAGAGCGCAGCTGCTCTACTGTAGAGAACGGACAAGCAGGAAGGCTCCACCCACTCTCTTTAGGGGTAGCAACGTTTTAATGACGTGTGTATCTAATAATATAGTCGTTGACAGACGAAAGTTCGAAGGAAAAATAGAGGGGTGGTGGGTGGTGGGGGGGGGGGGTTGAAGCCATGTTGTTCATGTGAAAAACTGAAAATCCTTTTAAAATTTTGAGCTCCTAGTTGTGGAGGGGAGGGGGGAGGCTTCATTTTATTTTGCCTAATGAATTACTTTGCCTTCAGACGCTTCATACAGCCTTTGGACCAAGTGGAGTTTGCTAAATGCATGAGAGAATATTTGTTTCGTTTTGTTCATGAATGTTTTCATGTTTTCACCGGAAGGACATCGGGTTTTTTTTAGTTTACTATAGAGATAATTGTTTGAAATATACAACTCACTACTGTTAAATAACGTCCGTTAAGTTGATGCGTCATACACTTTGGGCTCTCTTTTTAACTCTTTTAATCTCTCTCTCTCTCTTAATAATAAAAACTGCATTTTTCTAAAAACCTGCATTACTTAACTAACGGACTTACATGGCCCACCCATGAGTTTTTATATGAAAACACAAACAACCCTTTTTTTAAATCTTGTATTTGGAAACCTAATATAGGAACTACATTCCCGAATCGAGCAAACATATCAATAAATTATCAAATAATAATAATAATTAGAAGAAAAAGAATTTAATGTAAAATGAACTAACCACACGGATTCCCTTAAAATGATGTATTAATAATCATGCTAGTACATTTTGCATACACTAAACATATTACAAAATAAAAACAGAAAAATATGACACGAAGAATTAAGGAGAGAAAAACCACCAAACTCTTATTATGACTTAAAACGTTAAAACCACAGTAGGACATGAAGTCATTCCAATATTGCAACCGCTACGAAGGACACGGAGACTCTAAGACTCTCAAGTATTACTATCACTACTAATCCATTGGTCTTCTACCATTGCAATCGATGAGTGTTTGCTTGCACCCCAACATCAGAACGAGGCTGCGGTTTCATAGCCTGGACTGATTTCATCGTGCCTGCAATTTGAGCAACGGAAGCCCCCTCATTGGTCAGCTCTGTGCGTCTGGACACATCCGATCTATTAATTAAGAGATGAAGCGTCCCGTGTCCGCGAAGATCAGAGCGCGGATTAAATCCAAGCAAACAAGAGACACTACTGGTCATTGGAAAGAAAGAGGAGGAGAGGGGGGGGGGTATCGGGTACACGAGGGAAGGGGGAATGATGGAAGGTAGAGCGATCGACAGGAGCTCTGAAATAACAAGTGACGTCATGGCTGAGGGGATAAACCTTTTTGTTTTAAGTGCCACCGGCGAGGAGTTCGAACCAGGGGAGCCTAATGGGAGTTGTGGAAACAGGGTGGAGACAATAAGCAGACCCCCCTCACGCCCCAAGTGGTGAATGAACATGTTGCCCCCCCCCACACACACACCCCCTTGGGCAATGGAAAAAAAAAACTGACCCGGCTCTGGTTCTGACCTGCCGTGTGACACCAAGCGTGCTTATAAGTTCTGGCCGAAGACTTGAACCAGGATTTGGGAGGTGGTCAGAGGCACTGAGTGGTTCAGTCAATTAAAGTAGATGGATAGAAACAGTATCAGAAACAGGAAGGAGCCAACGGACAGATGGGATACCACCAAACAGTGGCTAGAGAGAAACATTTCAACAGGAAAGTATATAGGACGTAATGATCTTGAAATAAACAGAGATAACAAGCTAAAGAAAACAAAAAACTTTACCAAAAAAAAAAATGCCTATATTAAAGACAGGGGGAATTTTAAAATTATCACCTCCTCCTCCATCCACCCTAGCTACGCCACTGCACGTTTGATAGAGGGCTGTGACAGACTAAGATCAAAAACAAAATTGATGGACGCATACTTAAAAGGATGGATATATAAGGAATTAAACAGACAGTTTCCTCTTGAGACCTTAGATTAGACAACTTGGATGGAAGGATGGATTAAAAGAAAGATGGAAGGAAAGATAGCTTGATAAATGGATTTATGGATAATTGATGGATGGACGAAAGTATTGAAGGAACGATGGATGGATGGATGGATGGAAAGTTAGGTCGATAGAAAGTTTTAATGATAGATGGATGGGTAGATGGATGGATCATAAGATAGATGGATGGGTAGACGGATGGATCATCAGATAGATGGATGGGTAGATGGATGAATCATCAGATAGCTGGAAGGGTAGATGGATGGATCATCAGATAGATGGATGGGTAGATGGATGGATCATCAGATAGATGGATGGGTAGATGGATGGATCATCAGATAGATGGATGGGTAGACGGATGGATCATCAGATAGATGGATGTTTGTAGAAAGGTGAGGAAATAAGGTTGGATAGATACATTTATTGAAGGAATGGGTGAATAAATGAAAGTATACATGGGTGAATAAATGAATGTATACATGGGTGAATAAATGAATGTATACATGGGTGAATAAATGAATGTATACATGGGTGAATAAATGAATGTATACATGGGTGAATAAATAAATGTATACATGGGTGAATAAATAAATGTATACATGGGTGAATAAATAAATGTATACATGGGTGAATAAATAAATGTATACATGGGTGGATAGATGAAAGTATACATGGGTGGACAAATGAATTGATAGATGAAAGGATACATGGGTGGATAGATGAAAGTATATGTGACCTAAAATTAGGATAGTTCATAAGACCAGTGACCTGTACTGTACTGGCAAGTTAGTCCAGTGGTACTTTGTGATCCCAATTATATTATCTAGGCTAATAACTATAGCCTCTAGATGTATAAAACTACCGAGACAAACAATTAATAATTCTGAGATTTCAGTTGCAACCAAAAAAAAAGAAGTTTTTTTTACAAACAAAAGAAAAAGATCATGAAAAATATAAATGGCAATAAAGGCTCACCAAAGAAAATGACATAATGAAACAAAGCAAAGTAGAAAGACAGTTTCCGGACAATATAATGAAAGAACCACCATCATAGAGGCACAATCCTGTCTTATGCCGAAAAACCAAAGCGATGGTTTACAATAATATCATATATGCATAAACAATGAAATGACGTCATTCCTGAGACACACTACTGTCTCGTATCTAAACAAAAGATGTCTTTCAAAAAAAAACATACAGGAGAGGATAAGAGACTAAGTAGACCTATACCATTTACATAAACAAACTTAGTACTAACAAGAAAATAAAGTCTACTTTGCTCATTATCGCAATACTCTTCCCACAACAGTGGCACACTCCTCTTGAGTAACACAGCGATAGTACAACACCACAAGTATTAGTTAAACATTATAGAGATTTAGTTCAAACTACACTGGTCAGTTAAATGACTCAAGAGAGATTGGCAATTGTAAACAGTTTACAGGGACTTAAATCAAGTAATAAAGGGGACTAACTCTAATAAAAAAATAAAGGTAGCCACCCTTACTGTCCCTCTTGTCACATTATACACGAGTGGATAAATGAATAAATAGATGAATAGATGAAAGAATACATGGGTGGATAGATGAATAAATAGATGAAAGAATACATGGGTGGATAGATGAATGAATAGATTACAGATGAAAGAATACATGGGTGGATAGATGAATGGATAGATGAAAGAATACATGGGTGGATAGATGAATGGATAGATGAAATAATACATGGGTGGATAGATGAAAGGATACATGGGTGGATAGATGAATGGATAGATGAAACAATACATGGGTGGATAGATGAATGAATATATGAAAGGATACATGGGTGGATAGATGAATGAATATATGAAAGGATACATGGGTGGATAGATGAATGGATAGATTACAGATGAAATAATACATGGGTGGATAGATGAATGAATATATGAAAGGATACATGGGTGGATAGATGAATGGATAGATGAAACAATACATGGGTGGATAGATGAATGGATAGATGAAATAATACATGGGTGGATAGATGAATGAATAGATTACAGATGAAATAATACATGGGTGGATAGATGAATGGATAGATGAAAGGATACATGGGTGGATAGATGAATGGATAGATGAAACAATACATGGGTGGATAGATGAATGAATATATGAAAGGATACATGGGTGGATAGATGAATGGATACATGGGTGGATAGATGAATGGATACATGGGTGGATAGATTAAAAGATACATGGGTGGATAGATGAATGAATAGATGAAAGAATACATGGGTGGATAGATGAATGGATAGATGAAACAATACATGGCAGGATAAATGAAAGGATACATGGGTGGATAGATGAATGGATACATGGGTGGATAGATTAAAAGATACATGGGTGGATAGATGAATGAATAGATGAAAGAATACATGGCAGGATAAATGAAAGGATACATGGGTGGATAGATGAATGGATAGATGAAACAATACATGGCAGGATAAATGAAAGGATACATGGGTGGATAGATGAATGAATAGATGAAAGAATACATGGGTAGATAGATGAATGAATAGATGAAAGAATACATGGGTGGATAGATGAATGGATAGATGAAACAATACATGGCAGGATAAATGAAAGGATACATGGGTGGATAGATGAATGGATACATTGGTGGATAGATTAAAAGATACATGGGTGGATAGATGAAAGGATACATGGGTGGATAGATGAAAGGATATATGGCTGGATAGATGAAAGGATAGATGAAAGGATACATGGGTGGATAGATAAATAGATAGATGAAAGGATACATGGGTGGATAGATAAAAGGATACATGGGTAGATAGATGAATGGATAGATGAAAGGATACATGGGTGGATAGATAAAAGGATACATGGGTAGATAGATAAATGGATAGATGAAAGGATACATGAGTGGATAGATAAAATGGATACATGGGTAGATAGATGAATGGATAGATGAAAGGATACATGGGTGGATAGAAGAAAGTATAGATTAATGGATAGATGGGTGGATAGAAGAAAGGTCAGATGAATGGATGGATTGGTGGATAGATGAAAAGAGAGTTGAAGCGATAGATGAATGGATAGATGTGTGGATAGATGATTGGATAGATGAAAGGCTGGTGAATTGATAGATGTTTAGATAGATGAATTGGTAGATGTGTGAATAGATGAATGGATAGATGAATGGATAGATGTGTTGATAGTGTGTGGATAGATTAATGGATAGAGGAATGGATAGATGAATGGATAGATGTTTGAATAGATGAATGGATAGATGTTTGGATAGATGAAGGAATAGATGAAGGAATAGATGAGTGGATAGATGAAAGGATAGATGAAAGGATACATGGGTGGATAGACGAGTGGGTAGATGTGTGGATAGATTTACAGATAGATGAATTGATACATGGGTGGATAGATGTGTGGATAGATGTGTGGATAGATGTGTGGATAGATGTGTGGATAGATGTGTGGATAGATGTGTGGATAGATGAATAGATGTTCCACCTGATCCATTGATTGTTTACGTCTGTGTACTCTAGTGATGGTGTGTGCTAGCCGCTAGCGTGTGTGTGTGTATGAGCTGCAGGGAGACTGATGCTGACTGTCCTGAAAATTGACACTGTTGTCTATACATTCTTGACCTTTTCCGACTTTTCCGGACATCACGGTCTAACGACTTTTTCAGCCCCCGAGATAGACCACGTGATAGCCTGATGAGGTATCCCAGTCGAATTGACAAGAAGGAGAACTATGCCGACACCCAACTTCTCACGCATGCGCGCACACCCCCACCCACCCACCCCCACACACACCTGTTTCAAATAGAATGAAACATAAAGCAAGCGAACTTTTTTTTATGCGGTAAAACCCTATAATGGACTGTCTTTCTTTTCCAGGCAAAGTGCTGCGTAATTGAAAACGAGGCTCTTGAAAATTCATTAAAAAGTTGGATTAAAAGTTCTGCAAGGCGAAATGGTGGAAATATATTCCTGGATCCTGGCGATAACGCCTCCGAATGGAGGAACTGGACCCTGGCGATAAGGCGTCCATAACAACGACACCGTCTGTGTCTCATCACAAGTGGGTGCGGACGGAGGAGCCCACTTTGCGTTGCGAACGATGGGATGAGATGGATACAATTGCGCCTTCAGGGAAATACATTTGACTACATCTGCTTAGTAGGAGAGATGTGTTAGAGAGAGAGAGAAAGATGCCAGTAGAGATGTGTTAGAGAGAGAGAGAGAGAAAGATGCCAGTAGAGATGTGAGAGAGAGGGAGGGAGAGAAAGATTCCAGGAGAGATGTGAAGGAGAGAGAGAGATGCAAGGAGAGATATGAGAGAGAGAGGGAGAGAGAGAGAGAATCAAGGAGAGATGTGAGTAAGAGAGAGAGAGAGAAAGAGAAAGAAATAGCGAAAATAAGAGATGCAACAAGAGATGTGTTTGAAATAAATAAATATATATATTTATACAGAGAGAGAGAGAGTGAGAGAGAGATTAAATAGAAAGAAAGAGCGAGAAAATTTAAAAAATTGGCTACAAAATAGGATGAATATAAAAAGAGAAGAGATTACCTTCCAAGCAGCGACCAAACGTCTATTAACAAGTTGATACAGGTTTTAGGAACTAAAAGTATTGGAATCCAGTATGTTTTTTAACAAAACAATAGTGACTATAACGACACCATACAATCGCCACATCTTGATGCGTTGCGTATAGATTATTGTCAATAGTCTACTCTGATTCATTGTACTAAGATTTTTATTTTTCTAAAGGCTTTGATTTCTGTACATAATAAAAACTTTATAATTGCCAAAAGAAATACCTAAACTTTAGGTGTTATGAATATAGTTAAACTAGATATTTTTTTACCAGGCCTTGTTGGTATTTTTTTTGTTTTTGTTTTGTTTTATAATAAAAGACATCTTTGCTGTTTTAATAGTTCAAATCTATGACACGATGTCTAATCGACCTAAACGAGTAAACTCTCTAGTTGTAGCACAGCTTTAGTTATCCTAAGAGCATTGCTATTCTCTAAGGAACGTTTATGATAGTTTCATTTAGATTGGTCAAACGGTTTTAATTTCTATAAAGTACATACATTTATACACCTTACATTCTTCTTTATATATTAGATAAATTAATATTTCTAGGGCTATCTGTTTTTTCCTTGTTCTCTTTAATATGAAAGCAGTTTACGAAATCTCATTGACCTAGATATTAGTGACTCTTTGTTCTGTCTTAGTTGATCTGGCGAGAACTTATTTAATAATGAAGCAAGTTTACAGAGAGAGTAACAGACTTGTGACGTGGCAACGCGCTATTGGTCTAAACTTTCCAACTTTGTGACGTTGCAGCAGGGCAGTGTTTATGCTTTCTATTACGACTGGTCTTGTTAGGAGAGAGAGAGAGAGAGAGAGAGAGAGAGAGACAGAGACAGACAGACAGAGTGCCAGTTAGAGAGATAGAGAGCAAATGATTGAGAGAGAGAATTAGAGTGAAAGAATCAACGAAAAGAGAAAGAAAGAGAGAGAGAGAGGGAAATATTGAGAGGCAGATATTTATTGTACCTAATAAATCAAGGATCAGTTGTTGTTGTTTTTTTAAATTAGTTAATTAACTATTGGTAATTAATTATTTTGTTTGCTATCTTGAAGAAAGGAAAGAAAATGTAATTGACTGATATGGCTTTAAAAGCTGAATTTGTCCCTTTTATCATTAATATTCGGACTCGAAGACACGCCTTATTATTATATGCGAAACAAAGTGAGTGAGAGAGAGAATGAGAGAGAGAGAGAGATGGAGAGAATGCTAGAGTATCATAGACGACAAGGTGAGACCTGGGACGGTCTACTCTAAACAAACATGTCTGCGTGAGTGTATGCCATTGAAACGTGTCCATCTGTTGTTGTGAGTGGGAGGTCAGGCTGACACCCCGCTATGTGCCGTCATTCCTCTGGGGTCGCCACAAGGTGTCGCCCCGGTGTTGAGAATAAAATGTATAGCACGTGAAGGTCCCCCCCCCCTTTTTTCCCCCTCTTCCCTCCCCCCCCCCCCAGTCTGTCCCGAAGGACACTTTTTTTTGTTGTTCGTCCAACATTTCCAAACACAAAGTGAAAGAAAAGGGAAATAAGCAACAAAATTACATTTAACTGTGATCAGACAAGACATTTTTTTTGTACCAAGTCAATCCGTCTGTCTGTCTGGTACACATTATGTATACGCTATTTCTTTACATTCCGGTTCCAGATCAAGTTAAAACTTTGCACAATTATTCATCCTTAACAACACATGGTACCCCCCACCCTCCCAAAAACAAAAACCCACATAAATTAGTTAAAAAAATAAGTGACCAATTATTTATCAATACGTTGTAATTAATTAATTTTGTTGTATACAGAGACAGTAAGGGCTATATGTAGATAGCCCTTGTACATAGAATTAGGTCGTCGCCTGAAAATTTGAAACTAACAATAAATAACTATCAAAACTTTGATTTTTACAAGTACTTGTCTAGCACAGTGGATAGCGTGTCGGTCTTCCATCAAAGCGGCTTGAGCCCTGGAGTTCGAAAAGTCAACAAACTTTAAAAAAAAAAATGCCAGCACCGAAACGTTCTCCCAGATACCCAACCCTTCCCACACCCTCTCACAACTGGTTTATAAAAGTGACCGTACCATAGTGCATTAATCCTGGTAAAAGTATGAACTTGTTCTCAACAACATTAATTGATACAAAATATTTCCAATCGCACAAAAATTATTCTTCTAGAATCTAGATCTATCACAAATTAATTAATTATTGATTCAAATTATTGATGGGATGTCATCCAATATAAGAATGTTTTATAATACTTTAATCTGTCTGTCTGGTAAAAATTTTGAGCACGCTATTTCTCCCACACATATTCTCGTATCAAGTTTTTAAACTTTGCAAAATTATTTATTGTACCTGATAAAACAAGAATCAGCAAATAAATAAATATATAATTAGTTTATTAACTATTGGTAATTAATTTTTTTTTTGTTGCTATCTCGAACAAAGGAAAGAAATTGTAGTTGACCAATGTAGCTGTAAAAGGGGAATTGGTCACTTTTATATTTTGTGTAGAGTTAGCTTTAAACTTACAATAGATAGCTCCAAAATGTTCTATTTTCGTACGCTCTTCTCCGTGTCACAGTGACAATGGTACCACTACTGGAGACTTAAGGAGACTTGCGCCTGAGTTTAAAGAAATCAAACAGGTTTTAATAAAATAAGCTGACACCTGACTTAAGACCTTGGACGTGGTGGCTGTGCTTCAGAATCGAGGGGCGTCGGGTTTGAATCTTCATGAAGCAGTCCACCCAACTCTAATACGTACCTGGAATCAGTTAGGGACAAGTACAGGCGGATTTTCGTTGTGCTGGCCACATGGCACTCTCGTTCACCGTAGGCCACTGAAACAGACGAGCTTTACCCAATCTGCCTCATAGATTGCTAGGTCTAAAAGAGAAATTCTTGACATACCAAGTATGGGTTTACTACTAAATTTTAACTTGAAATGAAAAATTGTCAAAACAATTGATTTAAATTTTGCGTTTCATGAGATTTGGAGTGAGCTAATAGAAGGAATCCAATAACTAAGAGACACATATAAGCTGTACCCTTTGCGACACACACACATATAGGTTATAGACTTAACAACACACGCAAGTCCAAAGTTGATCCTCAATGAACTTGATCACTCTGGTATTGAACAAATAGTCCTATAATTTCATGGTGTCCATATGTCTTTGCTAAAAAAAAAAATACATGTCTGTATGCAACTAGTTAAATAAACGCAGGTCGTCCATGTGCCTCCCATAAAATAAACTTAGATTTACCGTATGCCTCTTGGAAGAAACCCAAACCGTTTAGAGCTCAAGAAGAAACATAAAAACCCAGATAGTTTTTCACACTAAAAGAACTAATGAAAATAGGAAACAGTTTTACCACCCAAATCACACTCAAACACCATCGTCCTTAAGCAAGAACAGCAAAAAACACAAAAACAACAACAGCAGCAGCAGCTACAACAACAACAGCAACAGCTACAACAACAACAGCAGCAGCAACAACTACAACAGCTACAACAACAACAGCAACAGCTACAACAACAACAGCAGCAGCAACAACTACAACAGCAACAGCAACAGCTACAACAACAACAGCAGCAGCAACAACTACAACAGTAGCAATAACAACATAATCAGCAGCAGCAGCAACACAAACAACAGCAGCAGCATTATCAACAACAGCAGTAGCAGCTACAACAACAAAATCAGCTGCAACAGAAACAACATCAGCGGCAGCAACCACAGCAACAGCAGCAAAAACAACAACAGCTGAAGCAGCAACAATAACAACAGCTCTGCAGGAGCAGCGGCAATAACAATTATATTAGCTACAAGAAGAACAACAATCAGTGACGGATTTAGATTTCCTAAGGCTGTTAGCCATTTGAAATATCTGGCGACTTGTGAGTTTAGACCTTGCGATCAATGGAACAGGTTAAGTATCTTTGGCTCACGGTTAACGAGGATGTCATGTGACCAACACTGCGACCAACCGCCTTTACTTTTCCCAAACTAATGTCAGGTAACCATTAAAGCTTGGTCACCTTAATTTAAAAATCCCAGTCTTCACCAGAATTTGAAACCGGGACCCCCGGGATTGTAAACCAAACGCTCTACAACTCAGCCACCGCCCTCCCTCTTGTAATAAGCTTAAGGCAATTTTCCCTTTGCTCTATCTTCAAAAAGATTGAAAATAGAAATTGAACGCTTAATGGGAGTCTAATAGCAAATGGAGGCCCTATGTTGCCCAAACGTAAATCCCAGATATTGACCTCTATGAAATGAAAAAAAAAGCGCATCATCAAATGTACGTAGAATGTTTTTAAAAAATTAAATTACCAACTCATTAACACACACTCTAGTACCGGAAACCAGAAAATCACATGACTTTCTTATTTACATATTTGATATACCGTTTCTTTTATAATGTGCTGCGCCGGATGTATTTAGCGGCCCCCGAAAGGGGAAAAGATGCTATTAGTTTTGTGTGAAATGTCCGTCCGTCTGTCCGTCCCGTTTAGGTCTCGTAATCTAGAAAAGATAGTGAAAATCCGACTTCATAATATTTTTGTCCATTCAAAGTTCTTATGCAACTTCTACTTTTTTCTTTTCTAAAAGCGAACAAATCTAATTTTTAAAATCACTTATGCAAGCAGTTTGTTTTTTTTCATAAAATACACCACTTTTACAACTATTCACTATTAATATTAACAAACACGGTAAACTCTTTATTAGAGGGATCTATATATACATATTTTGTACACATTTATGCAAATGGTTTTTAGACTTTTTGATAAAAAATTTTTTTTTACATTTGTATTGCTACGTAATGTAAGTTCTGTCCTAATAATTACTACATTTACCCAAAGATAATGTTTACTTTTTTTAATAGAAAAAAATCTATTTAGTATGCATATAAGTTAGACATATTTTAAAACAACAACTAATAGTAGGTTTTTATATTATCGCGTTAACTGCAGAGCCATGCAATAGTAATAGAGCACCTAACTACTAACTAAAGGTAATTTTTCTTTTTTAACGGAAATGTTTTTGTTTTTTTAAAGATTTGAATAAGACATTGACCCTTTACAAAACAATTAGATCAATTTCATATTCATTATAAGACACCAGTTAGGTCAGGTTCACATTTATCTTCACATTCACTTTCCCCTATCATTTGGGTAACTATCAAGGGTAACTATTACTAACTACTTCCGGAGAGAAAACACGGGTCCACAACCAACAGGGACGATATACAGCCAACCTCTACAATACCTCGCTTATTCCGATGACATTAACTTATTGGGTAAAGAAACCTCTGACATTGCTAGAGCCTTCACACAACTAGAAGAAGAATCTCGACCAGCAGGACTTGAGGTCAATGACAGTAAAACCAAGTACATCGCAATGACAAGAGACAATCAAACAGAGGGACAATATATTAAAATCGAAGACCACAAATTTAAAAACGTCCAAACTTTCAAATATCTAGGAAGTACAATTGATTTAAAAAATGACCTAATAACAGAAATAAAGGAAAGAATAGCAGGAGGCAACAGGGCATTTTATAGCCCCCACCATTTACTTAAGAGCAAAACAATTTCAAGGAAAACCAAGAAAATAATATACAAAACTATAATAAGACCAGCAGCAATGTATGCAAGTGAGACCTGGGCACTGACTAAGACATCTGAAAATTTACTTAATACTTGGGAAAGAAAAATTCTTAGGAAAATCTATGGTGCCATACAGGAGTAAACAGAGTGGAGGACACGCACTAACCTTGAGATATATGAATTGTAGGAAGAACCACCAATAGTGACCGAAATAAAAAAGAACAGACTACTTTGGGCAGGTCACCTTGAAAGAATGTCAGATAACAGAGGAGCGAAAATCGTATACAGGTAAAAACCAAAAGGCGGACGACCCAAAGGCAAACCCCGAATGCATGGATTGATGATGTGGAAGCAAATCTGCAACAGCTAGGGGTTAGGGCGTGGAGACGAAAGGCCCAGGAGAGATCTGAATGGAAGGATGTGTTGAAGTAGGCCAGAGCTCTCCATGGGCTGTAGCGCCACTGGGATGGATAGATGGATGTTCTTTCTGAAACTATTGATACCTGCCTGGGTGGACCACTTCGGGGGACCGTAATGGAGTTTGTGTTTCCACGCGAACTTTGTAACCTTGTTTTTACTTCTTCCATTGTATAATCCACAGTGTCTTGAGTTGTTTTCTCTCTTCCTTCTGTCGCCCTGTCAAAACGACCTCTCTCTCTCTCTCTTTCTCTCTCTCTCTCTGTCTCTCTCTCTCTCTGTCTCTCTCTCTCTCTCTCTCTCTTAATTTGACTCTCTCCCATCCCCAACTTTCGTTTCTGCATTGGCGAGTTGCTATTGGCGAAAACATAAGCACTATCAGTTGATATAAACTCGTCCAGGTCACGCACTCGGCCATGCCTCGGCGACTCCAGACCTGGGCGAGTACGTCAGACAGCAAACACGCTGAATGATAGTCGGTACCAAACATGAACTGAAAAAATATTACTTTAGTATACTCTCCCCGCCCCTTGCCCCCCCCTTTTTTGTTACCACAGACCTACGCCCTCTTCCCCCCTTACTAACGGAGCATAATCCCACACCGAGACAACAGCCCCCTCCCCTTCTAAAAAATGAAAGAACTTGGAAGATAAAAAGAAAAATCTGACAATCGATTTTTCAATATGTTTGAGTTCTGCATGTGGTCTTAGGACGAACAAAAAAATGTGTGGGGAAAAAAACTCCTGGAACCGTTGGGTCACGGTGTTGTCAAAATAAACGTAACATTGAATGGACCCGAAACTGTCGCTTCTAGATTTGTTCTATTTGTCTAAGAAACTTTTGCTCCATGTTCCGGCACATTCCGCCCGTTTTCCGGCTCCACAAAAGGTCAGCCCGAGGCAAACAGAAAAAAAAAATATAAAAAAAATTACAAGATGTGGCGAACATGTTTGAAAAAAAAATATTTTATAAGATTTTTTTTTTAAAATTCTTCTTTGTATTTTTCTAGTTGAACACCTTTCGGAAGTAGATTTAGTTGTATTGTAAAAGTTGCATCCCCTAGCTCGCACCCATTTGAACATTTCCCTTGATACCTTCCTTCGCTAAGACTGGCACAAATTTTAATTAATAGATCTGGCATCTCATCTTGATGTTATCTACATTCTAGATCTTACTGTTCGACAAATGAAAGGCGTTGATACATTTTCTATAAGAAGGTAAAGAGCTTGACTTTGGAACCGAGGCGTATTCCGAAGGGTATCCAGTTTGATACGAAGACTGGGATTTTGGAACAACAAAATTTTAGGATGCCCCTGAGTCTACCCAGCCGCCTGACGCTAGTTGTGGAATCAAAGACGGTTGGTGGTTGTGCTGGCCACATGACACCCTCGTTAACAGCCATAGAAGCAGCGTGTGCACCATAGGTCCTAAAGGGGTTCCCTTTTTTTTTCTTTGTAATTAGAAAATTAGGAAGAGATAAAACGAAGTATTCACACATTTTTATACATTGATCTTCACCTCTGCTTGATGATCTAGATATTTCTATAAAGTTTATATTAGGTCATTAAGTCTCTACTTCTCAAGCTTCATGTTAAGTCTACTTTTGTAAACTATTAGATGTACTGAATTAGAATTTTAAAGTGTATTCAGAAATTCAGTGTGCGTTAGTTTTTTTGTTTTTTCATGCTTTCTCCTCGAAGGATTAAAATGTTTTATTTCAAATGGTGTTCGACTTGACTCACTTAAACAACGAACTCTAGCATACAATCGAATATGAGGTCATCAATTAAATCATACTAAGACATTTCAACCACTCGATTCTGTTGTAAACTGTAACAATAAAAACAGTCAATATAAGAAAAAAATTACCATACTACTTTACTATAAAGCCACACACAGAGCTTAGCCCGTCCTATGGCCAACGGATGAAACATGATTATGAAACAAGTCTTGGAAATAGCCTAGTGTACATGTCCTTATATGTTGGGAGAAAAAAAAGGCAAAAAAAGCTATTTCTTAACAGTTTTTAGCTTAAGGTGATCTCAGGGCCGGTCCTACAGGTTGCGGGCCCTATGCGAAACGGATAGCGGGGATAATAAGTGAAAATTAAGATTTTGTATTAGAAAATAAATTCATCTTTGCATTTTATTTATACTTTACTAAGTACAAAACCACTGTCAAATTAACATTACGAGCCATATACAGCAGATAGTAGTTTTCCAACGTTCAGATCTGCCTTTTAGATTTACTATAGACTAGCAAAATAGTGCTTTTGTTGTTGGTTATTTTTTATATAAGAGGTCGAGATAGATTTAGATCTATATTTGTATGCCAATGACTATTGAAGTAAATTAAGTATTCTTGTTTTGGTTAAAATTCGGCTTATTATTACATTTTTATTAAATGAAAGCTGACAATGCCTTTTTCTTAAATTGCGAGTAGGATTGGCGTTTTCCATATTGAATGACACATCGAAATGACAATTTTGTCTGTTTTAATATTTGCATCATTTTTCAGAAGATTTTTATAATATCTGGACATTTTCATGACTTTTTCTTATCTTTTATAATTTCAGGAGAATTCCAGGAACCCTTTAATAACAATTTAAAATGGTTTAATTTAATAATTTACACACAGAATTCGCATCGCGCGGGGCCTATGAAAATGCGGGGCCCACTTCGGCCGCATAGGTTGCTGTGGCGTAAAACCGGCCCTGGACCGTGATCTAGTAATCCGCGAGTGTGCCAAGGTGCAGATACCCAGTTTGAGACTCGCTGCTACGCGGCACGGTTTCCGGGACACAGCAGACGATGAAATAAGCTCATTGACAGAGTCTCTCTTTTGTCAGCTTTATAGTCGGAGAGGAGAATCAAGATCGGACAGCATGAGGACAGACTGTGAGTGCTGGTACGATCCTAGCCGACAGCAATGAAGTGACTATAGACAAAAGAATGAGACAGATAGAAAGAATGAGAAAGATAGCCCTAAAACAACTGCATTCACACGCGCGATTTGTGGCAAAACTTTTGCCGCTCCAAACTCGGGGCTTACAATAGTCACACCAGATTCTGCCCGGACTTTAAAAAAAAACAACAACAAACGAAGCCAATGATTCATCTTGGCGCATCCATTGTCTCTGGAAAACAAAAGAGACATGTATGTGAGGTACAAGCTACTTATCAATATAAAAAGAAAGTCACCTTCCCCCCCCCCCTTCCTTTTGTTAGATCTAGATACTTGGGGCGTTAAAGAAGGGACGTCAGTGTTTGATACAGTCACAACACCTGGAGCGATGGAATGGGGCGCCAGTCCCGGTAAATTTAGCACCATACCATCTCTCTTGTTCAGTTCTAAAAAAAAACAACAAATTTTGAGTAAGTTACAAAATTCGATGCAGACTCTCCCCCCCCCCCGCTCCACCCTACCCATACACCTTTCTACACGCCCCCCTCCCTCTCACGCACCATTTTGAGACTCGGGTGGGTGGGAATGCCAGAAAGTGTGAAGGTGAGTAGTGCATGCCTGGGCTCCGAGGCTCAGAGGCGGCGCCCCTTTGAAATCTAAACCAGCGACAGAAAAGCCCCAGTAAATGGCCCCTGCTCTGTGGCGCTGGCCCCTTTGATATCCCCGTTAAAAGCGACAAACGGGAAGGAAGCTAGCTTGAGACAAAGCTCAGTCAGACACTGGTTCTAGTCGCCGGCTGTCTGGGTTTAGAGATAGACAGAAGAAAAAAAGGAAAGAATGAGAGACAATGAAATAAAAAGAAAGAAAAATACGAAATACAAGAAGAGGACGACGGAAAAATGTATTCACTGGAATTTTTTATTTTATTTTTTCTATTCGCGCTTTAAGTTTATTTTTGAACAATGTTTCAATTTTAAGTCAACCGTTTCTTTTTGTAGTGAGCGTAGGTCACGTAAGCAGGATTGGTGCGTGGGTTTTGTGTGTATGAGTGAATTATATAAGTGCTCGGAGTACCTTTGATTGGTTCTTTGAAGGCTATAAGAGATTAGAGCCGCCCACATGTAGGCACGATTCTAACGCTCTAACCGCTAAGTGCTGATCGATTATATTTCTCAAAAGTATACAATTACGTGTACACACACACACACACAAACACATATAAAACTGTATAATTTTTCTTTTGCTGTGTAATTATAGATCTAGATCCAGATAACCCTTCCGCCTGTTTGAATGGACGTCTAGGTTCGAAGATTTTTACAATTGACTAACGGGCAGTGGCAGTGGCGTTCCAAGGCTCCCGGGCGCAAGAATGGACATTATTTTCAAGGTTGAGTTTTCTAGTATGCATCAGCTCATTAAGAGGAATAGCCGCTATTAGTTTTGTGTTGTCTGTCTGTCCGTCCGTGCTGTCCCGTTTAGATCTCATAAACTAGAACAGAAATGGAAAATCCGACATCGTTATATTTTAGATCTTTCAAAGTTCTGATGCGACGGTTACTTTTGTCTTTTCTGAAATAAAAAAAATTAATTTTTAAAAACAACAAAGCAAGCAGTTTTTTCAGGAAAATACACCATTCTTACAACGATTCGCTATTAATAGTAAAAACAAAACCAAACCAACCGACTATGACGGCAATGTAAAGGAATACATTTGTATCACATATATGTGAACGTCCGACTATGACGGCAATGTAAAGGAATACATTTGTATCACATATATGTGAACGTCCGACTATGACGGCAATGTAAAGGAATACATTTGTATCACATATATGCGAACGTCTAGGTGTTTGTGTCAAAGAAAATGTTAAAATGTGTATTAACTAAATGATGTACTTTCTGTTATACTAGTTACTTACGTTGTCAACGAAATGTTTACTTTAAAAAAAAAAAGAGAACGAGAAAAAAATCTATTTTGTATGCATATTAAATGAAGTTAATTTAAAACAATAATCAATAAGTAGTATATAATTGTAATACACGCAGACAGCAGTCCATGAGAGAGAAATAGGGAAACACCAAACTAGAGTGGAAAGTTTTATTTCTTGAATGCCTTGAATGAGAGATTGGCTCTTTAAAAACAACTAAATCAATTAGAGAATCATTTAATAACATCAGTTAGACAATGTTCACATTGAACTATAGCGTCAAAACTATCAGTTTATTAAATACATAAGAGTAATAACAATGTAATAACATTAGTAAATCTCCGTAGGCTGTGGCATAACGTCTTTAATCGAGATATCAATAGAACAGTATCGCAAGACTTTCGACATCAGCACGTTTCTTCCTTTTTGTATCGACCAAGATAGGGAATGTAGTTGTTGAAATTAGTAATTCTTAGTCTCTGATATTTTTTTTTTTTTTTTTTTTTTTGAAAATATTGAAACCTACCTTTTTTACCTGTCTGAGCTGACCACTCCGGGAGCTGATTTTGAGTTTGGGTCTCCACACAAACTTTCTTTGTAACCTCGTTTTCTTTAAATATTTTTATTCTTGTTGGCTGTGTAGGTGAAAACTATGACTAGAGCTTTCTTATCCTTTAGAATTATTCAATCAAACTTTGTCGTCTGCCCCCCCCCCCCCAGCTATCATTATCATCCTAAAAGAGCCACAGCTTTATTTTAGCATAAAGACTACATTCAACTACATTTTGCCCTGCCTTAGCATTAGTGTTGAACTCAATTAAACTTTGACCTCTTCTTGTATTCTGCTGATGAAGAGACACCTAATTAACAAAGAAGCCACAAAGAATGATAACTCTGTGAGTCTATATCTAAGGGAGATAACCGAAACAAAAACAAAACAAAAAATAACAAAACACAAGTGCATGCTAAAGCCATGATAATGTATGTAACGGTTGTTCCATTCCTCAACGCATGCACGCACACACACACACACACACGCGCGCGCGAGCACACACACAAACATAGATAATGGGATCTTCCTGGACTTAATTTATTAGGGTCTGCAAAATTAAAGCGGAATGCGTGAGGGGAGCGGGACCCTGACATGTTGTCCTTTAGATAGGCAGACGACCAATATGGGGGAAAGTAATTAGCGATAAGAGAGGAGCAGGGTGGGCGCTGACAGTGGAAGGGTGCTGTATGGAGTGAGGGAACAACTTGGAGCCCAGAGCGCAGCCAGATTTAATCAAGTAACTAGAGAGTCACCCTACCAGGACTTGACCTTTTAATAATCTTATCTTAGGGTACCTTACCTTAAGTTACCTTACCAATGATTACCTTACCTGTGATATCTTACCTATCATAGTCTAAAGTAGGATTACCTTATTCATGATTATCTTACCTATCTTTATCGTACCTAACATAACTTAATTTAAATACCTATAATTACAGTATATTATGTACAATAATCTTACCTATGATAACCTTACCGATGATTACCTTACCTATGGTTACCTTATCTATGATTACTTTACTTGCGATTACCTCACATATGATTACCTTACATAAGATTATCTTACATATGATTATCTTACATATGATTACATTATCTGTGGTTTCCTTACCTATGATTACCTTATCTATGATTACCTCACCTATGATTATCTTACCTATGATTACATTACCTATGGTTACCTTATCTTACATTAAGTTACCTGTCATTAGCCATGATACATATCTCTACTTTCCCTCTGGGAGTCTGACCCAGTTCCACTGGGTATCTTAACGCCATTATCATACACGCAAACGTAGGCACAAGTATTTAAGTAACCCAGAATTGACAGAAGCTCTTTTTTCTCTTCTACATTGATAAAGTTGTCTATGTCCTGGATGCAGACACTAAGACCTTCTTAATGTGATACACAATGGGCATTAGAGAATGTTCCTTTTACCCTGCACTTATGTCTATTTCGTTGCAGACAGAGGTGAGGAATTTAGGGACCCCCTCGAGACCCCTGGAGAATGGGCCCATACACCAGCAGCATCAATGAAACATTGTTACGAAATAAGTTTAATAGTTAAAGCATGCAATAGAGCTACAGCCCATGTACTGAGTTAATGTCTCGAAATATTCAACAAGTTGATGACCAACTCATAAACCCTAAAATATCACAATATGTACTTGAGAGAAATTATATCTAGAGTATTTATATGTACATTCTCCGGAAAATAAATAACTGTTACGTATTCGTAACCACGGATTCAAACTAGACAGTAAGAGTCACACGAAGCCACGTAGATATTATGTAATATAGGTCACCATTACATCTTTCCCAAATCATTTAACTGCTGTCAGGAGGTGTCGCGGAAAAAAAGTAGTGACCTGCTGTTAGTTGCGAGACTAGTAGAAGCGATATTCGTTTTTGTCCTTTTTCTATCGTTTTACTACATTAAGACATCGTTTTTCTGGTCTTCCCTCGCCACGAAGTAGCATGAAGATTGACGTATTCTAATACTACGTTTAGTGTAAAATGGAAAACATCTTGACCACCATAAAACCTGCGAGGGACATTGACATGACAGAGCGCTGGTTCGACCGTTCGAGGCAGACACATAAACACGTAGACATACACACAGTCGCTTGCGCGAATTAATCCATGTATCAGTCGCCCAGGAATGCAATCTCGGTTAGGAATTAAATGCAGGGGGAAGAAGGAAGAAAAGGGAGGGTGGGGCTGGGGGGGGGGGGCGAGGTTGAGTGCTGTGATCGGGAAAACCCCATTTCCATGAAATTAGGCTAAAATAATAGAGGTCACATCTCCTGGTAGTGGAGTTTATTAACACCGTATCAATGCCCTGATAGCGATCGCAATGAAGACAGGAAAAGAGGAACTAAGAGTGAGAGAGAGAGAGAGAGAGTGGGGGAGGGAAGAAGGGCGAAGGAATGCAGTGATTAGTGAAGGACCAGTAGATCACGAAGAGAATGTTATTCTTCTGGTAAAGGCATCAATCCAGATTTTCAAGAAATTAATTGGGTAAAAGTAAAGAGAAAAATAAAAAGGATTTTGATAACCCTAATGACTCGAGGTAAAAATTGTGTTAAGTAGGGGGAGATAACGAGAGAGAGAGAGAGAGAGAGAGAAAGAGAGAGAGAGAGAACCAGTTTATTGTATCACAGGCGCTGCTAATAATGCCGACGCCCTGTGTTAATGCGACTAAATGATATTATTTCACCAACAGATCTGGTATTTCGTGGCGTATGGCAACGGGCGCTGACTCAGGTAGTGGGGGGGGGGCGTTTTTGGATGCACGTTCTGGGAGAAGAAGCTCAACAAGTTGCACGCTATATACGACACCGACGCCAGTACATACAAAAAAAATCAGAGGGTTTAACAAAAGGGGGGAGCAGGCCCCCCCCCTCTCCCCTTTCTCCAAGGCTTAGCTATGTTGAAAGACAATACGATTTGTTGACTTACCAAATACAGAAGGTCGACAGTGAATAAGGGAGGAGAAAAGAGAGAGAGAGAGAGAAAGAGATAAAGAGAGAGAAAGAGAGAGATAGAGAGAGAGAGATAGAGAGAGAGAGAGATGCATGTTTCGAAAAGAGATACATGCCCCCACAGATCGCCCTGAACTCAAGCCGCCCCCCCCTCCCAATGTCAATAAACATGACTAGAGCAGGGAACTCTGGGGTCTGTGGGATCAGGGATCAACATGAAATTTTTTAAGCAAAGTTGGTGAGTACGGTGCGTGGGCACCCTCCTCCTTCGACATTTACCGAAAAGAAAAAAAAAAGATGACACCTCTGGTTAAGCCGAGCCGGGTGTATTCCACGACTTGGTGGTAGTACCATAGAGGTGTCTCCAGCATCAATACAGAACATTGAGTCTCTTTCCTTAGACATGAAGCCACATAAATATATATAAAATATATGGCCATATTACAAGATCCACGGGGCTCGCAAAGACCTTCCTGCAGGGAACAGTACCAGGAAAAAGAAGAAAAGGCAGACAGAGAAAGCGATGGGAGGACAACATAAAAAAAAATGGACGGGCCTACCATGGGTAGAGGTTTTAAACAAGTCAAAAGACAGGGAGGAATGGAGAAAGACGGTCGACGAATCTTGATTGGTGCCCCAACGGTCCAACAGACTACGGGATAGGTAAAGGAAAAAGGTAATATATATATATATATATATATACATTTGTCTCTCCTATTATTCCTGACTCCTACACAATAATAAAATTAGTTTTAAAAAATCGTCCCTAAATTTCTTTTCGCATTTAAAATGCCCATTTTGTCTCCCAACAATATATTTTTTTTCATACAATTTTTTTTTTAAGAATGGTTAAGGAGCTTGTTACACCGCCTTTAAGCTTTGACAGTTCAAATCCACTATGGGTGAAGAAGTCTTTCTCTTGACAATGATGTCAGGGTTCATTCTTTGCTGCCCAGCACTGCAAGCAGCTAAACACGTCGAAGCACCACGCAAGCACTGGCGGATCCAGGGAGAGGGGGCGGTAGGGGCGATCGCCCCCCCCCCACTCACACATTTGTATACGAATTTATTACTTATGTTAAAAATATATACTACTTATTTATATTTCAACATATTTTTAGATTATTTCGCCCCCCCCCCCTCTAGTATGTTGGCCGATTTGGTGGGGTCGGGCGGGGGCGATGGTATCAATCCGCCCCCCCCCCCTACACTTTCGAGTGGGGGGGGGCGATCCAATTAATTTGTAGAAATCACAGCTTGCTAACAAAATCAATTAAATATCTATATCTTTAAAACTTGTTATTGATATTTTAACCGATCTTTATATTATGTCGTTCACTGTTGGCCGATTGGTGGGGGGGGGGGGGCGAATACCTCTACTGCCCTTCCCACCTAAACCCTTTGAGTGGGAGCGGGGCGGTCCGTTTTTATGGAGAATCATAGTTTGTGAACAAAATTAGTTGAATATCTATATAATATAAACTACGTATTGATATGTGACCCATTGTATATTATGTCGTACCATATTCTAATCTCAAATTGTATCATTAGTAAATTTAAATGAAAAAGGGTTGCACCAGGTGGGAGGGGCGATACATGCAATCGCATTTCACCCATCGGACAAATCAATACTTTTTTCTTTTTGTATTATAGTTAAGAAATTACAAAATTTAAACAAAATCTGTCACTAAAATAATTTATATATACTATAAATTTAATTCTTATATCGAGTCGCCCCAACCCTATTCTTTAATGCCAAATGCAATCTTTAGCAAAAATTATTAAAGGAGCGAGGATTAATCGTTTTCACTCTACCGCCCCTCCCATTTCCAGACAGAGTTTGTTTAATTTCACATGAATTTATCATCATTATTTTAAGAAAGACTTCGCATTGGAAAAGTTAAAATTCAAACGAAATTTTTCAGTATAAAAGTCATGATTGAGATGAGTTCTAAACTCAAATAATATATTCATAGTCGCCTTTTCCCAACCTATACTCAGTCTGACATTTTTCTAGTTAAATAAATTAGGGACTATAACTCACAATATATACTGTAATTGTCTTACATACTATTAATCGAATTTTTTTTTTTCGGTGGCGATCCTCAAAGCAAAAATCTAAATATGTGGGGTATCTTATCTTTTCAAGGAACAAATCAGTTTTATTTGCAATGTATTATGGTCCTATAAATTCATATTAGAATATTTTTCAAGTACAACATTATTCGAAAGGTCGTTTTTAATAGTGAGCTTTAGGTCAGGAGAATGCGTTTCTGCAGTGAAGAATGAAAGAAAACGCTTTTGGCGTCGGGGCTTCGCCCCGAACCCCACAAGAGAAGCTTATAGCGCTGCCCCAGTTGTTTTGTTTTTCGCCTAAGGTTGAGAAATGCTATATTTATATATAAATAATAATCTTTATTATCCATAAAGAAATTTGTCTTACAATTTGTGCATATATATGTTTGTGTGTGTGCGCGCACGCACGTTTATGCATAGGGTTAGCGGTTTACTGGGCGTTAGGGTTAGGGTTTGGGAAAAAATCGCCCCCCACTCCAAAGTTTTGGATCCGCTAGTGCACGCAGGGTAGCACAGGGGGGTGGAAGAGCTTAGGGTTGTAAGCAATGGGCAGTCAGCAATGTCAGAAAGATATCTTCCCGAGTCGTTAACCATCGTAAGCATCGTACTTTGTTAGTTCACCCGCAGCGATCTCAAAACGCTCGTGAGATGACACTTGGTCAAAGAGGCAACAGATTTGATGCGCCGCTCAAACTTTCGACCTCCCCCCCCCCCCATGGGAGCATCAGTGTCGATTTGCCCCTTCACCTTTCTTCACGGGAGGGAGGATGTACCCCGGGTGAGTCGAGTTTTGCTTAACAAAAAAAAAAAGAAAAATAACTCTTCCACTAAATGTATTGAAAATCGTAGGGGATCGTTGGCCGGAGCGCTGACCACCTTGGACAGCGCTGACTACCCGGGGCAGTTCTTGTCCGTAGACTTGTTCGGAAGTGTCTGGGCGGATGTTGCCAAAAACTTCTAATGACATTTGAAGCAGGGGCCGTAGCCTTGAACTGTTTCCAGTATCTTAAACAGTCAAAGTGTATGTATAATATACTTAACATTCTTTACAGAGCAGTTTGATAGTCTTCAGTTCAAAATGAGATCAGTTCACATCGGTGACCCACAAATCTGTTGTTTGTATGAGTGTGTGTCAGAGGGGTTTAAGAAACACGTAAATGATATATCTATCGAAATATATTTTGAAATTATCCTCATCAAAATACTATACTGACAAATTCTTTGTCAAATTGGAACTGATTTTTCTACTGACAAATTCCTTGCCAATTGGAACTGGGTTCAGATTACGTGTTGTTTTTTTTTTTTCATAAAAAAACTTAAAGACTTATAGAAAATATTTTTCTTTAAATTGAACTAAAAAAATATCCTATTGATATAAAAAAGCAATTCAGTTGAATATTAATGTTCGAACCATTGAGGGCATCTCTTGATTATCTGTCACAATAATGAGAGTCTGGTCTGTTGAGCAACATTCAGGCAGGCTTTTGTGAACCATTTCTTTATTCATATAATATTTTCTTTTTTTTTTTGTCGAGTGTTTTGATGACCAGAAGTGACCCGCGGACCGCCACGAGTTGAGCAATATTGATGGACTGTGGCGTGCACTTGTCAGATTAGATAAACATCAGAGAGAGGTTTCTAATTGCATTAAGCACTCATTAAATTGGGAATAGTGTCAGTTTGTCTCTCTCTCTCTCTCTCGCTCTCTCTCTCTCTCTCTCTGTTGATCTCTCCATAACAATGTTCGTCGCGACAGGTCTAAAGCTCAAATCAACAGGAGATCAGAGTAATAAAACAAGTAGATCTAGTAGTAAGTAGTAAATGTATTATCTTTCTGATTGCACTCTCCATGTCTGTGTATCGCCATCTCTAATGTATCCATATCCAATCTATTCAATATATTCAATGTATCCAATACGTTCAATGTATCCAAGATATCCAAATGTGAATTCCTATTCGGTTATGTTGGTAGGGGACACAGTTGTGTGAGGTGTTGGCTGGACTCTAGATCTCTCTCTTGAAGTGCCTGGTTTTTGTTGGTAGGACACAGTTGTGTGAGGTGTTGGCTGGACTCTAGATCTCTCTCTCTTGAAGTGCCTGGTTGGTAGGACACAGTTGTGTGAGGTGTTGGCTGGACTCTAGATCTCTCTCTCTTGAAGTGCCTGGTTGGTAGGACACAGTTGTGTGAGGTGTTGGCTGGACTCTAGATCTCTCTCTCTTGAAGTGCCTGGTTGGTAGGACACAGTTGTGTGAGGTGTTGGCTGGACTCTAGATCTCTCTCTCTTGAAGTGCCTGGTTGGTAGGACACAGTTGTGTGAGGTGTTGGCTGGACTCTAGATCTCTCTCTCTTGAAGTGCCTGGTTGGTAGGGGACACAGTTGTGTGAGGTGTTGGCTGGACTCTAGATCTCTCTCTCTTGAAGTGCCTGGTTGGTAGGGGACACAGTTGTGTGAGGTGTTGGCTGGACTCTAGATCTCTCTCTCTTGAAGTGCCTGGTTGGTAGGGGACACAGTTGTGTGAGGTGTTGGCTGGACTCTAGATCTCTCTCTCTTGAAGTGCCTGGTTGGTAGGGGACACAGTTGTGTGAGGTGTTGGCTGGACTCTAGATCTCTCTCTCTCTCTTGAAGTGCCTGGTTGGTAGGGGACACAGTTGTGTGAGGTGTTGGCTGGACTCTAGATCTCTCTCTCTTGAAGTGCCTGGTTGGTAGGACACAGTTGTGTGAGGTGTTGGCTGGACTCTAGATCTCTCTCTTGAAGTGCCTGGTTGGTAGGACACAGTTGTGTGAGGTGTTGGCTGGACTCTAGATCTCTCTCTCTTGAAGTGCCTGGTTGGTAGGGGACACAGTTGTGTGAGGTGTTGGCTGGACTCTAGATCTCTCTCTCTTGAAGTGCCTGGTTGGTAGGGGACACAGTTGTGTGAGGTGTTGGCTGGACTCTAGATCTCTCTCTCTTGAAGTGCCTGGTTGGTAGGGGACACAGTTGTGTGAGGTGTTGGCTGGACTCTAGATCTCTCTCTCTTGAAGTGCCTGGTTGGTAGGGGACACAGTTGTGTGAGGTGTTGGCTGGACTCTAGATCTCTCTCTCTTGAAGTGCCTGGTTGGTAGGACACAGTTGTGTGAGGTGTTGGCTGGACTCTAGATCTCTCTCTTGAAGTGCCTGGTTGGTAGTACACAGTTGTGTGAGGTGTTGGCTGGACTCTAGATCTCTCTCTCTCTTGAAGTGCCTGGTTGGTAGGGGACACAGTTGTGTGAGGTGTTGGCTGGACTCTAGATCTCTCTCTTGAAGTGCCTGGTTGGTAGGACACAGTTGTGTGAGGTGTTGGCTGGACCCTAGATCTCTCTCTTGAAGTGCCTGGTTGGTAGGGGACACAGTTGTGTGAGGTGTTGGCTGGACTCTAGATCTCTCTCTTGAAGTGCCTGGTTGGTAGGACACAGTTGTGTGAGGTGTTGGCTGGACTCTAGATCTCTCTCTTGAAGTGCCTGGTTGGTAGGGGACACAGTTGTGTGAGGTGTTGGCTGGACTCTAGATCTCTCTCTTGAAGTGCCTGGTTGGTAGGACACAGTTGTGTGAGGTGTTGGCTGGACTCTAGATCTCTCTCTTGAAGTGCCTGGTTGGTAGGACACAGTTGTGTGAGGTGTTGGCTGGACTCTAGATCTCTCTCTCTTGAAGTGCCTGGTTGGTAGGACACAGTTGTGTGAGGTGTTGGCTGGACTCTAGATCTCTCTCTTGAAGTGCCTGGTTTTTGTCCATGAAAAAAATTTTTTTTTTCTTTCCTTCTTTGTATTCTTTCCTATAGAGTCTGCTATATATTTGTTCAGACATTTGCCTTTCTTTCTTTCATCTTAATTTGTATGACTTACATTCAGACATTTCTTTCTGTTTTCTTTCTTTCTCACCTTTTTTATTGTTTTGTTTTCTTTCTTTCTTCTTTTTAATTTCTTTTTTTCCATTTCTTTCTTTCATTTCTTTCTTTCTTTATTTATTTTTTTTTTCCATTTCTTTCTTTCTTTCCATTTCTTTCTTTCTTTCTTTCTTTCCATTTCTTTCTTTCTTTCTTTCTTTTCATGTCTTTCTTTCTTTCTTTCTTTCTTTCCATGTCTTTCTTTATTTATTTTTTTCCATTTCTTTCTTTCTTTCTTTCTTTCTTTCCATTTCTTTCTTTCTTTATTTTTTTCCATTTCTTTCTTTCTTTCTTTCCATTTCTTTCTTTCTTTCTTTCCATGTCTTTCTTTCTTTCTTTCTTTCCATGTCTTTCTTTCTTTATTTTTTTCCATTTCTTTCTTTCTTTCTTTCCATTTCTTTCTTTCTTTCTTTCTTTATTTTTTTCCATTTCTTTCTTTATTTCTTTCATACTCATTTTTTTCTTTTTATTTCTTCTTCCTTCATTTTACTTTCTTCTCTTTCCTTCTTTTCACCTTTTTCTTATTTTGTCTTTTTTCCTTCCTTTTTCTTCCCCTTTCATTTATTTATTCTTCCTCATTTCTTTTTTCCTTCTTTTAAAATAGTTGCTTTTCCGTTTCTCATTTCTTTTCTTCTTTGATTGTTTATGTTCTAGTTTCTTCTTACTTTCTGTGTTCTTTCTTATTGCGCTCAATTTTTCCGTCCATTCATCTCTTTTTTTAATTCCTTTAATAAACAAAAGTTATTCAATAGCAGCCTGTAATTTTGAGCGTTGCATTCCTTAAAGGTAGCTTGTACATCAGAGACACCACACAGTGAGCTCATGTTAGTAGCATTGTCCAGAAAACATTGGACAATAACAAACAAAAGTACTGAATTTACCACTAAACAAAAGTAGTTATTTACCACAAAACAAAAGTAGTGAATACCACTAATTGATCAAAAGTAGGAGGCGCTGTGGCTGAGTGGTGAAGCGCATGGCTTCCGAACCAAGAGGTCCCGGGTTGAAGACTGGGATTTTTAATTTCGGGATCTTTAGGGTCGACTCAGCTCTTATGGGTAACCGACTTTAGTCGTGGAAAAGTAAATGGGGTTTTGTCGTTGTGATGGCCACAGAAACGAATGACGTATACATCACCTGACCGATAGACCGCAAGGTTTGAAAGGGGAACCTTACGTTACGTTAATTACTGATTGGTACATTTCAATAATTGATTATCGTGTTGTCATCGAACATTGAATGTGTCAAAGCAATAACGTGTAAAAGAGTCCACCCAGTGTGTTGTTGATGGTGGTTCACATGTGGCACCAAACTGCTGGTAGACAGCTAAACTGCGGTAGCTATATTTATACTTATATTTTAACTTTAAAATGTTGAAATAACTTGAATAACTTATGTGTGAACAATACTAAATAGAACTTTATATTGCAATATAAACAAAGACAACTTGATTAAAAATGAAGTAAATATAGTAGACTTAAGTAATAATATCAGATTCTGAACAAAAACTTACTACTAAAAAAAAAAAAGAACACGTCATTTCACTCTGGCATTCTGGAGTCGTCTGTCCTACGTAAGACCGCTGACGACAATGCCGTTTATCTTGCGTTACTCATAGCCAATCGCTAACCTCTTTCCCCGTCACCATAGAAACACACACACACACACACAGACTCCATAACACCCAGACAGACAGACATGCTTCGCATGACCCCCAACTTCCCAATTTGTAAACATTTGTAACCTCCCCTCTTCCTTGAACATTTCGAAACTTTGCTGTAACACACACGAGTTGTCAATATTATGAAAAGCATGTAACAAAAATGGTTCATATTTTCAAAGCAACAACACCAAATAATGTACATGTTATTTCTCAGTTTTTCTGCTAAATTTCTATAAGTGAAAAAAAAACAACAGAATCAACAAAGAAAATACTATTTTGAAAAAGTTTACAGTAAATATTGGATGACTGTTGGACAGTGCAATCAATGGTATCAATAGATCTATTAAATGTATTGACTGGTTTTCAAAATGTTGGTTTGGAAAATTAAGTTGTTATTTCTTCTGGGGCATTCAAAGTTCAAGAACATTAGATATTCGTTGAAGAAAACATTGCCGCTAAGATGGAACCATCTTTACACAACTATTTTTAAAATAGAATGTTCTATTATGAAGATGATTGTTGAAATAATGTGTTCTGAATTGAATGCTCAATATTCAATATTGTATGTTTCGTCTATTCCTTGGCTAAAATATGCCTCATGAAAACTACAATCAATTCAAGGGAAGATAATATTGAATGAAAGAGAAAATAAATGTATTGGATAGCTGTTGAGAAATAGAGAGACAGAGAGAGAGAAAGAGGGAGAGAGAGAGTGAGAGAAAGATACCGAGAGAAATAAAGCGAGAGAGATAATGATTGTTAAAAAGGTAGATAAAGAGAGTTAGAGAAAGATAACGCGAGAGATAACGAGAGAGATAAAGAGAGAGTGATAAAGAGAGAGAGATAAAGATAGATAAAGAAACAGAGGTAGAGTACGAGAGTGAGAGAAAGTGATAGAGCTATCGAAATTTAAAGGAGAGCCAGTTAGAGCGTGACTGATAGAGACTGAGTGAAAGAAAGAGATATCAAGGAATGAGAGAGAGCATAAGAGAGAGAGAGAGAGAGAGAAAGAAATAGCGAGAAAAGGGTTACCGCGTGATCTGTAATAAAAAAACAAAAGAGAATTATTGGAGCTCTTCAATGCATATAAAAAAAAAAAACAGTTCCTCTCCCCCACAGTGTTGGTATAAGTGTCAGATATCTCACAAAGAGAAAAAAAATTTCCTATTTCCATTCATTTCTTCTCACTGGTTACGACCGCTATTTTGTTATACATATACAACAACGAGAGTAAAGCGCATTTCTGCTAAAATTTATTACTTATAGGGTTGTTATGGGTAGATTAAGAGCGCGAAAATTTTAGTAGCTGTGTATTTAACATATTTCCTATTAGTGAGCAAAAAAACAAAAGCCTGAGTCAAAAGACAATAAATTGAGTTTTTTATTTGGTCAAGAGTTTCAGCATTGTGTCAGTGAAGTAACATGGTGTAACTGAGGTTCTCGTTGTCATGGTTTTTTAATTGTATACACAATACACAAAATGTTTACATTTTGATAAAACGTAAGCTAATTTCCAATACAACTCAAAAGGGTTTTAGTTCTTGAATTGTGGAGAATGCAAGGAAGTGAATTAGAAATGAAAAGTCATACACTATTTCGAAATGTTTCCTTTGTAAATATGTGGGCTAAGAGGGGAGACAATATCGGCGTCATTCAAAGATTATGTTTGAAGCTTCTTGTTCAAACTTTTTCTATATCTATTATTTCAATTGTTATTGTGGGTCTTTTTAGTATGGGTTGAAATAATTCATAAATTTTGCTGAAGAATGTGTTTTATTTCACTGTCTTTCAATTCCTTTCCTCTCTCTTTCTCATTCTTTCTCTCTCTCTATCTTTCCGTTTCACTTTTTCTTTCTCTCTCTGTCTCTTTCTTTCTCTGTCTCTTTCTTTCTCTGTCTCTTTCTTTCTCTCTCTCTCTCTCTCTTTCTGTCTTTCTCTTCTTCTCTCCCTTACTCTTTCTCTTTCATTCTCCTTCTTTCTTTCTTTCTCTCTCTCTTTCTATCTATCGTTCTCATTCTTTCTACCTCTCTTTCTCATTCTTTCTATCCCTCTTTCTCATTCTTTCTTTCTTTCTTTTTTGTCATTCTTTCTCTCTATCTCTCTTTCGCTCTCTTTTCCCACTCTTTTTTTCTTTCTTTCTCTCGCTTCCTGTTTCTTTCCCCATCTCTCCTCTTGCCCCCCCCCCTCTTCCCCGCCCACATGTTAACAGATCTGTAAACACCGCAGCTACAATGGGTGCACACCCAGGTCTCAAATCAATGAGTAGTCTGTAGTGTCGAAATTGTTTGCCCAACCAATCAGACAGACACTCTTGACTACAAAGTCTGCATTACTTAATGGACGTTGCTTCCTATTAGCCGGATATCTATTTAGCAGTGATCTACGTAGCGCTCCGCAGACACTGAATTGATTATAGATCTGGCTCTGGCCCTACACATTTTTTTTAAGGTTTCAGAATAAAGAGATCAAAGGAGCTCTTCGGTGTTTAAAAAAACAATGAATTCTGTCAACACAGTCTGCACTGACCTAAATAAAATATGGTTTGAAACACTGCTGATGGACTGTTGATTTGGATTCTGTTGTAATGACAAGAGCTAGCTTTAAAACAAGCTAGGGGCGATGAAAGGTTAGCGTGCAACATATAAGGGCAGAATTTGTAGGTGACATATTTCAATGAAAAAAATAATAATTATGAGGGTGTTTAAAAAGATTAAAAATTAAACACCTAACCCAAAAAGTAAGCAGACAGCTGCAGAGTGAATACATAAACAATGTAATATCTAAAGATAACAACAATAAACCTATGGTCATACATTAAGTCTAAGAAAATGGAAACAACAGGCATAGCGCCATTAAAAGATGAACATAACATATTACATAATGATAATGAAACTAAAGCAAACATCCTAAACAAATACTTTGCATCAGCATTCTCAGCCCCAGGAGACAAAGACATATTACTTAATTTGAACAAGGTAGACAACAAGAAAATGGAATTAAAAAACTTTTAGCCAACACCAAACCAAATAAAGCATCTGGACCTGATGGTATTCCAGCTAGATTACTCAAAGAACTAAGCAATGAGCTAGCCCCAGTGTTCAAAATACTCTTTCAGGCATCATCATTGGCCTCCTTCAGTCGTAGAACGACTATGGTTCATCTCATAGTCATAAGTGAGATGAAAGCCTGGGCATTGTTTAAGGTCGGAACGATGTCGCCCACACAGCAGTTCCCCCCTCTCCGCGAAGCTGATGTGACCAAAGGAGCGGAATATCCAATACAGTTTGGGATCAGTAGCGCCGCAGGATCTGCCAGGCTGTAGCACGGTGTGCCACAGTCTGCCTAAGGGTCACCAGCTCCTGATTTTTCCTCAGGGTTGTCTCCCGAAGCCTTTCCCGTGTTTGGGTATAGCCGCAGGGCAGCGGAGGTTTGGATTCAGAGTTTTCCTTCTCCTAGATGGGTAGCCAACCAAGGCTAACGAGCCCCTCCTGCCCGAAGCTTACTGATTTAGGCGACAGTTGCTCGCCTTTGCCCCTTCTCCTGTCTGTGGAAATATAGATCATGTGAAACACAACTAATAGGACTAATTGATGACTTTTCAAAAGGTTTAGATAATAGTGAACAAATAGATGCTATCTTACCAGATTTTTCCAAGACTTTTGACAAAGTTCACCACCATAGTTTGCTTAGAAAATTAAAATATTTCGGCATTAATGGTCCATTGCATCAGTGGATTAGAGATTTTCTGATACAGTTGTTACACTGTAATAATAAATTTGGCTCTAAATCAACACCGATAACAGTAAACTCAGGTGTACCTCAAGGAACTGTCTTAGGGCCACTACTATTTTTAATTTACATAAATGATTTACAAAATTGCATTACCTCAGGAACAAAAGTCAGATTATTTGCAGACGATTGCATAATATATAGAACAATAAAAAACAACACAAGACACATATATTTTACAAAGAGAATTAGATAAATTATAGAAATGGGAATCAAATTGGAGCATGTCTTTCCACCCAAAAAAATGTCAGTTGTTAAGAGTAACAAAAAAAACTAAAACAAATTAATTCCACTTATCTTATTCATGGCAAACCAGTAACACAGACTAAAAACGCAAAATACCAAGGTGTTATAATAAATGAAAAACTGTCATGGAATCCACATATTGATGAAACTATAAAAAAATCAAACAAAGCATTAGGATTTAGTAAAAGAAATTTCTATAAACAAATAAGAACATAAAATTAAAATGTAATTTAACTTTGGTTAGGCCAATAATAGAATATGCATCCTCCGTTTAGGACCCCTCAAATCAAGAAAACAATAAGAAACTGGAACAGACACAAAATAGAGCAGTGAGATTCATAACAAATGAATATTCACATTTGACTAGAGTAACACCTATAGTAAAATCACTAAATTTAGAAAGCCTTCAGGACAGAAGACTCAAAAGTAAAGTAGCAATTATACATAAAACACTGAACCATAATCTTCAAAAACAAAAACAAAATTTAATAAAATACTCTGAAAGACACAAAGATAAAGGCACATTCCTCATCCCATATGCTAGGACAAATTTGTACAAATACTCCTTCTTCCCTAGTGCTATTAGAGCATGGAATGGGTTGCCTGAGCTAGCCAGGAAAACCAGTGGCTTGGCAGAATTTAAGTCATTGGTTAATATGCATGACTAAATGCATGACGCGTAGGACGTAATCATCTTCTTTTTTGAAGTAACGTCTGTATTATATAAGATAAGATAAGAAAGAAGCTCAATAAATAAAAATAAAAAAAAGCAACATAAATAACATAATAACATAGAAGAGTAAAAACAGACCTTGCGATCTATTTGGGGCAGAGAATGTAAAGCTCGTCTGCTTCTATGGCGAGAGTTAATGGGGTAGTTGCGGATCTCGTCTCAGTCACGTGGGTGTGTTGTTTACATTAATGACCTCATTGATTTCATTGCAACTTAAACATGAACATAGTCTAGATCTAGACATCTTTAAGTAATAAAAAGTATGTTACAATAATTCACTAATTTTTATGATTATTTAGTAGGTCTACTAGATCTAGGCGAGCACTAAATCTAGATCTACATCTTATCATAGGAAGATATGGCATTATTGCCATGTATAAGACCACAGTCACGTGACATTTTAGAAAGTAGGTCAGAGATTCGGAACTTCATCATTAGGGTGTTATTTGTTTCGCGCAACTATTGACCACACCTTACTTCCCTATTGTGTTGAAGTTACCCATTAGAGTTGTCTGGACTCACCGGTGTCCTAAAATCCCGAAGTTCAAAATATCCAGCATTTACTCGAATTCAAAATCAAGATCCTTCAGTTTGCCAGCCAAGAGCTTCTCGTTCTGCCACCATGCACCCATCTTTTCTATTGTTTTTGCGGGAAAAAAATGTAATCCCCTCTAAGAAAAAATTAACATCTAACTCAATGGCTACTAAATGAATTTTAAAATGTTTAGAAAAAAAATAATTAAAAAATGAGATGAGATAAAGGAAATAAAACCTGAACATTTTGTGATACAACTGTCTCCCACTCTAAGTCCCACCTTTTGAAACACCTACGTGGATGTGAGCTGGCAAGCACGTGCATTTGCTCAACACGTGTCTGCAATTTCTAAACTATTAAAACAATAACTTAAAGAAGTATTTACTATACGAGAAGATTTAAGTTTAAATTGCGGGAATGGGGCGTACAAGGTTTTTGGTGTCCCCCACACAGAATTAAAAATCCCACCAGAGCTTAGTGTTATATAACGTCTTCAGACCAGGCGAAAGCCTGGAGTAAATTAACTATACTAATTAAATGGTGAATCTGATAATCTCACGCTTACTGGAGCATCATCGTATGCGCGAGGCAGTCCAGGCCAGAGCATACCAATGTCAAAGTCTTGTTCTTATGTTGGCTTGTTCCTGAATATTGCAGGTGCGGGGTGTGCCTCCACAGTTGTGAGAAGAAAAAAAAAGGGGGGGGGGTGAAATTTATTCCTTAGTACCCCCAGTGAAGAATATTTTTTTTTCGGTGTGAGGATTGAGATGAACTATTTTATTTTAATATTTCCGGTTCAGGCCTTTCTTACACCTGCCCAGGGTTATCTTGATTAGCTGCCTTAGGCTGGAATCTTCAGAGCGTTAGCCAATGAACAGGATGTTAATAACAAGGGTTATGCTTTTTTTTATCCACAAACATGGGCTTTTCACAAACATGGGCTTTTCACAAACTTGGGGTTTCATAAACTTAGGCGTTCTTGTATGTGTTACTTTGTAATGCTAAAATGTTATGGAATGCTGTCTTGAAATATTGCCCTGCTGTGCTGTTTAGAAACGCTGTACTAAAAACTTTTTTGAAATGCTGTCTTGATTTTCTGTTTTTAAATGCTGTTATGAAATTCTGTCTCGAAATCATGTTTCAAAATTCTGTCTTAAACTGATGTTTTGAAATGCTGTCTTGAAATTTTGTCTTGAAATGCTCTCTTTAAATTATTTTTTGAAATGCTGTCTTGAAATGCAGTTGTATTGAAACTGTCCACAGTTTTCTTCTGACTGCCTACTAACAGCTTGATACTCTTGGACTCTTTACCCTTTTTAGAAATTAATTCGAAAACCAGTGAAATGCCTTTATGAATAGATAGAAATTAATTAGAAGGAATATATTTATATTAAAAAAAATAGATAGTGAGAAATGATAGACAGCGTCCTAAGCTTGTAGTTGGAAGGGGTTCAAGGCTCGAAGTAAATTGAAAGAATTTTCACATTTCATTGCATCGTGTGTCACACACACACACACAAAGAGTACAAGAAATGGCACTCAGTTCAGACCTTACGATGTATAGGGGCTGATAATGTAAAGCTAATTTGTTTCGACGGCCAACTGTTAACAAGGTGGTTATGAAGCCAGGACAACCGCCTTTACTCTGTGGAACTTATGTCCGATGTTGGTTTATTTTATTTCATTGCACTAATTCTATTTGTAGCATTATATTTTCTAACACTCTGGTCACTGTAAGTGTTTATTTTCTAACACTCTGGTCACTGTAAGTGTTTATTTTCTAACACTCTGGTCACTGTAAGTGTTTATTTTCTAACACTCTGGTCACTGTAAGTGTTTATTTTCTAACACTCTGGTCACTGTAAGTGTTTATTTTCTAACACTCTGGTCACTGTTAGTGTTTAATTTATTTTTAAGATCAGAAATGTTTTAGCGTTAAAATTGTGAAATTTGTTTTGCTCTGAGGGCTTAGGAAAAAACAAAAGAAAGAGAGAGAGGGGGGGTGTGTGCAAAAAAAAGTGAGCGAAAAGAGATATAAATTGAGCCAAAGAGAGAAAGAGAAAGGAAGTGAGTGAAAGAGAGAGAAAGAAAGAGAGAAAGAGAGAAAGAGAAAGGAAGTGAGCGAAAGAGAGAGAAAAAGACAAAGAAAGAGAGAAAGAGAAAGGAAGTGAGTGAAAGAGAGAAAGAGATAAAAGGAGAGAAAGAGAAGAGTAGAAAGCAGAGAGGAAGACATAGGACGAAACGAAAGAATGAGAAGTATATATATAGAGAGAGAGACAGAGAGAGACAGAGAGAGAGACAGAGAGAGACAGAGAGAGATGGAGAGAGAGACAGTGAGAAAGACAGAGTGAGAGACAGAGAGAGAGGAAGTAAATGATTAAAAGTCAGGTTCTCGTTAAACTCTCACGTCACGGTTGACTGCTTTGATCTGAGGGCAACGATATTTTCGGCAGTGCCACATATGGCAACAACGCCTGCATTATGAGCTTCAGATGCGAGATTAAGTGCGTGCGTGTCTGCGAGGTGAGTTTTTCGGAAAAAAAATTCTTGTTATGACGAAGACATTGAAAACGCCCTCCTCCCTGCTCCCCCCCCCCCACACACACACTCTTTGCAGTTGATCAGGAAATCATTCCTACAACCACTGAGCTGCTCACACATGACATCTGATGTCATCCAGCCTTGGCATGAAGGATAAGTCTGTGTACCCTGAAGGGATTCGTGGGTGGAGTTAGTCTAATACTTAGCCCAGCCCCCATGTCTTTCACCCCCACCGCCTCCCCTTTCCTTTTAAACCAATACATTTATCCACCATTAATACTTACCTCGCGCGTGCACTTTACATAAACCCAACCCCATTTCTAAAACCCCCCTTTACCTTTCATTTCCCAACATTTTTTCCTCTACTACCTCAGCAGACGACAACCGGTAACCATGGAAGCTTTCTTTTTCTTCTTCCCTACTTTTACCATTGGCAAACGATGCTGACATCTCTTGGCGGTGGCTTGTTTACGCAACTCGCTATCGCGTCTGTTGCTTAGAAACAAGAGCCGGCTACTCTTAACGGGTTCTCCTTCACACAAACGTTGCCTCCAAACGGCCGGAAATAGACCAATAGCTGCAAGGCATGCTAGTGCGTGCATTTCTTCGCTGGCGACCTCCGAAGAACCAAATTTTTAGAACTGTACCATATTGTAAAATTTCTTTACGATCAGAGTTTTGTAGCCTGTGATAAGAGATTTTAATAAGAGAGAAAATTGTTGGGCCTGTAAACACAAAGGTTCCTTGACAGCTAACTGAGTTCCGTATAAAACGAATTTTCTTAGAGCTCAATTGAGACATTGATTTAGTCTTTTAAGTTATATATCCACACATCAGTATAAAATAAGTAATTTATCTAAGTCAGTGATCATCTATGAAACAACCAGATAGACCTGTTAACTACCTCAATTTTAGTCAACAATCACAATGAGGAGAGGCTCAACCAATAGGCATGAGAAAACAAAAGGCAGAGGCCATGTACAAAGAAATTACCATGCCTAACAAACTGGTCAGTATTAACTTCCTCCCCCGCAAAGAGCAATCCATAATCTTCATAAGAACAGGGCACACACCTCTGTTAAATTACCATCTTAACCAAATAAATCTCACACACCTACCCATTTGTAGACACTGCACCCCACTTATGAAACTGTAAACCATATCCTCTTGAATGCCCCTTCCTAATCCACCTAAGGCAGACCCTACTTCCACTACAGCCCAACATAACCAACACCCTGTACGGCAGTGCTGAACAACTGAAGAAAACAGCACACTATTTTCCCTTGGCACAGTCTGCAAAAGAGCTGACAGCTCAGCAGCAAAACACTGGCTAGAAGAAGAAGAAGAAGTCAGTGATACCAAGCCTTCTTCAGCCGAGACCAATTGTAATAGAAGGCCTGAACACTAAGAGGCAATCACTCTTTGCCACGTCACAAGTCTTTACGACGAAGCAGCGAGCTATTGGTCACCACTGCCCACATGTTGCTACTTCGGACATCAGTGTTCAGGCTTACTCTAACGAATGGTCTCGCTTCAGCCAGCGGGCCAAATAAATCCTCTACACACTCTTGTCGCGGGCACAAAAAAATAAATAAATAATAGAAATGTAATACAGCGGACGACATCTGTGTTAGTGCAGAGTTGGATCCAACATTATTTTAATTGTACTTGGATGTTTTAAGTTATTAACGGGTGTACCTATTTCTGAATTTTAGCTCCATCGCAAATATTCTAAGTCGGAGCATCGAAACGCTGTTCAGACATGAAATAATTTCTCAGAAACGAGTTTCGCCCCTTGTATAAAGCTATTGTATGAGGACTAGTGACGATGAAAAAAAAAAGACCATTTGTGAATCACATTTCTAGGACACGGCCATCTCAAATATCCAAAAACTAAATCTTAAAGTAGTAGTCTAGGAAAATAAAACGAAACTATTTTATGAATATTATAATATCACAGAATGTAATCTATCTAGTCCCAATGTTTTTTTTTTGTTTTTTTTGTTGTTGTTTTTTGCGTTCTTTGTTTATATGTACTGTGAAATTAAGTTTTTTTACAGGCCGGATTTGGCCCTCGGGCCGTAATTTGGTCATCATTGGTCTATGCTGACATCGTTAGGTGCTTTCTTATCGAGCTACTAAGTTAGTAGGAATGCTAAAAAGACATGAAATAATTAGGTATAGTTCACGATAAATGATCATTCTTGAACGATAATATACAAAAATATTTGTATTACATATTTTTCAAAATAATTTAAATTAAAAAAACAAAAAAAAAGAAAAAAGCTATATTAAGTGTAGAGCTAAGGCCTCCTCAAGCCAACACGGTAACCACTGTGCCAGCGAGCTGCTTATTTACACACTTTTCTTTTCTATAAATAATAAAGGGAACTAATTCAACTTATACCCGTTATCAGTTAAGTAACATTACTTTTCCTTGTTCGATAGACTAAACAAAATAATTAATTACCAACAGTTACTTAATTTGTTGGACAATTTTTTGTTTATTTTTGTGTTGGCATGCAAAAAATTAAGTTAAAAATTAATTTATGGCACCCCCTACCAAAGTTTCATTAGTTCGACCCTTCACTTGTCTGCATCGACCAGGACGGCGGCGACCGATGTAAGCTTTTAGTAAGTCTCATATTCTTTTTTTTTTTCGTTGTTGTTTAGGGCTATTGGGAGAGAGAGAGGACTTAAGCCTCGCAAACCCCCACTCACATGGAGTTTAATGATGATGATTGATTGTATAGTGGTGGAAATGGATGCATTGTCTAGTTTTCTTGTGAAAATACCAACTATTGCTGTCCTTTTTAAAACAATTTATTCAAAAAAATAAAAGCCATTTTTTTAAATAGTATAAGTAACATAATATACACAATTTTTCAAGTTTTTCTTATTCCGAGGATTGCCTAGGTTTTAAAAAAAAACCTACCCTTTCTGTCTACCTATAATGGACCAAAAAAAATTCATATCCTGATGATGTCATAATCATGTTAAGGACCATTGTTTGTGTTGATTACCCCCAAGTTTTTAATACACATTGTTTAACATTAAAACTTTTCAAATGTATTCCATAGTAACTTAGAAAAAAAAAGGTGGATGTGTTCGCTCGCGTGTCTACAAAAAAACAAAACAATGAACAACCTGATGATAAAAAAGTATGAACAATTTCTGAACAATGTTTCACCCTTAAACAATTTAAAAACATAAAACCTACTATTTTGTATTGTCTGTTTTCGGCAATATTATCAGTGGCGTAGCTAGGGTGGGGGGAGAGGTCCAAATTCGAAAATCCTTCCGGGTCGCCACTTGAGTCGGGCCCTCCAAATGAATGTCCTAAAATTATTTAACACTAAATATGAAATATAAAGCCACTGCCATGTAATCCTGCTGTTCAAATAGAGTCAACCATTCAGCAATGAACTGGATGATGTGATATTTGACCTTTGCTGCACAGAAAGCACGACGAGAGGCGATAGGAATTGAGATTTGTCACTTGGACATTATCTCCCTTGTAAACAACAGTAGTATTCATTTAAAAAGTCTTAATATTTTTTTTCCATTTTACTTATGTACAGTTACATATGGAATTTACACATATATTTATGAAGTACATTTTCTCGTGTCATGTTGTCAAATGCCAAATTTCAGGGGGCCCTTGAAAAGTCCCCCCGGGCCCCCAAATCTCTAGCTACGCCACTGAATCTAATATTCTAGTGCTTAAAAAAAATGACGTCGCAAGTCAGTGTTGAGGCCTTCTACGACGATTGGTCACGATTGTACAATGTGGACGCGGGATCCGGTGACATGTTTGTCTTGTAAGTTATAGGTACTTGACTGAGCCGTAAACTGAAGAAAGAGTTTTAAAAAAGAAAAAGAACATTTTTTAAAAAGAAATTGTTAATAGTGTGCAATGTATTATTACAGAGGCGGAGTGAGCAAAACGTGAGAGCGGGGACAATTTTTTCGCCCCCCCCCCCCATTTTCCATAAACATCACATAAAAATATAAGCTTATATAAAAGTATTTAAAAATAATATAATACAATTAACCTTAGAAGGCATTACCTAACTAAAATATCTACAAATAACTTTTTAAGCGCTTCTCTGCTTGTGCCCCCCCCCCCAGAATCTGACGCACGTGGCATCATGCCCCCATGCCCCCCTCTCGCTACTCCTCTGTATCATTAGTGTCCATTCTCCTTCCCAACACTCTCTCTTCGTCCATCTTTCTCTTCTTTCTCTTCTGTTCTCTCTTTCATGAGTCTCAACACCTGAAAAATTAAGTTTCCACGCAGTGAGTCGATCACCTGTGACGGAGTTATGCAAAAGAGCCGTGGCGGTGAGATCAAAGGAGAACTTGGTCGTTCCACTGAAGTGGATGGCACATATTTTCACTTCCACTGAACGATGGCGCGGCAGCGGCTGGGGGGGGGGGCGATTTCGGGCGGGGCAAATATGTTAATGATGTTTGACGGCCGTACGAGGTGTCTGACCACACTTTCTGAAGTGGGCGCTGTTAGTTATAATGTATGCTAGGTGAATACAGTAGAGCGTTTGTGTTTGTAGAAACAAAAATATTCCCCTGACCTATATTTTTAGCGTAGTACCCACAAATCTGTACATAAATAAGTACAGATTCAGTGGTCAAGCATTTACCGAATGGCTAACGTATGACTGTTTAATAGAGGGTATAGGCTGATGGCAAAGCACTTCGAACCGAAAGGTTCCGGGTTCAAATCCAAACTGGACCTTAGGCAGAGATGAGATGATAACAGCCCCTTTGTTAAGATAGGTTTAAATATAGGACGCAAGTACTACTTGGATTTGGCTTTCACTCCAGGTTCTCTATAACTAAAGTTAGGGGCTTCTGTAAGGGCACAACTGGAATTCATTCAATCATTTGAACTTCAGTATAGACAAGATTACAAAGAGAGTTCATATATTACAGAAACTCTTGTGGCACTCGACGTGTCCTCCCATGGGTGCTAAATGCATTTAGACAGACAAGTTTCAACATTTTCAGCACAAATTTCAGAATCTTTGAACTACAAACTATCAATAAACACAATCTTCTACAAACTATCAATAAACACAATCTTCTACAAACTATCAATAAACACAATCTTCTAGAAACTATCAATAAACACAATCTTCTACAAACTATCAATAAACACAATCTTCTACAAACTATCAATAAACACAATCTTCTACAAACTATCAATAAACACAATCTTCTACAGACTATCAATAAACACAATCTTCTACAAACTATCAATAAACACAATCTTCTACAAACTATCAATAAACACAATCTTCTACAGACTATCAATAAACACAATCTTCTACAAACTATCAATAAACACAATCTTCTACAAACTATCAATAAACACAATCTTCTACAAACTATCAATAAACACAATCTTCTACAAACTATCAATAAACACAATCTTCTACAGACTATCAATAAACACAATCTTCTACAAACTATCAATAAACACAATCTTCTACAAACTATCAATAAACACAATCTTCTACAAACTATCAATAAACACAATCTTCTACAAACTATCAATAAACACAATCTTCTACAAACTATCAATAAACACAATCTTCTACAAACTATCAATAAACACAATCTTCTACAAACTATCAATAAACACAATCTTCTACAAACTATCAATAAACACAATCTTCTACAGACTACAAAATGTTAAAGCACGATTGTCCGCGATCTCTTGAGCTCAATGCCGAAGTCCATGTCGGAATACAAAAAGTGTGAACATTGCTTGATTTTCAAAGAGATGACTAGACATGAGCCCTGTTGTGTGTTAACTACTTACGAAAGTGATTTAATGAATTTTGTTGGGGGCCTTTCGGTAAAGAATTCTGGCTATGTTTTTAATGAATTTTGTTGGGGGCCTTTCGGGAAAGAATTTTGGCTATGTGCAAATCTTTTATTCTGGTCCTCTGGAAGAAATCCTTCCCTTGTGTCAAGAAAAGAAAGAGCTTTGGTAAGACTCAATTAATTTGTATGCCACAGTGCAGTTCATTTCTATTTATAGTAGCTGAACACTGATTAATGTAATTTGTACAAAGACTACAATGTGCATTCTTTTTTTTTAAACAAAAATACATGTTTTCTATTAACTGTTAGTAGCTAATGTGTAAGAAACTATATTTTAAAAATAAATTATTCTTGTTATATTTTGCTTGTTAGTTGTTACCGATTTAGTAATATGCTAGATTTTGGTATTATCGCCACTCAGGGCGTACGGCTCCTATATTATATACACCACTCAGGCTATACTTATGGATGTTTAATAATTGTGTATCAACAGCACAGACATATTTAACATTTTCACTCGGAGAGAATGATAAATATTCTAATGAACTAATTAACGGGTCAATAGATTGATTAAAGTCACAGTCCCGGTCCAGGCTTCGCAACTTTAGCATAAAGGACTCTACCGTTTGGCCCGGCTGCTGTTTACATGTAGAAACCAAGTGTCTTGCAAAAATGTCATTCTTTAACTTAATATAAGTTGTCTTGAGTGTGTCTATGGCCATCGAATAGGACGATACATCACTGATAAGCATATAAACCGTAGCAGATACGTGATTCATCAACTACTTTAGTTTAAACGTTAATATCCATGATGGACGAAAGAAAATTCTGAAATGTGTCATACCAGTGAGTCCATTTTTCTGAAGCCAGTGGAGAATTAGGATCAATCTCCAAATCTTTCTGTCTGAGTAATTTAACCATTGTAGATTAAGGAATCCAACACTAATCCAGATACATAATTTTTGTCGAATAAATTGTAAATAAACAACAAATACTAGTCTACCAATAACATGGCTTTATTCGACAAAATTAGACTACAGTAAACAGTGAATGAAACCAGCACGTCTCGCATAACACTGACGCAGTCTGTACACACACACACACACACTGGACATGAAACACGCACTGGGCATGACCTTCTGACACGCTGGACGCACGCAGAAAATCAACTCAATTACACTACAATAGGTAAACTTATCGATAAGTAAGTTGAGTTGTTTTTTTTCTTCTCTGAAATGCTGGCCAATGAATGTAATTGTTTATTAAAGGTACATTGTTTAGATTATATTTATTAGTTCATTAATTTGTATGGTGATCGTAGGTCAATTGAAATATTGATTATTCAATCGCCTGAATGATTAATAGTATTGATGGTTTATTGATTGAGTTATTAATTAATAGGACTGAAGACTAATTGCCGATAGAAAAGTCAAGATCCCCTTTCAGACCTTGTGATCTATAGGGAAGCTGATGGTAAAGTCATCTGTTTCTGTGGCCCATGGTTAACGAGAGTATCACGTGACCGGCATTACGACCAACCGCCTTTACTTTCCCCAACTAATGTCAGGGTACTAAAGATCCAGAGATTAAAAATACCAGTCTTTACCAGGATTTGAACCCGGAACCCCGGTTCAGAAGCCAAGCGCTTTACCACACAGCCACCGCGCCTCCCATTGGCGATAGGATGAATGATTAATGAATAGGATTTAGGGTTTATTGCCTGATAGGTTGAATAATCCATTAATATGATTGATGATCCATTGCCTAATTAGTTGAAAGATGATTTTATCTGTATAAAGTTTTAAATGATTCCTAGATTGGTCGATAGGATTTGATGCGATATATAGTTTGCTTTACTGACTACGTTAAGCTTGCGCGTATAGGGCCGCAAGCAAAGAGAGGTTGACGTGAGTCACGTGACCATAACGGCCGAGGGGGAAGTGAGCGAAGAAATGAATGAGAGAAGGACGAAATGAAAAGAGAAGCTGGCAGGTCTAGTTCTCAAAACAGTACCACGTGCAATAACAAAGCTTCGCATTGCTTACCACGATCTCTCTCTCTCTCTCTCTCTCTCTCTCTCTCTCTCTCTCTCTTCACCTTCCGTTTCCTCTTCCATCTCTCAGAGGTCATCAGAGATACTTCCCACCCCCTCTTTCAACCCCACACGACTCTTCCCTCCCCCCCCCCCAAACATTTCAGAGCACTCCAACCACTGGGTCAATGCTGCGTTGGATGTGGTCGAAGAGAAAGATGGTGAGGGTTGACACAGTAGGCGGGGGTTTATTGGAGTGGCTTAGGTGGTTGCGCTAATAGAAAGTGGTTGCAATGACAAAGTAACAAGGTTGGGTTCGGATGGCTGGTAGGATAGTCGTGTCTTGCAACTTCCGGTTCCTGTATAAATTAAGATTCTTTTGTCTGAATATAAAATTCTTGCAGGGCGGCAGACATTGCGTTCCAACCCATACCCTAGAAGGCTGACAGTTTTCGAAGTTGAAATAGTTGTGAGCCTGATTCGCATAGAACAGCGATGACCAACCAAATTCGACCCGCGGGCCATTTTAATTTCCAACACTCGTCTCGCGGGCCACATAACCAAAAAGTTACAAAAAAACGAAATAAATTTTTTCGAGAGGGGATTTCCTCCACTTTGTGCCGACGTTTTTGCGGGCCGGATGGAAAAACATCGCGGCCGGATCTGGCCCGCGGGCCGTATTGTGGGCAATACTGGCATAGAACAAGAAGCTGCAGCCATCCAATAAATATAATGAAAAGTAGTTCATTTGATTCTTGAATGCCATTAATATTTGTCAGGCATCTTGTTTTACAAAGCCTTCACCAGCTCACTCCGTCTGTCTAGCCTTCTGTTTTCTAAAAACTTTGAACACTTGACTTCATATCTCCCGCTTCCCAGCTAAAACTTTAGACAATTATTGCCCCTAAAAAGACATTTTTTTTGAATAACCAATTAATAAATTAATTAGTGGTAACTAATTAATTTTCTTTCATACAGAAATTTAATCTTACAGTATGGAGATATATGGCTGCAAATGTACATTTCTTTCCCTAGTAAAAGTTTATAGATTATAATGCTTGTATTTACTTAAAAAACTATAGTTAAGTAACACTATTAAAAGGTATATATATCTCCACAAAGAAATATTTATATTCGGTAGTCAATGCTTAATCCTATGTTGATTAAGCTAAAATTGAATAGCGCTAATTCTGAGGTTTCCTATAAAAAAAAACTCTATGGCGCTGTTAATGTACATTTGGTAGTTAGCTGATATTTAAGGACAACAAAGGAACATTGCACCTTAAAACGGGGCTACATACAATATTTGTTCACAAGTGGACCCTTGATTTTGATAATGACAATAAATTATCATATATGAAATGATGTAGTTGATCACTGCTGCTCCTTAGATTTGGTTTAACACACGCATTATTCTGTAATTCACGATTTGTTTATAATAGAAAACAATAATTAGTTTTCAGTGATTACATAATGAATAGTGAATGATTCGTTAGGTCTATTTCACAGTACATTTAAATTCACAGTTCTTATTTCATAGGCTAGGATAAATTCTTACCAGTTCTCGCTTTCTACAGCATGAAACGGGTTGCCTGAATCAGCCAAGAAAACCAATGACAACACATGGCTTTGTCTCAAAAGATGTGACTAGTAAAAAAAATGCTTGCTAAATAAATATAACAGCGGTTGTTGGTTCACGTTTTAATACTATATTATTTAAACAAAAGTTTATCAGAAAAAACGTGTTTTTTGTGTTTTAAATAACTTTACTAAATATTATCAAACAGAAAGATTTCTATCTAACACATATAACTACATCTAAGACAGACATATACATCTAAGATAGAAATATACATCTAAGACAGACATCTAAGACAGATATCAACATCCAAAACAGATATCTAAGACATAACTACATCTAAACAGACATATACATCTAAGATAGAAATATACATCTAAGACAGACATCTAAGACAGATATCAACATCCAAAACAGATATCTAAGACATATAACTACATCTAAGACAGACATATACATCTAAGATAGAAATATACATCTAAGACAGATATCAACATCCAGAACAGATATCTAAGACATATAACTACATCTAAGACAGACATATACATCTAAGATAGAAATATACATCTAAGACAGACATCTAAGACAGATATCAACATCCAGAACAGATATCTAAGACAGATATGTACATCTAAGATAGATATATACATCTACGACAGATATCTAAGACATATATCAACATCCAAGACATATATCTAAGACAGACATCTAAGAAAGATATATATGACAGATATCTATAATTAGATATATATAGTTCTAAGAACACGGACACATCGCAGGGGATACAAGGCTAGCAGAACGTTTGAAGCCGAACTAACATCCGGGCATTGGCGATAATGACATCAAGTATTTTAGTGTTAAAAGCTGATGGAGTCTTCTTTTATTCTTCTTAAACTGTCAGGTAGAGTTGAGCCTTCAGCTCTTGGAACTCTAGGCCAGCAAAAGTGAACAAGAGCTCCATCTCACCGGCCTGAATGAGAACAATGTACACTGTTCTGTCTGGCGGGTGGATCAGACTCGTGGCAAGAGACCGCGTACTAAGACCCGCGCCATTTTCCTTTTCTATACCAGGCTAACTGTGTGGGACACGACATTTATGTAACGGCCCCTTGAGGAACAGCGCCTGGATTGTGACAAGGTTGTGGGAGCTTTTTTACAACTCCGCACAGTGCAATGGGGATGCTCTCGCACCCCATTAGGAACCCCCACGGGAGTCTTGTTTTGCTACCCTTTAGTCTAATCGTTTCCTCTTACTATCGTTTCCACCCGGGCGCCACTGTGAGGCAGGGTAGCATGCCCGGGTTGATTAAGTCCAGAGATTCAGACTTCACTCAGGTGTCAAGTACAATATTTAAAATTGCAGCTTCTTATTTGGTGGTTCTCAGAATTGCCATAGCTATGAAACCTGTCACCATTCCAAAGGAGTTACTGTCAGAGATTGTTCTAGTTTTGATTGGAGCCAAATTCAAACATAAATTTACGGCAATGTCCATCTCTGATGACACTGAATTTTAAAATCCCCCTGGGCCCCCACCTACGGGGGGGGGCCAAAATGGGTTTCCGAAATTTATTTGTAAATACATAAATTTAGTATATTTGATTGACAAATAGTGTCAACGGGTGTCTTTTTTTTTCAACATTTATGGATTAAATTTATCACAAGGACTAAACCTAGATCTAGGTCTATCAGTACGTTGACTTTGTTGACATTTTAAAAATATTTTTTCCCACAGAAATCAAAGTTTTTTTTTAAAGTTAGTTTTACATTTTAAACTTTTTTGCACGAATAAAACTGCATGATATACAGCGAATTCCAGGTATCTTGTTACCTTTACTAATAATAGATCTAAATGGCGAGTATTTTATGGCTACACTAATTAACCTTGAAGCAAAATTTACAGAATCGAGTATAACAGATCCAAAAGTTATTCTTAATAATGCTAGAATAGTCCATTATTCGGGTTTGTCGTCTATAATTTCAGAATTAAACTTCACACTCGAGTTATTACCCCTTCATTCATCTTTCCTCAATCCAATGGAAAACTCTTTTTATTTCCATCTAATCCTTTTGCTTTCGCACAAAACATAAACAACAAACAATAACAATATATCATATAATATTAGCACATCCTTCCTTTTGAAGTTATTATCACACCCTTCTATTTAAAGTTCTTAAGAGTGATATCTACTAGCAGGGCCGGCCCTATGCGAAACGGATCGCGCGGTGCCTAATCTGGGTAGGGATGAGCATAATGTCAATATTATTTTTTTTTGAATTAGAAAATAGGCCTACTTTCGTCTTTGCAATAAATTTTTATCAAATGAAAGCTCGCAATGCCACTTTTTATTTATAGGCACCCCAAAATGTCAATTTCGTCTATTCTTCAGGAGATTTGAATAAATTTAAAAAAAGTTCAGGACTTTATCGTATATTTTGTCTTTTCATGAGATTTCCTGGAGGCCCTGGAAAATCAGGAGGTCGCGAAAACCCAGTTAATTTATCTACGTTATAATGGTTTTATTTTAATAATGTACACTTAGAATTAGCACGGGGCCTATGAAAGCGCGAGGCCCACGGCGACCGCATATATAACTGTCCGTTTCGTTTGTTCCAACAGTTTGCAGTTCATTGTCTCCATCGGTATCATAGTACCCAGAGATGTCTTCATCGAAACTCTTATTCAAAAAGCGTTGATTTCTTCTGTATGTTTTTCCGTTTGTCTTTATGATGTAAGATCTGGGTGCTGAATGTTTTTTTATGACAACTGCTTTCTGCCATGTTTGACCTAGACGAATTCTCCGACAGAATAATCTTTAGGTAGTCTTGCTTTTGCATTGTATTTCACTTTGCTTTTCATCTGTCTTTCGTTGAGTAATGTCTCTGCATTTTCAGCTACCGATGGTTTCAATAGTTTGGGATCAGTTGGAATGATGCCCTGAGTCAGCAGTTGTGATGGTGAATACGGCAGTCCACTTATCGGAGTATTTCTATACTCGAGCATAACGAGATATGGATCTTTCCCACTTTTGTATGCTCTGAATCCTTTTGCTTGCGCAGAAAACATAAACAACCAAAAATGACATAATACCATATAATATTAGCACAGAATCTTCTTCATGCAGTTGAAAATTAAGATTTTTTTGCCTATCTTGAATTCTGGTCAAAGCTCTTGCGCCCAATTACTATAGTTCAGAAGAAACTACAAAAGTCTGGACTGCATATACGGGAAGCTGCTAAAGAAATTAGTACCCTTTCATGCTTTCTGCAAAATGATGAGAAACTGACAAAAAACCAATCCATCGAAAAAGCAAAAGAAGGTAATGAATACTATGGATTCCTTGTAATCAAAACAAATCTGTTAGATGAAGACCTGCTTATGACAAACTGTGCTACTTTTCCTGTTTGTATGATGAAATAAATGGCAAATCGCTTTTTCAATGATGTCATTGATGCACGAGCACTTTTCATCAACAAACCAGTAATACAATCACCAATAGACATATTGAGGAAACAGGCTTCATATGGTAATTACGTGGGCTCAAACTTTGCAACCTCCAGGCCACTTCCATTACGTCATGTGAGAGATCATTCTCAAAGCTCAAGTTCATCAAAGGAGCACAATGACGCAAGAAAGGCTTATCATGGCTTTAATGTCAGTGAAGTCACAAATACTAGAAAGTAAGGATGTAGATGATGTTATAGATGTCTTTGCTGCACAGAATGCACGACGTGAAGCGATATCAATATAGATTTGTCACTTGTGCATTATTTAACTAATAAACAAAGGTATTATTCATTAAAAGAGTCTTGATTACTTTTTGTTAAGTTTACTGATATACTGAACCAATTTTATTTGGGGCTTATATATTTTTGCGTACATTATCCCATGTCATATGTCCAATGTCAAAATGCAAGGGGCCCCCAAAGAGGACAATCGCCCGGGCCCCCAAATCCCCTAGTTACGCCCCTGTTTGGTCCAATCTCATTTGTGGACCAGTGGGGGGGGGGGGAAGGGGTATCTAGGAGTTGGTTTTCCGTGCCGCCTTAAGGCGCTCAGTAAACGCAACTCTGCCCGAGTCGGGTGTTGAACCTCGAGCCCCCTTCTAGGTGGCCAAGACAAGCCAAGTTCAAGCGCACTTAGCCTCTCGACCACGCAACAAATTTGTATCACTGTAGTTTACTGTATCAAACACGATATGTTTTCCAAGCTTAGCAATATTTTAAAACAGGATGTATGCAACATAAATACTATCAACACGTACTAGAAAAGTACATTTATAAAAGTCATAAAGATGCACTTTTGTGTCATTGAAGCGCAGATCCACTTCTTCACACTAAATAAATATGTATTTGTTTCGTTTCCAACACTGGAATTAACATCATAGATATTAGATATTAACTTTGATAACTATAGTATAACATTATCTAAATCACATTTACCTGAGCCCATGACCATGAGCAAAAAAAAATGTATGGTTGGGGGTCGCCGCCTAGTGGAATATTGTATTAGGAGGTCGCGGAGCTAAAAAGGTTGAGAACCGCTGATATAGACTATCAATAATATGTGCGATTAGAAATATTTTTTTACGAATAGTTATTGTTTAGCGCAATTTCATGCCTTTTACGTTCTTAATACGCTTTGATCCTATCACTTGTCTGGACCAGTTGGAGAGGGGTAGGGCGAGAAAGAACGGGGTATCTGGGTTGTGGCGAGACGTTTCATTAGTAAATATTGGGCTTGTTTATTTAAGTCATGGGGAAATTGTATTAGTTTATCCCGCTCACATATAAGATTTTGTACAGGCACACCGCAACTAACAGTAAGAACAGACCAATATTATAAATTCATAAATAAAAATAATTTAATAAATGAAAGTTTACAAAAGATAATTGATCAAATAAAATTATAATTAAGAAATGAAATGAAGGTGCTAATATCTAACATAACTGCTCATCATGGATTGCCAATAGGTAAGTGATTGGAGGAGAAGAAGAGTGTTCCTATTTCTGGCTACTTATTTTCTTAGCTGCTAGCCCGTGGGTCGTCTTCTGGCGGTCGAAGGACTGGCACTCAGAGGGATGAGTCATCCGGCTCTGTCTTAAGACGTTTGCTCGGGATGTTCTCTATGCTGTAGGCAAACTGGCTCTAGGATGAGGCCGCTGTCTGTTTAGCAGTAATGAGGGTTGGTGCTGCAGACTAAGTTGTAGGGGGGCCGATCTCTCTGCTGTGATCTCTAGCTTGTAGAGAGCCGAGCTAACTCAACACCAGTTTGTCTTCTGCCGCGAAGGTTGCTCTAATCAGTCGGCATTGTGCAATAGCTATTGGGCATTGGACAGTTTGGGCCGGGTACTGGGCAGATGATACTGGGCAGTAGTAGGCACTGTGGACACTGGGCAATATGTTAAGGCCAAGGACAGTAGGCAATGCCTTCTTGCTAACAAGTATATAATGGGGGGGGGGGGTATCTGGTGTGGTCTGCTCCGGTTACAGCTTTCTATGGAGATCTGGTAGTTATAGCAATCGTGTGTAGCAACCAGGGGTATCAACCAGGCTGGGGATAAGACAGACAATTAGGAACCTCCTTAAGGCATTGAGCAGGGATTCCCAAATGCCTTGCAATCATTCAGATGTAGGCATTGGCATTAATCCCAATAAGGCATTTAAGAAAATCATGTATAAAATCTTAAAGTACGCATATAACTCAATAACAAAAGGATATAAGTAAGATAACCACAATAAATGTGCTATCGTACAATGTAGGATGATACTAGTCAAGATTCATCCATTAAATTTGATTACGACGATAAGTAATCAGTTTCAGTAAAATGGGGAATGATCATATTTTATGCTAAAGGATAAGATGAAAATAAAATATTAGGGATATGGCTACAGTAATAATGGTTTGATATAATTAATCAAAATTACATTCATCCAAGGAACTATAAGTTCACAAGGGTGTGAGACATAATAATATGTATGAGGGATATATAATAGAATTGTGAAATGATTAATTTCACATGGACTCTGTAAGTTTAGAGCACTGTGATCTAAGTTCTTGGACAGTACTTAGATTCACGAAAGGTTATTGTTTACATCAATCAGTAAGATACAGGAATGGATGAAACACAACAAATCAAATATAATAACTATGGCTTCAAACGTAGACAGCCATAGCGGCATTAACAACACTATATGAAGATATAACATCGACATAAAATAGTACAATGTACATACATAACAAAGTCATAATGTAATGACGGGGAACGTGGTTGGGTACTAATGTGTACTCACACATTCCTATAAGATAAAATAAGTATAGTAAAATGTTTACACTTACCCGTCTGTCCCTAATGAAACCTCACAACTAAACTTCCTAACAGAGGAGACTGTATGAATCCTAGCGGGCCTAACTTAGAATGCTTTGGTCTCTCTCTATATATATAGTTGGGGCATTTTGTTTAACGGGTGGGGAAGATAGCTAGGTGATTTTCTCACATGTATCTATGTGCTGGACATGTCAGGCGTCATGTCCGATTTATGGCCCGTACCGTGAGAATAGGGACTAATGCGAATATGCATTTGTCCAGCCCGAGTGCAACGCTATTCTTAGAACGATGGGTGTAGCGCTGGTGCAGCGACTATTGTGTGCTGGTCACCTGTCCAGCGGTCAAAAATTAAAAGTTAGTCCTAGAGAGGCTAGTTAATGTTTTACGTCGAGATTCGTCCCCTGAGAAGCAGTGCGAGGGGAGATAAATCCTAAAAGAAATTAGTTATGGGTGGACAAGAAAATAATTGTTTAAGTTCAAAATTAAAGTTTCCCACGATTTGCTGGGAAAAAACTCAAATGAACTTTTGCATGCAAGTTTCGTATCGTCACATGGGTGATCGATTTTTAAATGTTTTTTTTTTTTTAAATAGGAACGACCTGAATTCGAACTAGTGGGGCTAAAGCCTTCTTAAGCTTCTAATGCCAACGCTGTAACCACTTTGTTAGCAAAGAGACACAGAAGATCGTTTAGTTATCTATTGTTTCTGTTTCATGTTTGTGTTCACTAAACATAAGACGGCAGCCTAATGTAAAGGGGCCTAATTCAGCTTATAACCACTTCAATCAATACTATTTGTTTCCCTTGTTTAAGATACCAAACAAAATAATTTATTACCAATAATTGTTGTTGTTTTTTTAATTGATTGTTGTGTTGTCATGTAAAAGAAATAACTGTGCAAAAGTTATAAAAATTTACGGATATATTTTTTTAATGTTTTTCTTTTTCTTTTCTATGTTTTTTTTTTCTACATTCCTTTGTTACTAAATGTTGTTTGCTTGAAGAATGTTGGACGGATATTAAGCATCAAATTGTAGACAAAGAGGAAATTAATTGTACTGTATATTCACCACGAAAATTCTCAAATGAAATCAAATCAAAATTTGTATTACCTGTACCGTAGAAAGCCACACACATCTGGAATCTCCAAACTCGCCAGAAATAAAATAAAGTAATCCATAGTTTTCTATTTTAACCGTAAGTTTCAAGATGCCGTAAAATTCCATTCTTTGACGGCAATGTGTTGGAAGTCGAAGAGGTTGACCTACTTTCGGAGAAAAACAAATTTCCTGAAAGAAAATGCACAACAGTTCATGCAGTTACGTCCCTTCCTTCGCGACTTGTTTTTTCCCATCATGACAATGGTGGACAAGATCTCACTCTTCTCAGTCTTATGCAAGAAATGTGACTATTTCCATTGCCACCAAATACAAAATAGAGCCGTATTGCAGGAATAGCCTACATTTTGGGGGGAAGTGTCCAGAGACTCGCGCTTTCTAAATGAGTACCCTGCCTAGTATTTTTACACCCCCCCCGTCACTTTTTTTTCTCAGTTCGATTGGCTCTATCCAGCCTTACCTCTCTCTCCCCCCCTCTCTCCCCATCCACCCTTCTTTTATTTTCTCTCTCTCTCTCTCTCTCCTTATACACATTTCATTTTCTGACGCCATGTTTTCTAACAAAACAGGCCGAAGCTGGAACGCAATAAGGCCAGATTTTTTTTTTTTTTGGGGGGGGGGGGGGGGGGGTTCGTCTTCCGTCATTACAAGAAAAGAAGAAAAAAAGGCGGGAAAGCTAAAAAAAATTTTTATATGGTTTATCATTTTCAGATAAATTGCATACTTTTTTTTTTATTCACTATCTCTCATTCTTTCAAAACTAACAAATTACGAGAACACTTCCCCTCTCACACTCCTTTCCCCCCCCCCCCCATCAAAATCGATCAAAAGTGAGGTTTTGGCGGGAAGAGGAAAAACGTTTATGGTAAACAAAGGGAGACTATTAGTGTAAACAGATCTCTATTTTGTCAGAAGTGACATGAAAAGTACGATTCGGTTGGGTAAGTGCGCTAAATTACCGGAAGACGACAGTTTGGACTTTTTCGTTCGTCGTCTTCCTTTTTCTTTTTTTTTTCTTTTAAATAATCTTTTCGGCTTTCCATCGTTTGGATTAAGACGCAATCGTTGTATGACATGTAATGATACCGGGTTGAGAAGTCACCCGCCCCCTCATCCTCCTCACTCCCACGCCTCTGACTTCTGTGTGCACACTTCCTCTCCCCCAAACGGAGATACAAATATTTATTCTCATACCGCCGAGACTTGGTTGTCTGCGGAGTGAGAAAATATTTTTACTTATTTCTCTGTCGCCATTTTTTTGTGGAAGGAACTAGAGAATATTAATAATGGACGAGCATGAAAGGATAACGATAAAGGGTTTGGGAAGGGGGTGAGGGGGTGAGAGAGATCTTTCTGTACATGTCTGAGCCCACCAATCACTTAGCCAGGATTTCTGTCAGGAAAATCCTCCCCATGTTTTCCCGCCTTTTCTCACCTTATCCGTTTTTTTTCCCCAAATTAGAACACTTTACTTATTTCGCTTTTAATGTTTTCATTTTTTTTTGTCAAAACCCATGACGTAGTTAAGCACAGTTTTCTATTAACAAATCTCGATAGACGAATACAAAGGATGCGCCCATGATTGGGGTTAACTCTCTGGCTCTCGTCTGTTTTTTTCCTCGATAAGACGCCCTCGCTTGCAATCAATGGCGACGCGCCTCTAAAACTAATATCTCCTATACCCAGCTACAGAGATGCAATTACACTTTCTGGATTTGACTATTGGCTTATCAACTAATGCACTCCCCCAAGAGCTATGGACACGTATATATTGCCAGAACATCAACTTTAAAATCCTTACAAAGCTTTAGCCTTCTTTGTGAGTCTTTTAGAACAACAGATTCAGAATGAAGAGTTGGCAAGACGACTCCAGTTACAACAAAGACAAAATCTACCAACAAGCATTTTTTAATTGTGTATATGATTTGTTTCGTTGCTTTATAAGCTGGACAACAAATGTATCAATGAGAGAAACTTTTTATATTTTCTCGGCTCAAACCAGGCGTCATAGATATCAACATTTGGTGACAGTATTTTTTCAAGCGCTTTAGCTGGTTCTTGTGTAGATTCGTCCCAGCATTTTGTGATCTACACTAAAACAAATTTCATTGAGTCAAGGCGGTCTTTGTGACGCTATATTTGATAGATAAGAAACTACGTGTTCCAAAAATATAACGAACAAAGCAAGGACCTTGGCGCCAGGGTAAGTCGATTTGAGAAAATAAAAATCACGGATTAGTTTATGCGCAAACATTGAGACCTGAAATGTATTGCAGATTGATAAAATAATTTCTTACATTGATAATATTATTAGGTAACATCCGCATCCTCATAATTAATTTATGGCTAATATACAATAATAATTTTTATTTATATATGTTACTTATGTTACAAAATAATTCTCCACCACCATTGTCAATATTGTGTATGCCTGTGCAGTCTACAGAAAAATAATATATTAAAGAAAGGAAGTTGAATAAAGAAAGGGGGGAAAATATAAAAAAAAAAAAAAGCCACAGAGAAATTGTCTCTGAACAGAAACTCCCGATATACTGACTCTAGCAGACAGGATTTCCACCTTGATGATGAGGAAGTAGTTTTCAAAATCTCAAGGGAGGAAATAAAAAATTGTCATATGAAGGGAGACATTTAAGAAACAATATAAATGTTTAAATGCCAATGTTCACATAAGTGTGTACACACAAAGATGTGTTTGCACGTTTGATAGAAGTTAATATAAAGAACTGGGGTAATATAGCAAAAGCACAAGGGAAACAACCCTAAGCAATTGAGACAAAGTGGAAGAAAATGAGACTAAAATGTTTAAAATGTTTTAATACCATTTAATTTTCTGCTTTCACTTTTTGATTATTTCTATTTAATTACCTATTGTTTGACATTCTCACTATATGATATTTAAGTACCTTATATTTAAAAATATTCATTATATGCTATTAGAAAAGAAAAGTAACGCCATATACAAAGCAATTTAAAACGTTAAAATATTAAGACAAGCTAAGTGTAATTATCTGTATTGCCATGTTTACAATTATTGTATTTTAAAATGTAACTATTTTATTTGTACGCTTTATAATAAAATATGTTCCTTTTTGTTTAAAAAAAAAGAAAAAAAAAAAGCCCAATAAAGAGGCCAACAGCCCAAAAAAGAGGTAATTCCCCAAAAAGAGGCAAAGAAAAGAGGCGAAAGCCAAGCTAAAAAGCTGAGGCATCCTAAAAAAATAGTTTGGTCTTGCCGAGACGAAATAAAAATTACAAGTAAAGATACATGTGTATATGTTACGGAATGGGAGTCAGAAAGTTTAAAAGGAGACTAACAGAGCCCATGCAGTCTACAGCACTAATTTGTTTAGTAGTCTAATTGTCTAACCTTTTGTCCCCGCTAAGCTAGTAGAAAAATGTAGAGAATCGGAATTCAGTGATGTACTGCAGTCTAAATTTCATAGAAAGGTGTTGACAATAACAATAATGAGACATTTAAAGAATACATCATTTTTATGGACAAATAGACAAAAGCCCTGTGAATGACTAAAAATGTTAGCCTACGACGTTACATAATTTGCCCTCTCAAAGACACAAAGTGATATGTCACGAGAATATCTAGTCATAAAATAGTGAAATGTCATATTATAAGTATTATGAAGTATTATGAGACCCTTTCAGACCTTGCAATCTATAGGGCAGATGGTGATGTGACCCACGGTTAACGAGGGTGCCATGTGGCCAGCAAAACGACCAACCCCAACCTATGTCAGATACCCATTAGAGCTGGGTGGACTCAAAGGTTCCCAAAAATCCCGAACTTAGAAACCGCCAGGATTCGAACCTGTGACCTCAGTTCTGAATCCAAGCGGTTTACCACTCAGGCAATGCCCCTCCCTGAAATATTATAGAAAGACCAAATGTCGTGAATTTATAAATGTCACTTTATAGATATATGTTGTCTTAAATGGATGAAGGTCATTGAAGGTCATTGACGGACGCAATATCTTAGATTAATATAATCATTTAGATTGAAAACATAGTTGTAGATGGACATAATGTCGTAGATAGACATACTAGTCCATAAAGACATAATGGTAAGAACCAGCGTTATCTCTCTCTCTCTATCTCTTTCTGTCTCTGTCTCAATCTCTCTCTCTCTCACTCTCTCTCTCTCTCCCTCTCTCTCTAATGTCTAAGTCATTGTTGTCTTAATCAGTTCCGTGTCATCCTGGAGGTTAATTTAGTGTGACAGACAACAGTGCCTCAACCCTCCCAACCCTCCTCCTCACCAACTCCTTCTTCGACTTATTTCCTACCCTCCTTACAATCAACTCAAAGACGTCCTCTACATTTTACAGACTCACGACCCGGCCATTATCCCTCACTGTGCTCTCCACTTTCCCCCGCCTCCTTAATTTCCGCCACGCCCCTCGCCCAATATATTTTTTTTCTATATCGTTTTTTTTCTACCCTCTTGTCTTTTAATTTGATTGCTGCCACGGTCACGTTGCTAGTGTAAACAAATGACGTGTCAAACATGGCGAAGGCCGCTATGGGAGATAACTTCGAAAATTGAAGAAGTTATTTCCCCCTTAAAAAAAAAAAAGAAAAAAAAATGGAATGCGTTTTTAAAAAAAGGCTTTAACATCAACGAGATAGACAGAAGAACTGTGGGAGAATGGGAGTAGGCGTGAGATAGAAAGAAGAATAGAAAGAAAAGCAAAACAGAAGAAATTAAAACAAAAAAAAAGATTTTACTGTGAGAAAATAATATTTTGATCAAGGTTGAGGAACAAGTGCGCGTAAATAAGAGGTAATTGAGGATCACGCAGTAGTGCGTAAACCAATGACTCGGAGAGGTAACTTCACCTGATTCTTACACTAACACACACACACAGAACCCCACACATACGCTCAATCATACACACGCATCACTCACACACACACTAACTGTCTAATGGAAATCTCTTGATTGTATCAAGCCTAATGTCATTAATATCTGTGACGCCTTAAAGATTTGATAGATGAACAATAGAGGAGGGCGAAGAGTTTGAAGAGACAGAAAGGAGAGTTGGAAGAAAAAAAGAGACTTGGAAGAGACATAAAAAAAAGTTAGAGGAGACATAAATAGGAGTTGGAAGAGAGAAGAGACATGAAAGAGAGTTAGAGGAGACATAAATAGGAGTTGGAAGAGAGAAGAGACATGAAAGAGAGTTAGAAGAGACATAAAAAGGATTTGGAAGAGAGAAGAGACATGAAAGAGAGTTAGAAGAGACATAAATAGGAGTTGGAAGAGAGAAGAGACATGAAAGAGAGTTAGAAGAGACATAAATAGGATTTGGAAGAGAGAAGAGACATGAAAGAGAGTTATAAGAGACATAAATAGGATTTGGAAGAGAGAAGAGACATGAAAGAGAGTTAGAAGAGACTTAAATAGGATTTGGAAGAGAGAAGAGACATGAAAGAGAGTTATAAGAGACATAAATAGGATTTGGAAGAGAGAAGAGACATGAAAGAGAGTTAGAAGAGACATAAATAGGAGTTGGAAGAGAGAAGAGACATGAAAGAGAGTTATAAGAGACATAAATAGGATTTGGAAGAGAGAAGAGACATGAAAGAGAGTTAGAAGAGACATAAATAGGAGTTGGAAGAGAGAAGAGACATGAAAGAGAGTTAGAAGAGACATAAATAGGAGTTGGAAGAGAGAAGAGACATGAAAGAGAGTTAGAGGAGACATAAATAGGATTTGGAAGAGAGAAGAGACATGAAAGAGAGTTATAAGAGACATAAATAGGATTTGGAAGAGAGAAGAGACATGAAAGAGAGTTAGAAGAGACATAAATAGGATTTGGAAGAGAGAAGAGACATGAAAGAGAGTTAGAAGAGACATAAATAGGAGTTGGAAGAGAGAAGAGACATGAAAGAGAGTTAGAAGAGACATAAATAGGAGTTGGAATAGAGAAGAGACATGAAAGAGAGTTAGAAGAGACATAAATAGGAGTTGGAAGAGAGAAGAGACATGAAAGAGAGTTAGAAGAGACATAAATAGGAGTTGGAAGAGAGAAGAGACATGAAAGAGAGTTAGAGGAGACATAAATAGGAGTTGGAAGAGAGAAGAGACATGAAAGAGAGTTAGAAGAGACATAAATAGGATTTGGAAGAGAGAAGAGACATGAAAGAGAGTTAGAAGAGACATAAATAGGATTTGGAAGAGAGAAGAGACATGAAAGAGAGTTAGAAGAGACATAAATAGGATTTGGAAGAGAGAAGAGACATGAAAGAGAGTTAGAAGAGACATAAATAGGATTTGGAAGAGAGAAGAGACATGAAAGAGAGTTAGAGGAGACATAAATAGGATTTGGAAGAGAGAAGAGACATAAAAGAGAGTTAGAAGAGACATAAAAAGGATTTGGAAGAGAGAAGAGACATGAAAGAGAGTTAGAAGAGACATAAATAGGAGTTGGAAGAGAGAAGAGACATGAAAGAGAGTTAGAAGAGACATAAATAGGATTTGGAAGAGAGAAGAGACATGAAAGAGAGTTAGAAGAGACATAAATAGGATTTGGAAGAGAGAAGAGACATGAAAGAGAGTTAGAAGAGACATAAATAGGATTTGGAAGAGAGAAGAGACATGAAAGAGAGTTAGAAGAGACATAAATAGGAGTTGGAAGAGAGAAGAGACATAAAAGAGAGTTAGAAGAGACATAAAAAGGATTTGGAAGAGAGAAGAGACATGAAAGAGAGTTAGAAGAGACATAAATAGGAGTTGGAAGAGAGAAGAGACATGAAAGAGAGTTAGAAGAGACATAAATAGGATTTGGAAGAGAGAAGAGACATGAAAGAGAGTTAGAAGAGACATAAATAGGATTTGGAAGAGAGAAGAGACATGAAAGAGAGTTAGAGGAGACATAAATAGGAGTTGGAAGAGAGAAGAGACATGAAAGAGAGTTAGAAGAGACATAAATAGGATTTGGAAGAGAGAAGAGACATGAAAGAGAGTTAGAAGAGACATAAATAGGAGTTGGAAGAGAGAAGAGACATGAAAGAGAGTTAGAAGAGACATAAATAGGAGTTGGAAGAGAGAAGAGACATGAAAGAGAGTTATAAGAGACATAAATAGGATTTGGAAGAGAGAAGAGACATGAAAGAGAGTTAGAAGAGACATAAATAGGATTTGGAAGAGAGAAGAGACATGAAAGAGAGTTAGAAGAGACATAAATAGGATTTGGAAGAGAGAAGAGACATGAAAGAGAGTTAGAAGAGACATAAATAGGATTTGGAAGAGAGAAGAGACATGAAAGAGAGTTAGAAGAGACATAAATAGGATTTCGAAGAGAGAAGAGACATGAAAGAGAGTTAGAAGAGACATAAATAGGATTTGGAAGAGAGAAGAGACATGAAAGAGAGTTAGAAGAGACATAAATAGGATTTGGAAGAGAGAAGAGACATGAAAGAGAGTTAGAAGAGACATAAATAGACATTAAGGAGGCTTGCGAGAGTCATAAAAGAGAGATGGAAGAGACATAAAATATTTACAAAAGGCCTAATAGAGAGTTGGGAAAGAGATTTGGGAGAGACATAAAAGAGAGTTGGAAAAGATATAAAAGAGAGTTTAAAAGGACATATACTGTATCCGTGGGAGATATAAAACAGGGTTATAGAGATTGTACCAGAGAGTTATGAGAGAATTTTGGTTTTTATAATCTGCATATTTTCAGGTTAAGGACATGCTTCTTTATTTCACAATATTGTTTTTAAAAGTTCAATTTGTTTGGTTCATGGGAATAATTCTAGATGAGATTCATTTTCAATCTCGTCCTCACATGTTTGTCCTCTTTAATGATATTCTCTTCGTTAAATTAGACCATTGCTGATAGACACTCTTCCTTAACGTCCTATATGTTCCTATTCCGAATGACCTTGTCCTCAGTAGTGGAGTGTCCTCTGTGTCTCCAAAGCGGCTACCAAAATGTTCCATAATCCTCAAAGTGCCAGTAGGCATTGACTAAATCAGGCAAGTCAAGAAATTAAGATTCTGAGCATTAGGTTTAGGATTAACGTTAGGTTTCGCCATGATGATTAGCACCCGATCCCTCATAGTTGTAACACTCTCCCTTGAAAGAGGAAATAAAGAAATATGTTATAATTTCAATATTAATAAAAGACTATATAATTAGTAGGGATTAAAAGGCGCTGACGGTCTTCAATGTAATATATTATTTCGATTTGTGACCCAAAAATATTTAGTAAAATTCGTTTAAAACGTAAAAATAATGTTTTGATAATAAATCAATACTTTGTTGTTGTTTTCGATACATAAAATATTCCTTCTGTTAATATTATTTAAGTGCATTTTCACGGGTCTCGGAAGATGGTAGAGGCCTCCGTAAAAATCTTAAAGGTAAGAAACTCAGAAACAGAATCCAAAAGTTCTGAAGGCTTAACGCTGTCTTTCTAGCTCTCCTTTTATCTTTGGATGCCCTTCTTGTCAACCTACTGGGGAGGCATCACATTCTGGAGAAGACACTCCATTTCTACCGTTCAGATTTAACGTTTAACATTGAATTGAATCCAAAGCAATGAAATAAATGATGAAACTATTTCGTGATAACATAAAATGTACAGTAAGCGAATTATGATGATGAGGAATATTTAAAAATAAAAAGTAATAAATTAGTATGTTAGACAGACGGACAGACTGACAGGCTGCATGGTTAATAAAAGTCGTGGCCGCAGTTTCCCAGCCCTGGCCACTTCACTATTGATTTTAAACGCTATCCTTTTATTATCACTTTTTCATTGATACTGACGCAAATAGTAGGTCTTTTTTCAAGTGATTCCCTTCCATGGAGGATTCCAGCCCCCTCCACCCATTTCTCTCTCATTAGACCACTAGATCCTAACGACGGCGTGAAGGGGGCGCCACATTCAGAGCTTTGTTTTGAAAGAAAACAGGGCGCACGATGAACACTGCAATCAAAAAACTTTCTCCCCGGGTTTTTTTTTTTTTAAACCGAGGGAAATTATGTGTGGATAAAAGGCGGGGTGGGGGGGTCTGCTGAGTGGCGGATGGGCTGGATTGGCTCTAGAGCCAAGCACACGTGGATGTCCACACCATTGTGTGTGTGTGTGTGAAGCAGGGTGTCTTGGTTTGTCTCCAGAGATAAATGATTTGGGGGGGGGGGGGAGGAGAGAGGACGTGGTTTCCATCAGGGGCGTAATAATACGATAAGAGAGGGTTGGGTGCTTTGAGGAGGGCACGAAAGAGGGAGAATTTATTTGGATGGTGGGAGGAAAAGGAGGCGAAAAAAAAAGAGGACGGACATTGGTGCTAGGATGGTTCGAATAGAGGATATTGCTGAGTGTTGGTGAATCTCATCAAACACACAGTGCAGGTTTACCTATATGCAACACAGTATAGGTTAGGGTCCCCTGACCCCTAAATGGTTACTGGGTTTGTTTTTTTTTTCATTTTGAAGAAAGAAGAAAAAGTTGCCTTCTATTGATTATAAGGGGGCCCCATATCTATGATAGTAGTAATTAAATAAAGTTCCCCTTTACGATCTACAGGGCAGATGATGTAAAGGTCAAAAGGTAATCAGTTTCTGTCGCGCATGGTTAATGAGGGCGTCATGTGGCCAGCAGAACGGCCGAGAGCCTTCATTTTTCAACAACTAATGTCTGGTACTCATTAGATCTGGGTGGCCTAAGAAGCGCCCTAAAGAGTCCGAAATTCAAAATTCAAGTCTTAAATCAAGATTTGAACCTGGGTTCATCGGTTCCGAAGCCAAACGCTTTACCAGCCAGCCACTCCGCCACAACATTATGATGCTAAAGTGGCTAATTTGAGATACCCTCCAGAGGGAGATCGATAGGTCATACCCTTCACGAGCTTGCATACAACATAACTAGGCAAGCCCTAACCTGGAACCCCCAAGGAAAGAGGAAGAGGGGACGGCCTAAGAATACATGGCGCCGCGATTTGGAAGCAGATGCCAAGCAGATGGGCAAGACGTGGGGACAGTTGAAGAGACTCGCCCAGAACCGAGATGTCTGGATGAAGCTGGTTGGTCACCTATGTCCCAGAAGGGATCACAGGCAGAGTTGAGATGAAGAGAAAGAAAAGGAAACCAAGCTGCCTCGAAGCAAAAACCCAAACATCGGAAAATCTTCGGGGGTCATCCTTTATTTAAAAAACCAGAAGTCAGTGACTCTCTAAGTAGTCTGCAGCCACAGAGCTTCACTCTGGCAGAACATGCGATCTAGCTGATACCAAATTTACCCACGGAGTGTCGAGATTAAGAGAATTTTTTTTTCACCATCAGTCCATCAAACAAATACTCGTGGCACTGACATGACTGTGATGAAACTCTTCCGAGACCCAGCGCACTCCAAGGGCCGCTTCTTCCCGTCACCTGCTGGAGGTTTTGGCTAGGATGTGATAATCTTCAATTGTGAAGAAATATTTAACAATAGCATGGGACTGAGGAGCGCAGTTATGAAATAGTCAACACTGATGCCCTAACGCATACGTGTCATAGAGAAGAAGAATGAGAGCTATCTAACGTCATAATAATCACTAATATCAACGGCTATCAAACTCGATATTAAGTCATGTAATTTAACACACTACATCTAGGCGACTTGCGCTTCCTAAGAGCTGGGGAAAGTAAAGGCGGTGGGTCGATGTGCTGGCCACACGACACCCTGCTCGTTAACCGTTGACCAAAGAAATAGATGGCCTTATTATCATATGCCTTATGGATCTCAAGGTCTGAAAAGGGAACTTTACTTAAAACGAAGCAGCCTAGCAGCAGCAGATCAGTTCCATTGGAGTCTAAGAGATTTTTTATTGTTTGTTTGGTGGTATCGAAGCCATGTGTAGGAAATGTTTCTGTCCACAAGGCTGAAAAAAAAGACTACGCCTCTGGTTTAAATCTTAATATTGAAAAGATGCAAAGACGCACATTTCCTGGAAAGGCTGGGGAGACAATTCCCCTCTTGACCTACTTACTGACGCAGAGATAAAATGAACAACACTAACTATGCCACATACGATGACATAATAACATTTCTTTTTTCTATGTCAACAACCTGACTGTCACGAGGAATGGCGGAAAATAAAAACAACCGATGACACACGATTATCAAATGTCACATCGTAATTGACATTGTCATTAGCGGCGCCCTTCTAGACATGACCGCGTGAGCCAGTCCGCCCCTGGGGTATTACTCGGGCAATACCTGTAACCTGGACTGTCGTCAGAAGGCCAATCAGAAAGTGTGCCGTCTTTTAACTTAGTGCCATTAATTTGATTTTACTCGGGAAGGTCAGGTCTTCAAGAGTGATGTCCACTTTGTGTCCGCCAAGAGCAGCGGTGTAGCTGTGATATCTACAGCTTAGTACTTTACAAGCACTACGTAGACTGGCTCACTTATCAATGGGTATGGGCTAAATGGTCTAAGTAAATATTTAAAATGTATAATCCTTATGAAGATCCTAAAAGATTCTCCCCCTCTTTCCCATCCACAATAGATGGTGGCCTGATCTTGTGGTATGTTCTTAGGACTGTCGACACGATGACTGGCGTTCGAACATCCTCTGCTGTCTTGCAATATCCTTTTTGAATGAAATATAAACGTAGTATATTTACCAAAAAAAAAAAAAAAACATGAAACAGGGAGAGAGGGGGGGGGGGAAACAAAAATAACCTGCTAGACTAACAAATGTCATTTTGTGGTTATAGATCCCAATGAGAAGTTTCACAGGTCTGAATGGAGTGGTTCGTAAGTCAGCCGTGTCCAGAACTATAAGATAAGATAAGTTATAAGATCTATAAAAAAAAACGGCAGCTAAATTATATGTTTGGTAGACTGGGACGGGTCCTGTAGGATTGTTCTTTCATTTCCACAATGTGTGATGATCTCAAACGCAATCAGTATTCCACAGCGAAATTATCGAAAATTTAACCAGATCCTATATATATACAGAGAGAGAGATCGATAGATAGATCGATAGATAGATCGATAGATAGATCGATAGATAGATCGATAGATAGATCGATAGGTAGATCGATAGATAGATCGATAGATAGATCGATAGATAGATCGATAGATAGATCGATAGATAGATCGATAGATAGATCGATAGATAGATAGATAGAGAGAGATGGATAGATAGATAAATAGATAGATAGATAGATATAGAGAGAGATGGATAGATAGATAGATAGATAGATAGATAGATAGATAGATAGATAGATAGATAGATAGATAGATAGATAGATAGATAGAACAACTTTATATTTAGTAAAGCCTTAATAGTTATCCGCCCATTCAAAATTATCGGTTTATTGTTTATTTGTGGTTAAAATTTTGGATAAGGTCAAGGACATAAGAATAGGGCCAAACTAAATTTTATTTCACATTCGCTCTATAATGAGAGATTTTATACGCCTCCATCCCAAAAGTCCCCACCCTCCAATGTTTCAAAAGCACTGGATCAAACAGTTCGATTAGTGAGAAGAATTGATTCGTTTGTGTGTGAGTTTCATCAAAATCTTTTTTTACTCTAACTACGGTCTGGCGCCCATCAGAAAGAGGCCATACACCACTTCCGCCATGGAGCCGTCTGCTTAGAACGCATGCGCAAACTCGAAACCTGGGCATTATAATCATTCAATTTTCTACACAGTAACGGATACAGCATAGAGAAGGGGAAAAGAGAGAGAGAGAGAGAGAGAGAGAGAGAGAGAGATAAAGTAAAATGGAGAGAAAGGAAGAGAGACAGAAAGAGAGAGGTCGGGGACAGAGATAGGAGTAATAAAGGGGAGGTAATAATGTATTTTGGTTTAAAATAATTTCATCCCTCGTTGTTTTCAAAAGGGCTCTCTCCTGTCCATTTTCGGTCCAACACCGTTTCCGGTCAAAGTTTTTAAAAGTTGTATGAGCTGTGGTAGTCGCCACGAGTGTCCACTACCGTGTCCACGCGCTTATCAAATCGAATCACAGGGAAGCGTATATCAAATTAATTTCGGCCAGGGTCCGGCGAGCGACTTGACCAAACACCCAGCTGCAGCCTCAGCGCCCTCGTGAAATATTGAGACCATGCCGTTAGCTGACGAAACCAAAAAACGCTTGACCAATCAATGGTAGGGAGGACAAAGTGGGGGGGGGGGCATGGTAGAAGTGAAAGATCCGTTTGTGAATGCGTACGGAAAGAGGTGTGTACATGAGAAAGATGAAAGAGAGAATGGAAAGACTCACAGTTGAGAAAGAGAAGAAATACGGAGATATATTTTCAACACATAATGCCTCTGAGTGCATAAGACCAACACCAAAGTGACCAACTAGTAATGGAGATTTTCATTTCTGGAGGCTAGTCCATCAGAAGTAAGCTTTTTTTGTGTGTGTGTCAGGTGTTCAGAAGTGTGAAGTAATTAATGAGTATTTAAAAAAAACAAAATTAGGAAGCGCGGTGGCTGAGTGGTACAGCGCTTGGCTTATGAACCAGAGGGTCCCGGGTTCGAATCCTGCTAAAGACTGGGATTTATTTTTTATTTTCGGGATTTTTTTGGCGCCTCTAAGTCCACCCAGCTCTAATGGGTACTTGACAACATTAGTTGGGGAAAAGTTAAGGTGCGTTGGTCGTTGTGCTTGCCACATGATACCTTCGTCAAACGTAGGCCACAGAAACAGGTGACATCATCTGCCCTATAGATAGCAAAGTCTTTTTTTTTTACTTAAATGTACCAGTCTTTGCTTTTATTTGCACTCAACAGACAGTGCATCCATTCGTTGTACATGGTAAGCATCCTATACTGATCACTCTAGCCATAATGTAATGTACTAGTTTAGAGAGTAGGTTAGTTTTGTTAAACAAATATAATGTGTATAGTTTTAGCGACGGTAAAATTAGTGACGTAGTCAGACAGACTAATGACGTAGTAGACTTAGGCGAACAGGAGACCAACATGGCGTTATGTTAGAAGTAGGCTGTGTTTTGAATAGTAGTTGAATATCAACTATATTCAACTTGTAATGTTCTGTGGCTAATGTTAAGTAATAAAAGATACATAGTCGAAGTCAGATTAGATTAGCCCATAACTATAGTCAGGCAGCTTAAAAACAGAACCTCGCAAAGTTTTAGGATTCAGGGCATTTCCTTCAACGGTCCTATGTTAAATTATAGTAACAGTCTATCAAAATGTTAATGTACATGTTGTATCGATAATGATAGGATCGTGGTTCTCGATAGTGTTACAAATGATATCTTTTAGCGCTTAGTGTCTGATGTCTTCAAGAACTTTAACTTTTTGTCTATTTAATGGTGGGCCTAGTTCTTACATTTACAATTACTACTAGATTCGGGGCGCGGTGGCTGAGTGGTTAAGCGTTTAGCTTCCGAATCTGCAGTCATGGGTTCGAATCTCGGTGAAGACTGTGATTTTGAATTTCAGGATTTTAGGGCGCCCCTGAGTTCTTCCAACTCTAAAGAATACCTGACTTAAGTTGGGGAAAATAAAGGCGGTTGGTCATTGTGCTGGTCACATGACAGCCTGCTCGTTAACCGTTGACCAAAGAAACAGATGACCTTAACATCATCTGCCACATAGATAGCGAGGTCTGAACGGGGAACTTTACTTTTTGTAGAATCGGCCACTAGTGACACATCTTAAAATCGAAAGCGCTTTTAAAATCTGATTTTTTTTTATATCAAAAGCTGTTCTTTACCCCACTAACAACGGACATACTGGGGCCGCCCACGAGCTACAAACTCCATAGGTTATCTTTTTTTTTTTAGGGCAAAATGTTATCTCATTTCAGGTGATGGCGTGCAATGATACATTAGTAATAAGACTGACCTTTAGGGTCAATTAGAGATACGATTGACCTTTCCTTTATTAAGGGGGGAAGTTGCAATTACAAACGACATCATTATCTTAAACAGGCGCCATAGAGTCCGAATTCCAAATATCTGAACAGAAAAAAAAATCGTCAAAATAAATTTAGAAAAGAGGAAGATGGAAGAATGAGGATTGAAAGAAATAGAAAACAACAGGGATGGGATGGGAAGAGGGGACAGTTGGGGGGGGGGGTGCTACTCTGTGGGGACACATCATTCTGACGTCACAATGTCTGACAAGGTCAAGGATGATCAGATAGGATTTTCTGGTATTTTATGAATGAATAAGTTAAACCTGACAGCTAAGACAAGAGGTCAAAGTGGCACGGCAAACATTGGGAATGTTAAAGCAGGAGGGGGGGGGGAGGGGTAGGCGTGGTTAGATTAGAATGTTGGGAGGTCCAGAAAGAGACCATGATGCGCCTCTTTCTTGTTCCGTCCAACTGAACTTAGCGACGCATTTTTTTTTAGCGGTCCCAGAAAAGGGAATAGCCGCTATTAGTTTTGTTTGGTCTGTCTGTCCGTCCGTCCGTCCCGTTTAGATCACAGAAACTAGAAAAGATATTGAAAAATAATATAATAATATTTTAGACCTTTTAAAGTTTTGATGCACGGTAAATATGCGAGCAGTTGTTGTTTTTTTTCATAATAATACCTCATTTTTAAAACTATACACTATTAATAGTAAACTTTTGTACAAATGCTCATTCTTCTCTATTGCTATTAGAGCATGGAATGGGTTGCCTGAGCCAGTCAGGAAAACCAGTGACTTGGCAGAGTTTAAGTCATTGGTTGACATGCATGACTAGATGCATAACGCATAGGACGTAATCATCTTCTTCTTTTTTTTTTGAAAAGATAAGAAGATATGGTGGCTGATCGGTAAATCACTTAAATTCCGAACCGTGGTTCCCGGGTTCGAATCCTGGTGAAGACTAGGATTTTTTTATTTCGGGATCCTTGGGCGCCTCTGAGTTCACCCAGCTCTAATGGGTAACTAACATTATTTGGGAAAAAGTAAAGGCGGTTGATCGTTGTGCTGGAAACATGACACCCTCGTAGGCCATAGGTCACAGAAACAGATGACCTTTGCATCATCTGCCCATAGACCACAAGGAACCAGTGATTTAGTGACACCAAAGGGAAACACTTCTTTTTGTAGAGAATAAGAAACTGGCCCTTTAGAACACGATCAATGAGATCATCATTAAAGAACATCAGATAAGCGAGGCTCATTAACTCTTTCTCTCCGTAATTATTTTTCCACATTTTGTTAGGAATTCTTCATTTTGCTCATTACTATTTCACTAACCTGTTAGGATTGAGGTTTAATAGTTTCGTTGTTTGTTATCAGAAAATGTTGTATTTCGTATAGAATTAAAGGGAAATGCAGGCTCTTTTTACATAGTTCAAAGTCAAGTTTAAAAAATTAAACATCAATTTAATTTAATGAGGTCAAAATCAACGATGGTATCGTCGATTAGGAGGGAAAGCGTTAAACCATAACTTCCCACTCATTAGTTCATTGAATAAATATGAATATTAACAATGTAATAATAAGAAGATTGATATACGCTCATACCTACGTATTATGTGGTATTATGTCAGTATGATATTGGCCATACTTCCAATGCGTACAGGTGTCATCTTTTTCTAAAGTCAGATAAAGAGTTGGAGTTGTTGATAGTTTTTTTTTAGCTCATAGCTTCTAATATTCTTGCTGAAATTATTGAAAACTGCCTTAGTGGGCCTTTTTCGGGGGCCGATTGTGAGTTTGTGTTTCCACACAAACCATCTGCATGACCTTGTTTTTTTTTTGTTTTTTTTTAATATATATATTTTTTTTTTAATTAATGAAAATCCCGGGAGGGTGTCTGAGAGAAAGATAGATAACAAGAAAAAATGTACCTACCTTATCTTTTCTTATTTGTTTGGTCTACGCCTATGCTTTGGCGACAAGGTTAATTAGGTGTATCATTGTCTCTATGCTTGTTCTTAAAAACGTCGGCGTGCAGATTAAAACACATGGAAACTACTTACCTCGTAATTACGTTCAGGTCCCCCTTTTGGTTACGCCTATGCTCTGGCGACACTGTTCCAAGGTAATTTTTCACTTTTTTTTTTTTCGTGACTTAATCTGATCGTCCTGAGAGGTAGAGGGTTTGAATAATGAATTCCCTGGCCCGTAATGTTTACAATACATTAGGACATGAAGGCACCCATTATCTGACCGGTGGAAACAGCGCCCCGTTTGGAAAGTGTGCATGCCCCACTCTCCTCTCCGCCCCATTGCCTTACTAGCGCCTTATCGCTCCATGACGGTCGTGGACATTCATTGTGAAGGAAGTTAGAATCAGAAACCTAGCGAAAGTCTGGAGCGTCGAAAACAATAATATTATCACGGATAAACAATATCCGGTTTGTAAGGTAGGATGGGACAAGACAAGGGAGATAACATTGTACGATTGAGACAGAGAGAGAGAGAGAGAGAGAGAAAGGGAGAGGGGGTTGGAAAATATAAGGTATTTAACTAGAGTCAAATTAACTATTGCTAAACTGAAAAGTTAAAGACAGACAACTCTCGACAGGAAGATGGTGTTTATATAGCAGACGAGATCGAAAGCCCGAATGGCGGGAAGTCAGGCGAAATGTTTACGTTTTTTTATTAGGCTAGCGCTTTCCACAGGAGAGTAACAATGGCGAATGCAAGGAAAGGGGAATAAGAGGATGTTGGTGGCCTACCGTCCATGTTAGTTGTGTTAGCATTGTTGACATTCGAGTCGTCGGAATCAGAGAAAATGGAAAGATACGTATTAAATGCAAACTCCGATTGTTTTTGAAATTAGAAATATTGGCACATTTCAATTCTGCGTAAAAAGTTGTAATATTTAACATTGTATTTTTACAATACCTCTATTAAAGTCAGAACTTCGTGAAACCTGGATTCAGGAACCTGGACAACTGATCTCAAAAGCGACCCTAACTATTTTCCTAGAAATTTGACAGTAGATTATATCGCCGAGATGAGAATTACTAGCTCGTTGGCCACATGGGGGAAAATTCTAGCTTGACCGTTATAATTTTTCAAATAAAAAAAAATGTAACTATGGCTAGAGACTAAATCTAGGTCTAGATACAACATCGGTCTTGAAAGAATCATCACGTTCTTAAAAGGACTTATCCTGTTCTGGCATCTCTGAATGTAAGGCTTTATTGATTTCAGAGTTGACAAAATTGATGTTCAAGAAATTTAGTGGGTCGTCATCTACGTCTAGATTGAAAGGCTTATCATTGGAATTATTCAAGAATGAAAAAAGAAACATGACGTTGTCAGCCGTAGGGTACCGAATACCCTTAGCGATAACTGAGCTCATTTAAAGTCGCTTCAAGTTCTTTGAAAGAATATCCAAGCTTTACTAATATTCCAATTACTTTTTTTTACGTAAATCTAATATATAAAAAAAAAGAAGAGGCAGACATTAGAAAAAAAGTATAAAAAGGAGCGAGGATTAACATTTTCACTCTACCGCCCTCTCCCCTTTCCAGGCGAAAACAAGACGTTTTGAAACAGAATAGTCAAATATGGCGACAGAGTTTATTTAATTGCACATGAATTTATCTTAGTTATTTTAAGAAAGACTTTGTTTTGGAAAATTTAGAATTCATATGAAATGTTTCATTATAACAGTAACAATTGAGATAAGTTCTGAACACAAATATTATTTTCCTAGTCACCATTTTCTAACCTTTACTCCTACTGATATTTTTCTATTGTAGAAACAATTTTGAGACTATAACTCAAAATATATACTTGAATCCTAAAAATGAAAAATATTTAGAATAAAATCTAATTGGCCCACTTGATTTCTCCTTCCACTTCCGCATTTATTTGTTTAGAGCTTTAAAGTAGAGTTCTGTAACAAAACAAAGCTACAAACATGTCTTGTGAACAAAATATTATTTAGGAATTTTTTTTTTCGGCTGTGTCTTATCTTTTCAAGGAAAAAATCGTTGTATTTGCAATATAGTAAGGGCCTATAAATTCATATTGGAATATTTTTCAAGTAAAACATTATTCAAAGGGTCCTTTTTGAATAGGATGAAAAATGATCTGTAGATGTCAAAAGAATGCATTTCTGCAGTGAAGAATGCAAGAAAACGCTTTTGGCGTCGGGGCTTCGCCCTGGATCCCACTAGGGGAGCTTACAGAGCTACCCCAGATCCCCTAGCTGTGAAGTGAAAGACCTAAACATGGCTGTATTTTTTTTTCACCGAAGGTTGAGAAACACTGCTTTTTATTTATTATTATATATATATATATATATATATACATATGCTGTACGCGCGTTTATGCTTAGGGTTAGGGATTACTGGGTGTTAGGGTTAGGGTTTGGAAAATAATTGCCCCCCCCCCTCGAAAGTTCTGGATCCACTAGTGGTTTAAACCAAATATTTTTGTAATTAATTATTTCTAGTATCTCATTATATGTCAAGTGCTATAATGGAAGTACTTTTAACTCTTTTTCTCCTAATCAACGATAACAACGTTGAATTTGACCTCATTAAATAAAATTAATGTTTAATTTTTTAAACTTGACTTTGAATTATATAAAAAGAGCATGCATTTCCCTTTAATTCCATACCAAATACAACATTTTCTGATTACAAACAACAAAGCTATTCAAGCCCAATCATAACAGGGGAGTGAAATAGTATTGAGCAAATGAAGAATTCCTTCGAAACGTGGAAAAATAATTACGGAGAGAAGGAGTTAAAAAACGTTTTGCATGTTTGTATTTAGATGCTTAGAAAAATGTATATTTAATAAATTAGACATGAAATTCTTCAAATCCCAGAAAATAACGCGGGAATACGAGACAGTTTTTGTTGTCATGCTTTGCTTACGTCATCCCCATCATCCCCTACTGAATGCGGATCCAGATCTGGCCAATCATATGCTTCCTTCTTACAGTGAATACTAGAAATAGTCTCACTCCCCTTTGTTTTCATTTTGAATGGACTGACCTAGATATCTATCAAGATCAATTCTCCAAATTGTATAATACGAAAGTTTACTACTATCTCTATCTAGTTCAAATCGTATATGGATGATCTAAATATAATGCTAACATCAAAAGTTTTTGTCTCTAAAAGAAAATAATAAAATTTACTTCGCGACCCCATTGCCAACATATTGAGAAACGCTGGCCTAATGGATATATTGAATGAAACAGTTGTATCCAGTAATATCCAGTTGTATCCACATAGCATCACTCCATGGACGTGGATAACTAACAAGCGAAAGAAAAGAAGAACATCCAATTAAATCATTGTCATTTAAGTTGATGGATAAGCCAGCCCAATGAAATGATTAATACCATTTTACCAATGGAAGTCGCTGACATAAAATTTGACGAACGGGTCTAAACCAATGAAAACACAGGGAATTTGACCAAAGGGAGTCGTTGACAAATAAATATGCTAATGACCTAGTTGATAGTGACGCCATCCAGGGGGAAATGACTGTTAGATAAACCAACCAGCAGATCTCGATCACTTCGACGTACGAAGTCGACGGATGAATGCGCTTATCTCTGCCCGTCGTAGACAAAAAGTTTATAAAGATAAAAATCTGGCAAAAGAATCATCCCCGCAGGTGAGAATTTGTTTACAATATGGCGGCCGGCTAAGTTACACCTTTTTGCCCCGGTCACGTGATACAGCGGGCAGGTCGCGAGGGGTTGAGCAGTTATTGTCGCGGATTGTTTATCCATATTATCCTGCCAGTTCTGCTTGGTGCAACTGGATACTATGTTGGCAGATGATAAGTTTCAGGGTGATAAAAGGTGGGAGGCTGGGGTTGGCGCTGGCAGGTAGGGGTGGGGGAGGACGCGTATAGGTATTTAGTTGCAAGTAATTTGTAATCTTTAACTGATGAACAGCTTACACCTGTTTCTCAATAAGTCTGACATTCTCTTTGTTCCTTTTTTTTCTCTATTTTTAAAAAATTTTTTTCAACACACACGCGCGCACAGCGCGCACACTTTCTATTTCACGAGTTGTGTTGTTGTTTTTTGACCCCCTTAAATGTTTCAAAAGTTCTCGCACATAATTCATAAAATTGATCCAAATTGGAGCTACGGTCAACTTGCGCATTCCACCGTGACGATCGTCTGATGCTCTTTGAGAAATGACGAAGTCATGGGCGTATCCAGTCTTCTCCTCTCTCTCTCTCTCTCTATGTCTCTCTCTCTCTCTCTCTCTCTCTCTCTCTCTGAAGCCTTGTAGAGCAGTCAACATAAGCCTTTGCTTTTTATCGTGTAATTTATCGTCATGAATTTTCCATTGCCAATGCCGAGTACTTAATAAGGGAGTCTGTGAGACTTCTTCTAGACAGCTTTTCGCTGCTGAGCTGCGAGCTCTTTTGCAGACTGTGCCAAAGAAAAATAGTGTGCTGTTCTCTTCAGTTGTTCAGCACTGCTGTACAGGGTGTTGGTAATGTTGGGCTATAGTGGTAGTGGGTCTACCTAAGGTGGATTAGGAAGGGGCATTTAAAAAGGACATAGTTTACGGTCTCGAAATACTTGGCTTTATCCGGGAGGTGGGATTCGATTCTAAAATTCTAAATAGTGATCGGAGAAAGTACCTGTAAATATATACATATGTACAACAGATTTTTATTAAATTATACAAATTCTTACTATTTTAGTTGTGAGTAGACCTTATTTTTATTACATTAGTTTGGCTTGGGCTGTAAAGAGGAAGTAACCCTTGATGGATTAAAGGCACGACATGGCCTAAATTGTAATAGTGTGCCACAAACCCAAATGGCAAATATCATACATGATTTAAAAAATAACAATAGAAAGTTGAGTAACATTATCAAAGTTAGTTCAAAAATAGGTAGAAGCCACTGATCATAATCATACAAAGCGGGAAAAAAAAGAAAAAAAGATGTGAAGAGGAAGTAAGAGAGAGTTAAAATCTTGGGAAGGGAGAGAATGTGTGTGTGTGTGGGTGTGTGTGGATAAATGTGGGGTTCTGTGTGAGTGTATTCCAGCAGACACAGAGCATGTCAGGTGTACACGTCAGCTGTTGCTGTCATTCTGGTGTCACTCAGTGACAGGGCGCTGGGAGAGAGGAGCAGAGCTAAGGGGGAAGGGGCAGGCGCCCTGAAGATTGATCCGGTCAGATCAGTCAAAAGTGTAATCGATCGTAGTGGACACGCTTTCAATTTTGTTTTTCTGTCTTCAGGATGATGCTGCCAAAATTAAAAAAAAAACAGTGACTATGTGTGTGTATGTCCAGTGACTATGTGTGTGTATGTCCAGTGACTATGCGTGTGGATGTCCAGTGACTATGTGTGTGGATGTCCAGTGACTATGTGTGTGGATGTCCAGTGACTATGTGTGTGGATGTCCAGTGACTATGTGTGTGGATGTCCAGTGACTATGTGTGTGGATGTCCAGTGACTATGTGTGTGTATGTCCAGTGACTATGTGTGTGTATGTCCAGTGACTATGTGTGTGGATGTCCAGTGACTATGTGTGTGGATGTCCAGTGACTATGTGTGTGGATGTCCAGTGACTATGTGTGTGGATGTCCAGTGACTATGTGTGTGGATGTCCAGTGACTATGTGTGTGGATGTCCAGTGACTATGTGTGTGGATGTCCAGTGACTATGTGTGTGGATGTCCAGTGACTGTGTGTGTGTGGATGTCCAGTGACTATGTGTGTAGATGTCCAGTGACTATGTGTGTGGATAGCCAGTGACTATGTGTGTGGATGTCCAGTGACTATGTGTGTGGATGTCCAGTGACTATGTGTGTGGATGGTTAAGAGACTTAGAAGTAGTAGATAAAGTGATTATGACTGCATTAAGCAAGAATTGATCGATAAAGTGATTATGACTGTATTAAGCAAGAATTGATCGAGCTAAAAACGCAGGTCCAGTTCGACTGCAAGGCCGGGCAGTGACTACATGTATTACAAGGATAAGCAACTGCTCACTTCAATGTCTGATAACATGTCCGTCTCCCCCCCCCCCACCGCCACTTACACACATGCTCGTCAAATCACGTGTCAGGGGACGAAGTCACGTGACGCGAGAGCTGTCATTTCTGTGAGTGACATGGACTTGTTGGCCGGCCTGACACTGACAACCTTACAGAAAGCAATGGACATAATATTTAACTTGAAATTGTAATAGAATAGATTGTATGAGGCATTATCTTCCCCTCACGCGGGCCAATCACACACACACACACACACAAGAAAGAGACGCAGAGAGACAGAGGAAGAGAGACAAAGACACAGAGACGGACAGACAGAGAGAGACACAGAGAGAGGCAGATAGACAGGGATAGAGAGACAGAGAATCTGAGAGAAAGATAGTGAGACAGAGAGACAGAGAAAGACAGACAGAGAAAAAGAGAGAGAGGGGCAGAGAGACTGAGATAGAGAAAGAAAGACAGAGAAAAAGACAGAGAGGAAGAGAGACAGAGACAGACAGGCAGACAGACAGAGATACAGAGATAAAGACAGAGGGACAGACAGAGAGAGACAGACAGACAGAGAAAAGAAGATAGTATTCCAATAACTTGACTTATTCTTCATGGGTTGAACAATGTAAGCAAACACTGGGTGGACACTGCACACTAGATATCTATGTGTAAACAATAGCAGAGTATCGCTACAATTGTTTCACTTAAATCAACATATCACTGTTATTTACAGCGGTTTCACTTCAAGTCAACATGTAATTAATGCTTCAACAAAATATACATTATGTATATGTTTCATTAAAATCAAAACATCAATGCGGTCTCATTAAATTAAAGTTGTTGTTTTTTTTCTAAAAAAAAATAAACAAGTTTTAAAAAATTATTTAAAAAAAAAAATATATTGGAAAAAATGCCTATTTACTGCCTTTCTATCAATGCTGCAATATTTATTTCACTTTTTATATAGAACAAAATTAATTAATTATTAGTAAATAATTAACTAACTGGTTTATTTTTATTGATTCATGTTTGTGCAAAGTGTCAACTTGATCCGAGAATGGGAAGTGGGAGAAACAACGTGTAAAAGAATCCTGACAGACAGACAGACAGACTTCAACCATTCCTGGCTCTTCAAGGTTCATTGTTCACTTTCTTGTTATAAAGTTTACAATCTTTAACAACTTTTTCTTTTTAAATTTCAACTGACCTAAAGGAAATAGTGTGGACTGGCCAATGACAAAATGTTCAAATATATTTCTCAACAACCTGACAGCGAAAAACACAACTTTAAAACTCTAAATGTTGTGTGTAATGTTTTGTTTTGATGGGTGACGGTCTTAAAATAAATGTATATAGATCTAGATTTCCATGTGCACAATCTGTGCACTGCTCAGTTTGGGTGCCCTTAACGCGTGCTCCATGTGCAGCCAGACAACGGAGGTTCACTATGTGGTTCAATGTATTGACTGTGTAGGATGAATGAAATTTCTTTGGTGGGGTTGGGGAGGGGATGGGGGGTGCCTGGGAATGGCAAAGGGAGAAGGTCATTTCTGGAAATGGGGTAACACAAAACCAGAAAATCAAAATGTGTGAAAGTTTTGTCTCGGCATCACATTCCCCTAGTCAGCATGTTATGTATGTACTAATGACTTTACCAGACTAGCTCAGTGTGTCCTTATACACTCCAGACTCTTTTTTTTCTTGTTCGCTCTATCCAGCGTTAACTCTTTTAAACTCTTCTGTCTTATCTCTCACGTGCAAGCAAACTCTCTCCCTGTCTCTCTCTGTCTCTCCGTCTCCCTCTCTCTCACTCTCTCTCTATCTCTGTGTGTCTCTCTTTCTCTCTCTCTCTCTCTCTCTCTTTCTCTCTATGTGTCTCACTTTGTTTCTCTCTCTCTCTCTCTCTATTTTTGTGTGTTTCTCTCTATTTCTTACTCTCTCAGTCTCTCTCAGTCTCTCTCTTTCTTTGTGATT